>JACDOX010000133.1:58452-81536 GCA_014549065.1 Cardinalis cardinalis
CCTGCCACATCCCTGTGCCCATCCCTGCATCCATCCCTGTGCGATCTCTGCATCCATCCCTGCCACATCCCTGTGCCCATCTCTGCACCCATTCCTGTGCCCATCCCAACATCCATGCATCCATACACCCATCTCTGCACTCACCCCTCTGCCAATCCTTGTGCCCAGCCCTGAACCTTTGTGCCCATCTTTACAGCCATCCCTGTGCCCATCCCTGCTCCCATCCCTGTGTCCATCCTTACACCATCCTTGCTCCCATCCCTGTGCCCCTCCCTGCTGGGACCCTCCCCAGCCCCACTGCCTGCAGCCACCCAGGGAAGCTGGGACAGGGACAAGCCCAGGGACAGCCAGCAGTGGGACAGGGGACACGGATGGGGACCCCTCCCACCCCCAGTGCCCCCAGTACCCACCCTTCCTGTAGATGACAGCGTTGGCATCGGGCTCTCCGGGCACGAGGGGCAGCAGGGACAGCCAGCAGCTCTCGTCCCCCAGCACCAGCGTCAGGGGGGGGCTCTGTGGGGCAGGGACAGGGGTCAGCACCGGGGTCACACTCAGGTGGGGTCACATGCTCCCCAAAAGGGGCTGGGGTCACTGAGGGGCTGCCAGGGGGTCACAGCACTCCCTGCTCAGCCCATGCCCAGCTCAGCCTCCCCGCATTCTAATGAATATTAATGAGCACAAGGGGGGGGAAATTAATCTCCCTGATCCTCCGATGGCTGCTGCAGTAACGATATGAAATCTAATTATCCATCCCAATATTTCCAACCCCTCCAACTCAGCCTGACAGTCGCAGCCAGTTGGGGCCTTATCACTGCCAGGAGCCGAGTGCTGGCAGCGTGATAAAGCCCCCAACACACGCGGGTGACACTGGCACATGGGTGTGACACACTGGCACATGGATGTGGCACACTGGCACATGGGTGTGACACACTGGTGCATGTGTGTGACACACTGGCACATGGATGTGGCACACTGGTGCATGTGTGTGGCACACTGGTGCATGTGTGTGACACACTGGTGCATGTGTGTGGCACACTGGTGCATGTGTGTGGCATGCTGGTGCATGTGTGTGGCACACTGGTGCACGTGTGCGGCACTGGCACATGGGCGTGACACACTGGCACAGGGGTGACACACTGGCACACGGGTGTAACACACGGGTGTGACACACTAGCACACAGATGTGGCACACAAATGTGACACTGGCACAAGAGTGTGACACTGGCACACAAATGTGACACTGGCACACAAATGTGACACTGGCACAAGAGTGTGACACTGGCACACAAATGTGACACTGGCACACAAATGTGACACTGGCACAGGAGTGTGACACTGGCACAGGAGTGTGACACTGGCACAGGAGTGTGCCCCTCTCACGGTGCTGGGGCAACCCCCCTGCCCCTGTGGTCACAGGAAATGGGGCTGGGGGCTTTGGGACCCCCAGCATCCCCCCAGGGATGGGCGCTGCCGCTGCCACACGGGCGGAGCCCCCTCGGGGAGAGGAGGATCCCTCGGGAATTCTGCTCCTGGCTGGAGGGGCTGCCCGCACTGCCCGGGAGCCCGCAGCACCCCGGGGCGCCCAGGCCCGCTCCCCGCGGCGGCCCCAGCCCGGCGTGAAGCCCTTCCTTGTTCTCCCTGAACAAAGAGGTCGCTGTGTGGCTGCACAGCCCGATAACCATCGCRAACCCATCTGAAACCCGATCGGCTCCGCATCCGCCGGGACGCGCATCCGCACGGCCCTGCCCTCCTGCGGGGGCACACGGGCACCCAGGGGCTGGGGACAGCCCCAGAGGGGCGGCACCCTCCCTCGGCACCCCTGAGCTGTCTGCTAAAGGGTTTCCACACCCTCCCGAGCAAGGATCTCTTGGGGGAACCCTGTGGGAGCAGGTGGGGGCGGGKAGGCATCTTCCTCCTCCTCCTCCTGCTCTTTTCCCTCCTGCTCTTCTTCTCCCTCAGCAGATGGGGACACACGGTGCTCCMCACCACGGAATATCAAAGCCACCCCCTGCTCCCAGCTCCCACCAAACCCCCAGGGTGGGATCATCTCCCACAACTCCACATCTCMCCAGCTCCACCTCAGCACAGGGAGGAGCAGGGATGAGGGAGCTGTTTGGGATTTATTCCCTGGAGATGAAGAGCAGAGCCAGGCAGGATTTGGGGGAGACCCCCTGCATCCCCCCGTCAGCACCGCCAGCAACAAAGAGGAAAGGACCTGAGGGTGACAGCCCCTATCAGGGATGGGGCTGCAATTCCTTCCTCCCTTCCCCGAGCAGAGATAGGGAGGGAGGAGAGTGGCAGAGGAGAGCAGGGCTGGGAATCATCAGCCGGGCTCGATAAGGGAGCTGCTGAAATGGGAGCAAAAATATTTAGACAATAAATGAAGTATCAGAAAAAAGCTGAGCATATCTTGGGGAAATCAATCATCCTGTACCGGGTGTCTGGACACACGGCGCCAAGCGGGAGATAGGGAGCCAAACTGGGCAGATAAGGGTTAATCAAGGATTTAATTCAGCAAAGATAAACGGGCCTGARCTTAAAAAAAAGARAAGAAAAAAAAATAGCAAAGGAGAGAGGAGGAGGAGGAGGAGGAAGAGGTGGGGATGGAGCCAGGGCTTGAGGATCSTGGGCTGGAGCCGCCTGTGTGCGGCTCAGGGGGGATGTGGAGGGAAGGACGTGGCTGGGATGGAGGAGGCAGAGCCTAAAAAGCCCCAGAGTCACACTCGTGGCCACCTCCCTCCTCTGCTGCTCCCCCAGTGATGGCACCGACAGGCACCGACAGCCACCACCCCCTCRGTGCTCCCCTCCTGCCCCTTCCCCACAGCTGCTGCTCCTTCCCAGAGTCCCAGGGAGCCAATGTGGGGTGGGAAAAGGCAGATCCCAGATCTCCTCTGTGAGGACACAGGTGCCACCAAGCAGCCTGCGCAGAGGGGATGGACACGTCCTGCTGTCCCCYGCCTGCGGGACCGCTCTGGGCTGGCAGGGAAACCTCAAACCGGGAGATTCCCCGAGGAATCCGAGCAGCTCGGGCAGGGCCTCCTCTTCCCAAAGAATGCTTCCTCCACCCCTCCGTGCCCTCGGGGTGCTCCTTACCGTGTCGCCGTGGCCCGGCGATGCCGGCTCGCTGTGGATGCTGCCCGGGAAGGGGCCCCAGGAGAAGCCCTCGGGGAGGCTCCGGCGGCTCCGCACCCGCCTCTGCCCATCCCGCACCTCCAGCTCCAGCTCATCTGCGGGGAGACACGCACAGCATCAGCGGGGTGCGCCCCAAAACCCCCCCGGACTGCAGCACCCCAAATCCCGGGGGCGTGGGCACCAGGCTGGAGCTGCTGCTGGGGGTCCCATGGGGGGATCCAGCCCTGCCCGGGGGTCCCATGGGGGGATCCAGCCCTGCCCAGGGGTCCCGTGGGGGGATCCAGCTCTGCCCAGGGGTCCCGTGGGGGGGATCCAGCCCTGCCCAGGGGTCCCGGGCTGGCCCCGGGGAGAGGAAGGAGCGTTTCCCATCCCCACACCCGAAGTCGCAGCAGCTTCAGGGCTTAATGGCTTTGATTATCTGATAAGGCTCTGGTTTAATGGGTTAGATAACATGTGAATACGCTATGAAGGCTGCTCGAAAATGTTTTAACTGTGCCTTTGTCTTTGGGAGCGCAGATAAGATGGCAGGTAACCAATACCCAGATGGATGTGCCGCCTGCCCCTCGCCCGGCTGCTGCCCCCCAAAAGCGAGCAGCTCCCCGGGCACAGCGAGCCAAGCCAGCCCGCGTGCCCGAGCCCTGCAGGGCAGCACAAAGAGCCCCMCGAGCCCCGAGGGGCTGCAGCCGGGGCCGGGGACAGGGAGGAGGCTGCGCCGGCTGAAGGCAAAATTGCCTCTGGAGCCGGGAGCGCGGGGAGGATAAAGCGATCCCATGGCTGCGGAGATTGAAATCTGATGTGTTTATTAGCAGGGCTGACATCTGGATCCTCCCGGCGCTGGGGTGAGCTGAGGTGAGCGACTGGGAGCGCTGGGTGGTGTCACCTGCCATCGCCCGGGTGCCACTGCCGCCCCTCTGTCCAGCCCGGGCACTGGGGACCGCCCGGAGCTCATCCCAGGGGAGCGCCGGGGCCATCCCGGCAGAGCCTGCTGCTCACTGGGAGGCGTCCAGGCTCCCCGAGGTGTTTGGGGTCACCAGGCTGGTCCCTGGCACCCTGCAGCCCTGTGCCACAGCCCCAGCACTGCTGGCGACGGGCTCTGCCTCAGCTCCCCCGTCCTGCCCAGTCCCACAGCCTGGGAGCGCTCCCAAAGCCGCCCTGGCCATGGGGATCCCAGCTCCGTGTCCAGCCGGGATCTCATCCCTGCGAAGGGGTTTGGGGAATGAGCATGGCACGGGCTGTGCCTGCCCTGCATCCCTGGCACCCTCCTGTCCTGCATCCCCCTGCCCATTCCCCCACCAGCTCCACCTCAGCACAGGGAGGAGGATGAGGATGAGGAGGAGGAGGAGGGATGAGACCTCTGAGGAGCTGTTGGGATTTATTCCCTGGCACAAACTGAGCCTGAGGAAGGGTCCATGAAGGACTGGAGGCAGGCAGGGAGCAGAGTGACCACCAGAGTGGCCGAGCGGGGCAGTCAGACCCTCACATTCCACACTTCCAGCAGCTCCCATCCGATTCCCAAAGCGCTGCTGGAGTGCTGAACTCCCCCAGCCTCAGCATCCCCGAGCTGCCCAGCCTCCCCTGCACCCCTAAACCCCCARCAGCCCCTCTGGCTCTGGCACCCCCGAGCTCCCAGCTGCTTTTGGGGCCCGGAGCCCAACGGCCACGTCCCCCTGCGGGTGCCCCCCCGTCCCCGTCTCAGTGGTAATCAGCAGCGTTTGGGTCAGGAGACCATGTCTCTGAGATAAGAGCATTCGCCTGACACTTCCCATGTCAGAGCACTTCATCTTGTGTGTATCAATCCCCAGCAGAGAAAACACGCAGGCGCTGATAAAGAGAAAACCGTTCCAGACAGGGGGACAAAAATAGTGCTGCCACAGCCAGCCCCGCTCCCGCCCGCGCCCCGAGGCCCCCACCCAGCCCAAAACGGGGTGCTGGAACCCCAGTGATGGTGCTGAAGCCCTGCTCTGTGGCGCTGGGAGCTCCTCCASAGGGATGAGTGTCCCTGGGCCAGCCAGGGATGCTGCAGAGCCCCTGTGCTGCACCCATGTTAATATAGCGAGGGAAAGAAGGAGGGAAAAGRTGATTTTTTCCAGCTAAACACACAGCACTGCTGAGTGGGAACAGGGAAAACGATGGGGAGGCCTGGGAGATGATGTGTGCCCCACRCTGGGAGCAAAGCCCAAAGGCAGCAAGCTGTGTCCCCACGTGGGACCACCAGGCTGCAGGGCACRATGCCACCGATCCCAGCACGGATCCAGGCACATCCCACTGCCTGCAAGGCTGCCAAGAGCTGCTGCCAGCCCCTGGGGTGTCCTGGAGCAAAGTCCCTGAGCTGCAGCTCCCTGTGGGATCCCCTGGCAGGTGAACACCCCCCAGGTATCTCACCTGGCCATCGGTCCCTCCTTATCAGGGAGCAGGGCTTATCTCCCAGCTCATTAACCAAATCGGGCAGGGACCGGCCTGTTTGCTCTGGGGCACAGAGAAAAGCAGCAGGGAGGAAGGAAGGAGGGAGGGAGGAAGGAAAAGCCCCCAGAGAGCCAGGTGCACCTGCCTGGTGTGACAGGGACTGGGAACACGGGGCTGCTCCTGGCTTATCAATCAAGAGATTCCAAAGGAATGGGCTGAGCTGTGCCAGGAGCAAAGATTAATCCTGTCACCACCCCACGGCCAAGCAGGCACGGCTGACACCCACATTGCCGCCCATCCCGAGGGTCCAGGGTGGGCACAGGGGAGGGAGGAAGCTGTGGGGATGCACAATGCCAGGGAGGCATCACTGAGCCTTCCTCCAGCACGGGGTGTGATGGAGATGAAGGCCAGAGCATTCATGAGCGGGCATGATGTCCACAGCATTGCCAGGGCCAGGGAGAGGAATGGCACTGCCAGGAGCAGCGCTGGAAGCTCTGCAGACGCAGCCACATCCATTTGCTTTCCTTGTGGGAGCGAGCAGGAGGGAAGGGCAGAGAGCCCCCAGACAAACCCACTCATCCCTCCCCATCCCATTCCAAGCTGTTCCTGCATCCCTTTGCCTCAGCTGCATCCAGAGCACTTGAACCCCATCCAGACCAACTGCTCTGCCCCTCAGTGGGCACCCGGGCTCGGAGGTCCCTGCGGTGTTTGCAGCTGCCTGGACACAATCAGGATAAACACTGCTATCAGCATGTCCTGGGATCACAGCCTGGGATCAGCCACCTTGCTGCTGTGCCAGCCTGGGGGGCACAGCCAGGTCCAGCCCTGGGATGGAGAGACTGGGAAATGGGGATGGATGGGTGGGCGGATGGACCTCCAGATTCCTGCTCAGRGACCAAACAGTTCATTTGGATGTGGTTCAAGTCCTGTGGATGCAGGAGGCAGAGGGATGCAGGAGCAGCTTGGAATGGGRTGGGATGGATGGTTTGGCACCCTCTGCCCTTCCCTCCTGCAAGGAAAGCAAATGTGGGTGCCTGCATGTGGCTGCACCTCTGGGACACGCAGGAGCCAACGTGGGCGGCAGCAGGGGCTGGCCTGGCAGTGGGATGGATGGATGGATGGAGGGATGGATCCACCAATGAGTACCCAACCTCCCATGGCTCCCCTGCTCCTACCTGGGGAAATCCGAGCTGGAGAAGCCCCAGTTCCCCCCAGTCCCCCCCAGTTCCCCAGCCTGGCCCCAGCTGCTGTTTTTAGAAGCGGCGAGAGCGCGGCGGAAGGAATAAATCCTGACAACTCAACTACTGCAATGATGTGATGGCACCGCTCCGATAAGATGGAGGGAGCCGATTGGGAAGAGTCTTAAGCTGTGAACACGCAGCATCTCCACTCTTCACCTCGGCTCACAAAGGGAAATCTCTCCAAAGGGGCTAAGGAGATTATCCCGGCTTTGCCGTCCCGGGTGCTCGAGTAATCAGGGCAGCCTTGGGGACGACAAAGGAGTGAGGAGGGTTTAAATCGAGCCTTGCTGGGCTCAGCCTGCTTGGGCTCAGCTCTGCGGGTGGAGAGGGGATGGCTGTGGCACAGCCGGGCTCTGTGCCCYGCTTTGGGGCGCTGGGGAGGCCCCGGTGGGGCGGGAGCCGGGGGGGTTTCTGCCTTTATCTCCGCTGCCCATCGCTCGCCACTTATTGATTGTTTGCTGCCCGAGTCCAAAAGCGACTCCTTATCGGGCTGAACCCTGCCCCTGGATAATGGAGCAGCCAGGCCCTGCCCCGTGGGCACCACCCAGCCCCCGGGGGGCTGGACAGGGGGGGCTGCACGCACAGGAGGGGCTGCACCCCGAAAGGGCCCGCTCTGCTCGCCAGCTGTGCGGCACAGCTGGCAGGCGCCGGCGGCCGGGCGGCTCCGGCCGTGCCACGTGCTCCCCGGGATCACCCCACGGAAGCTGGGGTGCCCTGCCCCTGCAGGACGGGCTGATAAGCATGCCCAGACATTTGCCTTTGGGGTGTTGCTGTGCCCTGCTGGGACGGGGCTGGGAGGGGGTCCCCACGCCGAGGGGTGCCCAGCCCTGAGGTGCTGCCATCCCTCATGACAAGGGGTTCCCATCCCAGGAAAGAACTGGCACCTGTGCCTGCAGGGATGTGGATGGATAGAAACACTGGGAATGAGGTCAGGAAAGGCTCAGGGAGGATGGGAAGCAGGAAAACTCCCTGGCTTCCCTGGGGCTGCCAGGACCTCTGTGCCAGGGGCACCCTGTCCCTGCTCTGTCCCCACTCCTGGACCCCATCCCAAGGGGTTCCCATGCCTGGGGCGCTGCCATCCCAAGGCAGCCCCTGCTCCCTTGGGGTCCTCCTCACAAGGGACATGCAGGAAACGCACAGGACCTGTGACCCATGTCCTGGGGACAGGAATAAACACCGGGGAAAACACCAGAAAGCGCTCAGGAAGGATGGGAAGGAGGAAAACTGCCCTGGGGCTGCCAGCGTGGCGGGAGCCCTGTGCCAGGGACACCCCGTCCCTGCCCTGTCCCCTCTCTCTCCCGGGGCTGTTGGGAGCCCTGGCTGTGCCCAGGCAGCGGGAGGAGGGCACTGGGGAGGGCAGGAAGCCAGAGAGGGGAGGAAGGGGATGCAGGGGCCCCGGAGCCGATGCAGAGGGAAGATATCCCGAACGGAAAGGGGAGGGGAGCACAGGGGGGACCTGCCACAGCCCCAGGGCCTGGGGGCTGGGAGAACCCCCAGGAGCAGGGGGGTTCAAGCCCCAAATCCCCACYGGCCCTCAGGTGCAGGCAGGGCCGAGCAGGAAGGTGAGTGATTGACAGCTGTCAATCAGCACCAGCCTGGAGGCGTCGCCCTCAGGGCTCTCATCACAAGAGAGCAGGAAAATGCCAGGGAAAATGGGAACAGATGCCTGAGCATCCCTCCCTCCACACTGTCACTGTCCCCAACACCCTGAGCATCCCTCCACACTGTCACTGTCCCCAAAATCCCTGAGCATCCCTCCCTCCACACTGTCACTGTCCCCAACACCCTGAGCATCCCCTCACATTGTCATTGTCCCCAAACACCCTGAGCATCCCCCCACACTGTCACTGTCCCTAAAGATCCTGAACATCCCCTCACACTGTCATTGTCCCCAAAATCCCTGAGCATCCCCTCACACTGTCCCCAAACACCCTGAGCATCCCCTCACACTGTCACTGTCCCCAAACACCCTGAGCATCCCTCCACACTGTCACTGTCCCCAAACACCCTGAGCATCCCTCCACACTGTCACTGTCCCCAAACACCCTGAGCATCCCTCCACACTGTCCCCAAACACCCTGAGCATCCCTCCACACTCTCCCCAAAATCCCTGAGCATCCCTCCACACTGTCACTGTCCCCAAACACCCTGAGCATCCATCCACAGTGTCACTGTCCCCAAAATCCCCGAGCATCCCCTCACACTGTCATTGTCCCCAAACGCCCTGAGCATCCCTTCACACTGTCCCCAAACGCCCTGAGCATCCCTCCACCCCAGCTGAGTCCCCAGACTGGTCTGGCCATCCCCTCAGCAATGCCCCCAGACCAGTCAGAGCATCCCTTCACCATCAGTGTCCCCAGGCTGTCCCCTCCGCCCTGCAGTGACCCCAGGCACAGGAGGACACCCATCCCCCAGCAGGGCCAGCTGCTCTTCCACACCCCACACCAGGGGCAGGTGCCACCATCACTGCTGGGGCAGTCCCCACCCCGCTGCCTGTGGACACACGTGGGGCAGGGGGAGCATTTCAGGGCGCTGCCCCCCCCGRTTTGGGACACTGGGGGTGCCAATGCCCTGAATCCCAAGCGCCCCCTCCCCCAGACACAGCTCTCTGCTGCTCCTCTCCCAGCCACGACAGGGAATAGCTGGGAGAACYTTCCCCACCCACACATGCCAGGGTGGAGGGGGAGGGACGGGGCAGATGTGGGGGGGCCCTGCCCCCCTGGACCWGCCATCCCCCCCATTGTGCCCTGCTCACCCCGATAATGAACCCTGAGGTTTCCAGACAAACGCTGGGCAGCCAGAGATTATTGAGGAGGGAGATAAACACAACTGAAGGGAAGGGGGAGCTGGGAGGAAAAGGGGGGGGGGGAAAAAAGGACTTGGGAGTTTTAATTAGATGCACTAAAAAAAAAAAWAAAAGAGGAGTTGCTCTGTGCCATCCTGATATGGAGGATGGGGGTGAGGGGTTTGGGGGATCAGGAGAGGAGCCTGAGCTCTGTAATCAACCCAGAGCCATCATTACTGCCCAGAGGAAATATTAATATTAAATTAATATTTCATAATGAGTAATTGGATGTCAAATAAAGCCCAAACAGGCAAGCCAGCAGCAGCAAGGGGGTCTGGCAAGGTGGAGCTGCAAACAGGGATGCTGGTGTAGGGAAGGGGGTGAGGAATTCCCTGGGAATTCCCAGGTGGGGTAATGCAAAAGCCACCCTGGGCTTGGCCACAGCTCCTCCAATCCTGTGCTGCTCCCACAAGGACAAAAGCAAAAAGCTCCATCCTACCTGGTGGAAAGGGAGGAATCCAGGAKTCCCAGCTCCCAGTGGGAACCCTCTGCTGGCTCATGATGAGGCTGAGCAGCCTGACCCTCAGCAGGGCTCTCKGCTGCATTCCTGCCCCAGCTCCATGAGAAATTTGCCAGTTTTTCCTCTTATCCTTCTGGGAAAGCTGGCTGGAATTGCTGAGGGTGGCCGGGCAGGGATGGGGCAGCCCTGGCTCGGGAGCTGGAGGCTGTGGGGGCTCCTGAGATTCTCTGCTACCCACCCTTCTTCCCCAGGGCAAACCAAACGGGTGGGAAAGCTGGAAACCTGAGGCATGGATGGGGGGGCTGTGGGGAAGGGTTTGGGGGAAGCTGGGATGGTTTGGGGGAAGCTGGGAAGGATGGACGTCCTGTCTCCAGCCCTGCCAGAGGATGGAGYGAGCACAAAGCATGGCCATGATCCCACTGGCAAGCAGAGCAGAGCCAGGGTGTCCCAGCACTCTGGATGAAGGGGTGGTGAGTCTCTACACCTGTGAAGACTCCCAAGTCTGGGATTTCAGCCTCCAGCTCCTGGGAACTTGCCCATCAGCGGGAAGAGCCTCAGCCCCCTGCAGGGAACAAGGTCACTGCAAAGCCAAACCAAACCCCTCCTTCTCCCTCCTGCCGCGTGGGGCGAGGTCCTGGCAGGCCACATCCCCTCTGGAACGGCAGGATGGACCCTTGGGACCCCCGACCCACAGCGGGGGTGACCCAGTGACCCCCAAATCCCCCGGGGCTGCAAACGGAGCCCCCCGGGCGCGGCGCATCCTCGCGCTGACACCCGGCGGATCCCGCCAGATAAAGCAGCAAACTCGGGCTGCTCCCGGCTTCCCTTTTGGGCAGCTCCATCCCCGATAAAGGGCGAGCCTGCAGAGCCCCAGATAGGCGGGCTATGGCGGCGGTTGGAACGCTCTATCGGCGCGGCATCGCCACCCCGACAGCAGCAGCGCTCCAATTGCAGAGCGCAGATGGGCTGCCGGGGCCCGATAATCAAATCTCTTCTACATGAAGAATGCAAATAACCCGCTCCCCCCAGAGGGGAAGGGGAAGGGGAGGCACGGCCTCCGCCGGGCTCCTTTTGGGAGCTTTGGTGACCCCACAGGGCACGGGGGAGCTGCGGGGTGCGAGATGCAGCCCCATCCCACCCTGCCCTGGGAGCGCTGGGGGCAAAGGGCTGGGAGCAGATAAGGAGGAGCAGGGGGTGGCCTCGCAGCTCCTTCCTGGACAGCACATGCAGGAAGGGCTGGGATATCAGCGGGGCCGGCAGGAGCTTCCCCTCGGCCCCGACGGGAAGGGGAGCGGGGTCCCCGCCGGGCCGTGGGGATCTGGGCAGCTGCAGGAGGAGCACGTGTGCYGGCAGGCACCGCTTCCCAGGGCTCCTGCAGCACCTGGCGCCCTTGGGGACACAGCGGGACCCGCCCGGCGTGTCCGTCCCCAAAGGGCCATCGCTGGGGTCACCGCTGCCCAACACTCCCCGCCAAAGCTGGCAGCTCCCCTGCGAGGTGCTGGGTGTGGGCAGCACCCACAGGGCCCGAAATGTGCCCAAAATGTGGCCCATTCACCCTTGGGGGTGCCAGGTCGTCCTGGTCCCATCCCCATCCACCTGCCAGGAGCCACTCCCAGTGGGACAACCGCAACCCCAAGCAGGGAGTGATGGCCACGAAATAAACCACAGGAAGTTCCACCTCAACATGGGGAAGAGCTTCCCTCAGAGGGTGGCACAGCCCTGAGAGCTGCCCAGGGAGGGTGTGGGGTCTCCTGTCTGGAGCCATTCCAAACCCACCTGGACGTGTCCCTGTGYCACCTGCTCCAGGTGTCCCTGCCTTGGGCTGGATGATCTCCAGAGCTCCCTGCCTACCCCAGACATTCCAAGATTCTGTGAATCTGTGTGGCACGTGTCTGYAACCCCGTGGCTTTGGAGATAAGTGGGTGATAGGGCTGGGGGTGCCCACAGGGCCAGCCCGGCCTCGCTGGTGCCCCAGCGTGGAGATACCAGGGGGAGATAGAGGCTGAATTTGCTCCTTGGGGTTTTGATAACCATCACCAAACCACCCCAGCGTCGCCCTTGTGGTTGCCAGGATGTTGGTGAAGTGCCCTGGTGTGACGCAGGACGGGCCCAAACCCTGCCAGTGCCAGGGAGTGTGATGCCAGCCATGGAGATGGCTCCCAGATCCATGCTTTACCATCCCAACAGCACCCTGGAGATGTCAGGGATCGCAACCACCACCTCACACCTCCCTTCTGCAGGGGTTCTGGGGTTTGCAGCCTGCCCAGCTCCCAGTGCTCCCAGTGCTCCTCTCACACTGGTGTTTGCAAGAGGAGGTGGATGCTGGAGGGCTGCTCAGCAGATCCAGTCAGGACACTGGGATGGAGCAGGACAGCCCCACGCCAGACACTCACCTGGCCCATTCCAGCTGTCTGGCTCCTGGGGGTTTTCTCCAGGATCCGGCTTCTCCRGCTCCTTTGGACTCTCCAGAGCATCTCTGGACTCTGCAGCAGGAGGGGGAAGGCAGCAGGTCAGAGCAGGGMATTCCACAGGCAGCATTCCATAGGGGCTGGGACCACCAGAGCAGCGACACCCGGGGCTGGGATGGGCTCAGGGAGGGGATTCACATCCCCCTGGGAATGCCCCATCAGCCCAGCCCAACCCCCTGGCACACCCGTGCCACGCCACGCCAGCRGGCCGAGCCCCGCTCCCCTCACGGCTCTATCTGTGGCGTATTCATAGCAACTTGATAACAATTATTTTCTCCATTAACTGCTGCTGGAGATGGGCTGATAAAGGCAATCTGCATATGACAGTGTGGCAGATTAGTGCCCAAAGTACATGTTTGCCTTGGCGTCCCGGGCGGATCGAGCAGCGGAGCCCAATCGATCGGCGCCACCGCGGCCGCCCAGGGGTGACGTCACCACCACTGCAGATTATTAATACAGGTGATAAGCGCCATGATTAACATCAAATAAATCAATCACCGGGTATAAAAGTCCTATTATTTTTGGCTATAAATCAAAGTGCCTGGCATATCGATTTTTATCCATCGCGCTGAAAGCTTTAGTGGCCGTTATTGCTGCTGGGCCTTATCTCTGCTATCACCTCTTTATCGAGGCAGGCCAGTGCCAGGTGCAGCTCCGCGCCCCGGCTCCGGCTCCTCGCCCCCAGCCCGGCTCCCCCATCAGATAACAGCCCTGATTCCCTCCACCAGCGAGCAAAGTTTGCCTGGGAGACCTCCCTGACTCAGAATCTGGGGTCCCTTCCCTGCTCCAGTTATCAGGTCCCCTCCCTGTTCCAATTATCACACTCCCTGCCCTGCTTTGCTGTAGGATCCCTTCCCTGCTCTGGCTGTYGGGGTCCTTTTGCTGAGATCGGGGTCTCTCCTTGCTCCAACTAGGGTCCACTCCCTGCCCAGCTTTAGGGTCCCTGGTCTGCCCCAAACACTGGGGCCCTCTCCCTGCCCCAGCTTCTGAGGTCCTTTCCTTGCCCCTCATTATTGGGGTCCCTTCCCTGCCTTGTGATTTCCCCCTACCTCACCCTGTTGGGGCTATCAGGGTCCCTTCCCTGCCTCAAATGTCGGTGTCCCTTCCCTACTCCATTATCAGGATCCCTCCCTGTCCCAACTCTCAGCACCCCTCCCCTACCCCGGCTGTCGGGGTCCTTCCCTGCCCCAGCTGTGTGGATCCCTGGTGCACCGTGGCCTGGCTGCCCTGGATCCCTGGTGCACCCTTGCCTGGCTGCCCTGGATCCCTGGCACACTCTGGCCTGGCTGCCCTGGATCCCTGGCACACCCTGGCCTGGCTGCCCTGGATCCCTGGCACACCGTGGCCTGGCTGCCCTGGATCCCTGGCACACCGTGGCCTGGCTGCCCTGGTTTTGGGGGCACCTCTCCCCCAGGTGCAGCTGGAGGCAGCGGGGTTTGCCGGGAGCTCGCTGAGCCGGCGCAGCCTTGCCCCGGCGCGGTTATCTCAAAGGGCACTGCAAACATTAACTGATTGGGATTTGCCCCCACCTCCACAGGAAGGAACTCAAAGGATATCTGGGACTGTTTCAGCCCGGCCCTGAGTCGCAGCCACCTTTGGGGCGCGGCACAGCTCGGCTCCAGCCTGGCGGCTGCGTGGGCAGCACGGTGCCACCAACGGCCCCMTGCCCCCAGCCCACCTGTGCCACGGCCACCTGTGGCCTCTGGGGCTGCTTGGCACCCCGGGGGAGTCACTTGGTACAGCAAGGGATGGGACTTTGTCCCCCTGAGCGGGGGAACCTTGCACCCCAAGGGACGTGACTTTCATCATGGGCGCGGAGAGGAACTTTGTACTGCAAAGGATGTGACTTTGCACCCCGAGAGGTCACTCTGCATCCCTGGCATGGGACACTTTGCATCCTAAGGGAACGTGACTGGCACCCCAAGCTAGGGGGAAGGGTCATTCTGCACCTAAGGGGTCGCTTTATATCCCACAGGTCACTTTACATCCCTGTGAAAGGTTGCTTTAAACCCTGACTATGTAACTCCACATCCCAAGAGGGTCCCTTCATACCCCAAGGGACACGACCTTGCAACCTGGGCTGTCCCCAGGGTGCCAGAGGGATGGAACCCTACAGGGAACAGGGGACTGTGCCCAGAGGGATGGAACACCCCAGGGACACGGGGCTGTCCCCAGGGTGCCCAGAGGGATGGAACCCCCCAGGGACACGGGACTGTCACTATCCCACCAACCCCAAGGAGTGGCCAGGCTGCATCCTGAGCTAATCCCAGCAGGTTGCTCTGGTGGCAGGGCCTGTCCCTGTGGGGAGGGGACAGCAGGGACAGCCCAGGGCTCACCTTCACTGCCGGGGGGGCTGCAGGTGTCGCGCTCGGCGGAGCCCTCGCCGTCCGAGGCGGCCCCGTCCCTCTCCGAGGGGCTCTTGTCCCCCACCGGGGCGTCCTCGCCTTCCTCCATYGCTGCCAGGGACCCTGTGGGAGCAAGGACAGGGCGGTGAGGAGGGCACAGCCACGGGGAAGAGATGCCAGGGGGTTTTCCCAGCTGGGAAATCAGGATGTTGGGAGGAGATGCCCCACAGGGAAGGAAGGGAAGCCCTGCCCGGCCATCCCTGCAGAGCAGCATCTCCCTGGGCTGCTGTCCCCTGGCAGAGGTGGCCATGTCTTGCTCCAGGTGTCCCCTCCCTGGGCACTGAGGGGAATCAGCCTGGCAGCAAGAGGGGTCCTGTGCACCTGTGGCATCACCTGTCCCCAAAAGAGACCCCAGAAATGATCCCACCACCCCTTATCCAACGGGGGACAGAGACCCACGGGGATGGCACTGCAGGGGGGGACATGGGGACAAACAGGGTGCACACGGGGGACACCCCTCAGCCCTGCCATCTGTTTCCATGGAAACACAGCCACATCCCCAGCCCAGCCCCGGTGGCACACGTGGCTGGCACCGCACGACGCCGCAGGACCGGGGACCACGGGGGGACCACGGGGGGACCACGGGGGGACCACGGGGGGACCACGGGGGCATCGGAGCGGGGCCAGCCCGTCTGCAGACCTCAGCTGCTCGCCGTGACTCCAGGCATGTATATTTACAGCAGCAGAACAAAGAGCCCATAATCTATACAAAGCACACAACAATGAGCGTGAATAAAGAGGCTGCCGGAGAAGGGAAGGCAATTTATTCTAATTCTGCTAATTTCAGTTCCAGCACAATTAAAAAGGCTCTGATAATATTCAGAAACAATCGCCAGCTAACAAATCGTTTCTCCCGCTGTAAATGAAACATTGTTAGGCTAATTTCTTCCTTCACGCCTTCACGGCTCTTGGGCTTCTGATAAAGTTAACCCGACGCTCGCCTGCGCCGGGGTTTGGCACCTCCAGCCTGCCCAGGAAGGGGTGGATGGGGCTGGGAAGGGATGGGTGGGACCAGGAGGGCACCTGGCACCCACCCAAGGGTGCTGAGACCACCCACATCCTGCCTGGGAAGAGCAGGAGGAGGATGGGGATGGCTTTGGGTACTGCAGCATCATGGCCTACAGGGATGATGGGCAGCCAACAGCATCCCATGGATGCATCCCATATCCCACCCCAAAATATCCATCCCAGGAGGGAAATGGGGATGCCCCATATTAATCCAACTGGATGCTCCATATAAATCCAGCTTTGAGTGCTGTGGAGTCACCAAGTTCCTACAGGGATGGTGGCTGGCCAGCAGCATCCCAGTACCATCACTGGGGTCCCTGGATCCACCCTGGGATGACCCACACCCCACCCTGAAATCTCCATCCCCAGTCAGGAAGGAGATGGGGATGCTCCACCTAAATCCAGCTGGGGTTTGGTATCACCCAGTGCCTGCAGGGGAACCAACAATCCCAGAATCTTGTCACTGTGATCCCTGGATGCACCCTGGGACCACCCACACCCCACCCCAAAACACCAAGGCCCAGCCATGAGGAAGATGAGGCTGCTCCATATGAATCCAACATGTCAAACCTGCTATGGGGACAACTGGTGGCCAACAGCATCCTGGAATCATCTCACACCATCCCCGGATGCATCCCACATCCCACCCCAAAGCACTCTCAAGCACAAGGGAGGTGGGGATGAATAAAATAGACAAATATAAATAAAATTAGAATAAAAATAAGATAAAYCCAACCCTGTAAAAGCAGGGGTTTGGGGACCACGGTGTCACCGGTGCCCACGGGGAGGCTGGGTGGCCAACAGCACCCAGAATGGTGCCCTGGGGTGCATCCCAACCCCACTGCAGCACCCAGTGCCCACCAACCCCCAGGGATGCGCTGCCAGCGCTCCCAGCTGTGCGGGTTAAACCAACCACTGGGGAAAAGAAAATCAAAAAAAAGGGGGAAAAAGGGAAAAAAAGAGCGAGTGAGGGAGAGGGAGCAGGAGCAGGAGCGGAGGGAGCGTCACTTGCCCGGGATTGCTGGGAGCCCTGCACAGTTATCACCGCACACAGCCTCCCTCGGCTGGCCTGATCTGTCTATTCTTCATTAAGCAAATACGCTGAAATGGAAATGAAAACATAATAGCTATTTGATTCTCGGCGAGATATTTTGCATATTGGTTCAGTGCTGATAGTGGAATTTCATCAACTCCCTTTTTTCATGCTTTAAAACTGAATTACTGAGGCTGGTTTTACAGAGAGGGGAAGAGCCAAAAAACGCTCCCTTCCAAGATACTCCGCTTCGACGATTAACTCTTCTCCCTCCCTCCTTTTTTTTTATTGATAACGAGCAAGGATTTCTTTTTTTTTTCCCCTTCTTTTTCTTCTTTTTTTCCCTCAAAAAATAATATTTAAAAAAAAAAAAAGCCAGTGACTGTACAAACTTGCAGGGAGCTGAGGAGCCGTGCCCGTGTCAGCAGGGCTGGGCCGAGGGTCGGCATTCCCAGGGAAACCCAGCGTTATCCAGGTAATGATTTGATCACTGCRCTCCAATTAAGGCTCTCCCAGCGCAGGAACAATAAAGCTTTCCTTGATTCTTTGTGCTTAGCTGGTAAATTAAATAAAAGGCAAAAGAATATAGGGAATCGAGGAGGAGGTGGGGGGGACTTTTCCAGGCTGCCAAGAGCGAGACCCTGGGCGCTCGGAGAGCCGGCACGGAGACAAGAGCAAAGTGATAAGAGGCCTTGATAACAGATAGAAAATAGCAACAGCCACAGACTTTCCCACCGGCTCTGGAGCAGGGAGGAGGAGGAGGAGGAGGAGGAAGAGGAGGAGGAGGAGTTCCCATGGTGGAAAGCAGGTCCTGGATTGGGAACACGTGCAGGCTGGTGGCAACCTGCCTTCGCCGGCTGGCGCTCGGCGCTGCTGTCAGGTCCAAGTGTTTATTTTTAAATACAAATTTAAATAAAATTTCCCATCCGACTCCTTTCCAATTCCCATCTCTGGAAGCGTTCAAGGCCAGGTTGGATGGGGCTGGGAGCAACCTGGGCTAAATGGAATGTGTCCCCGCCCGTGGAGGGGGAGGAAGGAGATGAGCTTTAAGGTCCTTCCAACCCAAACCATTCTGGGAATCCACAATCCTTATTGCTAAAAATAAAAATTCCTCCAAGTCCCATTGGGCAGGGGATGAGTCCAAGGAGGGCTCCAGGAGTCAGGGAATGAGGGACAGAGCCRGGACTTGGGTGAACTCACATCCCAAACCTTCTCTCCAGGCACCTCAAAGCTCAGCCTTGGCTCAGGGTGTCACTGCGGGGGACAGTGGGGACATCTCAACTGTGCCAGGGCATTCTGAGGGACATTCCAGCTCCACCAGGCAGGCAGCATAATGGAGGATCCCTTCTCCATCCTTCCAGCTCCTCCTCATCCCTGCGCTGGCACCATCCTCGTCCAAATAAAAAACCACAATAACGACAACAACAAYAATAATAACAATAAATAACAATAATAGTAATGAAAACCAACCCAAAAGTAGGTGGGCAAGGCTCCAAACCAGGTTTTGGGATGCACAAAGCATCACCAGGATACTCATCCATCACCTCATGCTGGAAATGCTGGAATTCCACCCAAGCATCGCTTCCTCACTGCCCTAAATCACCTCTTTTCCCCCTAAATTATGGAGCCAACAGCAAAGTRCTGCAGGAGCAGGGCAGAATTCCTCGGGGAAAGATGCTCCTGGAGCCAGTCCCAGCTGCTCCTTCAGCAAAGGCAGCCCTGGTGGTTTGGAGGGACCCGGAGCATCCCGGGATTCCCCAGGGTCTGGCGGCGGGGCTGTGCCAGAAACACCCGGAGAACAACCCGGGCTGCAAATCCTGCAAATGCCGCTATCTGATGGGCCACCCGCCCGCTCTTCTCACCCAATTCCTCYCTGGGCCCTGCCGATGTTTGTTTTACCAACGACCTCGGCTGCTCCCCGCTTGGTTCCCTGCGGACCGGGAATGCCGAGCCGGGACAAAGGAGCCGGTGCTGCTCCGCCGGGAGATCCCCCCCGGTGATGCTGCACTGGATTCCAACAGTCTGGGGTCTGTTTGGGAGGAAAAGGGGGTTTTGGAGTACAGATCAGCCCTCCCATCCTCTATCAGGCCGGCTGCAGCATCCCAGGCCAGGCTGCTCCCATGGGTATCTCCCCAGGAAAGATCAGCCCCGTGCACGGAGCTGATAGAGGCTGGGGCCGGCCCCAGGGGGCTTTATCTCAAATTTGGGGCCCTTCTCCATCACCTCCAGATAAAACTCACCCTGACCCTGCCCGTGGTGCCCTGGGGGAAAAGAGCAAGGAAAAAAAAAAAGTATGGTTGGAAAATCAGAAGGTGTAGGGGGGATTTATAATGTATTGATCATGATTTGGTATTAAATTATTACTGGCTTATCCAGGAGGTGATAGGGATGATGGGATTGCTGATGGGGGATATTTAAAATCATTTACAAATTAATTTTATAGACTTATTACGCTTCTGTATTCAGGCCTAATTTATCCCAGAGGGGAATAGGGGACAGAGGTGCTGGGCGATGCTGTAACTCTTGATGAGAAGATGCTCCAGCTACTCATGAGGGGCTTAATAATGATTAATATTACTACATTGATAATCTATTAGGCCTAATTTGTACCAGGAAGGGGAATAAAGGGTGGTGGGAGAATAAAGGGTGGTGGGGGAATAGAGATGGTGGGGGCATGGAAGGGGTAAGTGATGCTGCCATTGCTGGTGGGATGGTATTTACAATAATAGTTAAATTTATAATAATAGTTAAATTTATAATAATAGTTAAATTTGTAATAATGATTACATTTGCAATAATGATTACATTTGCAATAATTATTTGTAATAATGATTACATTTGTAATATACTTAGGCCTAATTTTTCCAGGGGGGAACGAAGGACAGGGTGGGAATGGAGGTGTTGGGAAGGCTGGGATTTCTCACAATGGGATGGGATAGGATGGGATGGAATGGAATGGGATAGGATGGGATGGGATGGAATGGGATGGGATGCTCCAGTCACTCCTGGGGAGCTGCTCTGTCCCAACCACCACAGCCTGGCCTGGTGGAAGGTCCCTGTCCTGGAACCAGACGAGCTTCGAGTTCCTTCCCAACCCAAACCATTCCAGGGCGAAATCCAGAACCCCCTCCACGGGACAGAGCCCCCGGAGCATCCCTCGGTGCTGTGCCGCCCCAGGGGAGCCCCCCAGGGAAGAGCAGGAGCRGGGAGAGGCTGAGCCTGAGAAAAAGCAGCGCTGCTGATAGGGGAGGGATTGGTTTCAGCCGGAGCTGCTCGCGCTGCCAAGCCCAGGCGGGATCGCGGCGGGTGCAGTTACTGAACATTCATCACTGCCTGAACTCTGTAACTTTATCAGCAGCGAGCGGCGCCAGCGCCGGCCCCGCCAGCCCCGGCTCCGATGGGCCGATAAAGCACCGAGAGATTCCGGGAGATTGGGGCGCTCCGGGGGCCGCCATTCCCAACGGGAACGGCCGGCGCATCCACCAGGCAGGGGAGGGAGCYGGGGAACGGATCCGGGGACAATGACAATGGAGTGACTTTAGGTTTCAGATGGGGTCGATAAGGCCCTGATAGATTCGGAGAGAGGAGAGAGCGGAATGGAGCCGAGCCGGGCGCGGAGGATGGATGGGGATGCTCCGGGAGAAGGGATGCGCTGAACGTGGCCTGGAGAGCGCGGAGCCACGAGAGGCTGCCCGGAGCACAGGGGGAAACTGAGGCAGCTGCTGAGACTGGGAGAGAAGGACCAGTCCTTCCTGGAGCCGTCTCCATCCAAAGCCCATCCAAGAGCAGCGGGAGGTGTTTGTCCCCATGGTGATCCAGGATGCGGGAGCTTCGGGAGCAGCTGGAGAGGACGCGAGATGGGAAAGAGATTCCACCCAGGAAGATCAGACTCCAAGCATGGCACCCCTGCTCCCTGCCAGAGGGTGGAACTGGGGGAAAAGCCCTCAATGCCACCCCTGCTCCCTGCCAGAGGGTGGAACTGGGGGAAAAGCCCTCAATTCGGATACTTCTCCCTCCTGGAATAAAGACATTCCAGGCGGGAGTGGCTGGGGGTGGGGATGCTCAGGCAGCACTTGAGCACATCAATACCAGGTGACAGCGAGGACAGAGGTCAAGCTCTGGGCTAATCCAGCGACAAATTACCCTGAGAGCTGAGCTGGAGCCATCCCCCTTCCTGTGGGAAGCAGCTCCAGGTCCTGCCAGGCCCATCCCACTCCCAAAAGCGATGGAAAGGGAACAGAGATGGTTTTCAGTGACCACYCCAAGGCTTTCAGCCTGTGACAGCCCTGGGCGACAACAAGGCCCGAGGGATGGGGACAAGGATGAGGACAGGGGGACCTCAGCAAAGATGCCCTGGCTGGGACGTCCCTGCTGCTCCCAGTCCCACAGGATGCCCCATCCCAGCTCCCAGAGCCATCCTGGAGCACTCCAGGGCAACCAGCAGGAGCTGTGGGGCTCCAGGGGCAGGGCAGGACCCTCAGAGGGCACAGCCAGGCTGGGTGGCCCAGCTGAGAGCAGATGGCACCAAACCTGGCACATGGAGATCCCCRGGACAGCGCTGCTCCCAAAACCCTTTCCAGCATCCCAACCCTCCTCTTCCTCCAACTCCAGGCCCTTCTCCTGCCCGGCTCTGTGGACACCGAGTTCTCTCTGTGCAAACGTGCCTGTGCTGCCTCTCTCTCTTTCTTTTTTCTAATTTTTTTTTTTTTCCTGTTCWTGGCATTTTGGTGGAGCGAGATAAGAGCGAAAAACAACAGAGCTGCCCGGAGAGTGAAAAAGGGAGATAGATAACGCAGATACCGACTCCTACACAAAACAGTCCTGGCTTTATCTCTGCTTTTTATCACAGTTCCCCTAAAAAAAATAAAGARAGCAGCCCAACTGGAATGGGGCAGCACATTAAAAAATGAACTTTATACTGTTTGCTCTTTAGTTTTATATTTAGATGAAACAAACTCAGGCTCGTGGTCGATACCTTCTCCAGGCTAAGAAGTCTGGAAGCTCTGTTTGCTCCAGTGGGGATGAGTGAGGGAAGCCAAGGAGTTGAGAATGGATGGGGCACTTGGATGAGGCTGCTCCAAAGTATCCAGGACAGCATCCTGCAGCAGAAGCAGGGAGGTGGATACAGAAATGGAGATGCTTCCCGAGCATCCCTGGTGCTGCCGGTTTGGGGACAGATCCCACCTGAGAYGGCCCAGCCACCACCAGGATCCCGGCCACGTGGCACAGCTGGCAAAGCCCGAGCTGCCCGTGATGGGAGCGGGTCCCTGRGTGCAGGAACAGCATCTGCATCCCAGCACAGGGCTGCCCTACACCCTGCCCACGCGGCTCCCCAAAATCCTCTGTCCCCCCACTCCTCAGGGCACCTCCCAGGGCTCTGCCTTCCAGCTGGGAAGGGCATTTCGGAGCAGCAAAATCCCAACTCCCAGGGCACGGCCAGAAAGAGGGAAGGAAGGAAAAAAAAATAATAAAAATGGACTGGAGGTTTTTCCCTCCCCTCGCACTCCCTTCCCTACCTTCTTTTTGAAAAACATAATTTATCTGTGTATTATCAAGAAATCCAGACACTTTAATCAGTGAGCTATGAAGTCAGTATTTCCATTCTTATCTAGCGGAGGAGTGGAAATGGAGAGCAGATAGGCAGCTCCGAGCCCGGCCGTGGTGGGGAATGTTAATGGGAGGAGCGGCGGAGCCATTGGCTACCGAGCTGCCGCTATCGCTGCCATTATCGCGCCCTTATCGCCGCAACCATCGCAGCGCAGTAATGGGGCCAGTTCAACTTTCCGCATTATCATAGGAGCTGCGAGTAGCATGAGAGGCCTCGGCTGGGAGACGGAGAAGAGAGAGAGAGCGGCCAAACTTCCCGGCGGAGCAGGGAGGGGAGGGAAGAGCGGCTTTCCCTCCCCGCCGTGCCCTCCCGAGCTGGGGATGCTCTGCCTGCTGCTCCCGGCCTCACATTCCCAAAGCTCCGGGTGCTGTCCTGGAGGAGCACCTCCAAAGCCCCGGGGACTGACTCCTCGAGCATCGCAAAAGCTCTGGGTATCAACCCTGAGGCACATCCCCAAACCCCAGGCACTGAGCCAGAGAAG
>JACDOX010000133.1:89291-115785 GCA_014549065.1 Cardinalis cardinalis
AACCCGCGGAGCGCTCCGGGGGGCGGGGCCAGCGCCGCCGCCGCGGCCGCCCATAGGCCCCCGCCCCCCGCCGGCCACGCCCACCGGATGGCGCGCGCGGCGGGGCGGGGCTAACGGCAGAGGGGGCGTGGTCTCGGGGGCGCGCTCCCTGCGGGGGCTCCGTGCGCGCTCCCCCCGCGGTCCCCAAAGGGTCCCAAAGGGTCCCAAAGGTGTCCCAAAGGGTCCCAAAGGTGTCCCCAGCCCCGCTCTGGGAGCCCCGTGAGGCTCCAGCCTCTGCTTTGGGTCTGGCCCCACCCCGTTAGGTCGGACCCCCTTTTTGGGTTCCACAACCCATCCCCAGCACCCCGAAATTCCCCTTTAGGGTCTTCCATCCTTCTTTGGGCTCCCCAGTTTCCCCTTTGGGTTCCCTTGTGACGTCTGTGGGAGCTCCTACACTCACAGCAACCCCCCTGCTGGAACCTCAGTGCCCTCGCTGGCTCCCAATCCACCTTTCTCAGATCCTCCAAGCCTCTCATGGGGACCCCCAAACCTTCTGTGGGGTCTTCAGGGGCTCTTTTGGGTCCCTTGGAACCCCTCTCATTTCCAGATGAATGGTCCAAAACCTCCCACTTGTGACTCCATGACCCTGCCTCAGGGTGGGGGGCACCCCAGGACACCCTGGGGTGGTGTGGGTGTCCTGGGGTCCCCCTTTGGCATCATCCCAGCCAGGTGACCTGTGAGCAYGAAGAAATTTTGGGGTGAAACGTGGGTTAAACAGCAGCCACTTCGATTTTGAATCCATGATGGGAATATTGTCCTGTGAAACACAACAATTTCTCCCAAAGTGGACCTTGCCTGGGGCTGACCTTGGATCAGGGGGATTTGGTGGTGATGGCTGGTGCTCCCCAAATAATGATGGAGTTCAGTGGTGATGGCTGGTGGTCCCCAAATAATGATGGGGTTCAGTGGTGATGGCTGGTGCTCCCCAAACAATGATGGAGTTCAGTGATGATGGCTGGTGCTCCCCAAATAATGATGGAGTTCAGTGATGATGGCTGGTGCTCCCCAAATAATGATGGCTCAATGGAGGGGGCTGGTGGGCTGTGGGGACACGGCACAGCTCGCTCATATCCCTTCTCCATCTATCCCCGGACATGGGATGTGCTTTTTTATTCCCCCTTTTCTTTTTCTTTTTTTTTTTTTTTAAAGGGTTTTTAATTAACTTCCTGTTTCAATGGTGGGATAATGAGTTTTAAGCAGCGCATGATTCCAGTAAAGAGGTCAAACCGGCAGTGAGGATGTCAAAAGAAATTAAGTTAAGAATTAAGAAGAGATCCAGGGGAGAAAAAAAAAAAAACCAAAAAACCCAATGGAAGGAGGGAGATGCTGCTGAGGACAAGGCTCTGTGGCCGACCACCCCCCAAAACCGTCCTGGCGGCGCCTTTCACCTCAAATGGCCTCGAATCGCCGCCCTCCTGGAGAGCATCCCTGGAGAGCATCCCTGGAGAGCATCCCTGGAGAGCATCCTCTCGGGGGGCAGCTCTGCTTGCGGAGCCTCTCCCCTCCCTCCCAGCCAAGGCTCCCAACCCAGCTTTTTCCTGCTCAAAATATCCTGTTGTAGGGGTTTTGTGGTCCCGAGAGGGAGGGCTGGCATCGCTCTGCCCGAGGAGCGCGCGGCGGGCTCTGCTCCGTGCCAGCCGTGACGGTTCTGCCTCCAGCAGGGGCTGCCGAGGGGATCCCAAACCCAGCCCGGCCCCYTTGGGGGTCCCCGGGCTCCCCCCGGCTGGGCTGCGGGGATTTTGGGCCGGGGGCGCGGCAGATCCGGCCGGTTCCTCCGGCACATCCATGGATCTCCCCCGTGGTACCCACCTGCCGTGTTTGCTTACGCCGCGATAATTAGACAAGCGTTTAATTAAACACAGCATCGCTAATCACGCGGGTTTGAGGGGCTGGGGGGGAGCGAACACCGACGAGGTGCCCGAATTTCCTCTCCCCGTGAGGCAGCAGAGGGATGGGGGCTGTCCCTGGCTCTTTGCGCTGGAAGAAGCGGTGGCAGCATCCCGAGGGGACATTGTCACACACCCACGGGTGACACATCCCTCCCCAAAAATGCCCCCAAAGCCTCGCTGGAGGCGGTGGGCGCTGCCACCCTGCCCCGGGCAGCAAAGGAGACAGGCTGCAGTCCTTCCCCTGGCACATCCCTTGCCAAAACGTCCCTTTAGTTCCCCTTCTGGCACCAGCCCAGAGCCACCTAAACCCCCAGGGGTGACAATTCTCAGCCTCGACCACCACCCAAGGGCTGGATCCCGACGTGGGGACATCCCCAAACGCCACATCCGACACAGGGATGGCCCCAAACGCCACATCCGACACAGGGATGTCCCCAAACGCCACACCCGACACAGGGATGGCCCCAAACGCCACATCCCGACACAGGGATGTCCCCAAACGCCACACCCAACACAGGGATGGCCCCAAATGCCACACCCGACACAGGGATGGCCCCAAGTGCCCAATCCCAACACAGGGATGGCCCCAAACGCCACATCCCGACACAGGGATGTCCCCAAACGCCACATCCGACACAGGGATGTCCCCAAACGCCACATCCGACACAGGGATGGCCCCAAACGCCACATCCGACACAGGGATGTCCCCAAACGCCACATCCAACACAGGGATGTCCCCAAACGCCACATCCCGACACAGGGATGGCCCCAAACGCCACATCCGACACAGGGATGTCCCCAAGTGCCACACCCGACACAGGGATGGCCCCAAACGCCACACCCGATATAGGGATGGCCCCAAACGCCACATCCCGACACAGGGATGTCCCCAAATGCCACCCCCGACACAGGGATGTCCCCAAACGCCACATCCGACACAGGGATGTCCCCAAACTCCACACCAGACACAGGGATGTCCCCAAACGCCACATCCGACACAGGGATGTCCCCAAACGCCACATCCCGACACAGGGATGGCCCCAAGTGCCCTACCCTGACACAGGGATGTCCCCAAACGCCACATCCCGACACAGGGATGTCCCCAAACGCCACACCCGACACAGGGATGGCCCCAAGTGCCCAATCCCGACACAGGGATGTCCCCAAGCGCCACACTCGACACAGGGATGGCCCCAAGTGCCCCATCCCGATACAGGGATGTCCCCAAACGCCACATCCCAACATAGGGATGGCCCCAAACGCCACATCCCAACACAGGGATGTCCCCAAACGCCACATCCGACACAGGGATGTCCCCAAACGCCACACCTGACACAGGGATGTCCCCAAGTGCCCCATCCCGACACAGGGATGTCCCCAAACGCCACATCCCGACACAGGGATGGCCCCAAGTGCCCTACCCCGACACAGGGATGGCCCCAAACGCCACATCCGACACGGGGATGGCCTCAAACGCCCCATCCCGACACAGGGATGTCCCCAAACGCCACATCCGACACAGGGATGGCCCCAAACGCCACATCCCGACACAAGGATGGCCGCAAGCGCCACATCCCGACACAGGGATGGCCCCAAGTGCCACATCCCAACACAGGGATGGCCCCAAACGCCACATCCGACACAGGCATGGCCCCAAGCGCCACATCCCGACACAGGGATGTCCCCAAACGCCACATCCGACACAGGGATGTCCCCAAACGCAACACCCGACACAGGGATGGCCCCAAACGCCACATCCCGACACAGGGATGGCCCCAAACGCCAAATCCGACACAGGGATGGCCCCAAACGCCACATCCCGATACAGGGATGGCCCCAAACGCCACATCCCGACACAGGGATGGCCCCAAACGCCACACCCGACACAGGGATGTCCCCAAATGCCACATCCCGACACAGGGATGTCCCCAGGTGCCCCATCCCGACACAGGGATGGCCCCGAGTGCCCCATCCCGACACAGGGATGTCCCCAAACGCCACATCCCGACACAGGGATGTCCCCAAACGCCACATCCCGACACAGGGATGTCCCCAAATGCCACATCCCGACACAGGGATGGCCCCAAACGCCACATCCCGCTGCCCCATCCCCTGGGGGCACCCATGGGTGGCCCTGCACGGGGACGAGCGGCGCGGCGGCAGTGCCAGCGGCAGGGCTGGGTGTCTCCGGGCTCCCTTCCCCAGGCCGCGGTGTTTGCAGGGAGATTGTGGCAGGGGAGCCGAACAAACAGCGTGTTTTCCCGAGGAGTGAATTACACGCCTGCAGAGCAGAGATAATGCGGGAGCAGCCGTTCCCCCCATTGTGAGCGAGGTGACATCTTTTTATGGAGCTGTGTACATTTGTATTAGTGCCAATTAATCTGCCCTGATATTATTAGAGACGCGGCGAGAGGAGGCGGCGGCGCAGGAATGTCAATGGGAAGAGCCAGGCGCTGCCTCTGCCTGGATTTCAGGGCTCAGGGGGGCATTTTGGGGGGCTGTGCTGAGCCCCCGGTGCCGCCGCCCGCTGGCACGGCCTGCCAAGGCTCCAAACCCAGCTTTTTTCCCGTTCAAAATATCCTATTTTAGGGGGTTTTTTTGGTCCCAAGTGGGAGGGCTGGCATCGCGGTGCCCCACCTGCAGAAGGGCCCTGCCACCTGCTGGCAGGAGAAGCCGGCCCTGGGTGCCACTTGTCACCTGCCCGGGGCTCGGCCTCGCGTGGCCGCCAACGGCCCGGGGTCCTCTGGGGCTGGGGCACAGCTTGGGCACGGATGTGGCACGGGTGGGACACGGCAGGAGCAAAGCTTGGGCACGGTTTGGGCACGGTTTGGGCACGGTTTGGGCATGTTCCTCCCTGGCTTGGGCACGTCCCGGGCAGAGACGCTGCTGTGGAATTCTGGGCTCCCGGGAGCTGCGGTGGCAGCGTGGAAGGGTTTGGGATCAAACCAAATCCCAAGCGTGGAATGATTCAGGGTTGAAAAGCCCCCAGGGTCATGGAGCCGCAGCCCTGGCGAGGCCACCACTGAACCATGTCCCCAAGTGCCACGTCCACGGGGCTTTTAAACCCCTCCAGGGATGGGGGCTCCCCCACTGCCTTGAGCAGCTGGGCCAGGGCTGGACAAACCTTTCCATGAAGAAATGTTCCCAATGTCCAACCCAAACCTCCCCTGGCACAAATGATGCTGGATGCTCCTGAAACCWGGTGGGAATGTGTGGGTGAGCAGCCACATCCCAAATCCAAGGCTGGGATGCCTCAGTGCTTGTTTCCCCCTCCCTCTTACTGATCTCCTTCTGTAGGAATGATGCTCTCACTCCCAAAAGGAGCAATCCCAGCAATTCCTGGGCTTCAGAAGCATCGCTGCTGGCAGGATGGCATCCCTGGGGCTGCATGGCTCCTGTGCTCCTCTTCCCACTCTTCACAACCCCAGGGCTCCAGGTTTTCCTGCACGAATTCAGCACCAGGGGTGCAGGATCCCTCCCTGTCACACACYCTGGGGAGGAAGGTGGGAGCTGGGCTTTAAATTCCTGCTGTGCAAGGARCGGCCAGATTTGACTCAAAAGCAAGAAAAAAAAAAAATTCCTAAATCTCCAGCCCCTGCTTGCAGCGTGACAACCATGGTGGATCCCGTTATCCTCCAGGCTTTATGGAGAGGCTTAAAGCACCTCTGGCTCAGAAACTCGGCTGTGGGGCTGAGAAAAGAAAGGCTGGCTGGATTTGAGGGGGGGGCTTGAAGAGCAAACAGCTTGAGGAAAATTTAGGGTGGTGGCAAGAAGCCAAGAAATCCCCCCTGAGGGGCTCCATCAATGCCAGGCACCTCCCATCAGACCCACCCTGCAGTCCCTGGGGCTGTCCCACCCCCGAGGATGTGGGTGCAGACTGGCCCCATATCCTGGGGGGGCAGGGCTGGGAGCCCCGGACGTGCTGGGTCCCAGGGGAGCCCCCCTGTGCTGCTGTCCCCTGCTGAGCAGGGAGCTAATCCCCAGCAGGGAGAAGCTGCCTGGCTTTGCATCCTCGCTGGAATTACGGTGACAGGGGCCTGCAATCTCCCAAGTGACAAACGCTGCTGGATAATGCAGGACTCAGCAAACCCGGGGGCTTTGGGGAGCTCAGAGGAGCTGATGGGTGGGGGGACTGAGGGAGTGGGATGTGGATGAGGGCAGGGGGGAAAAAACCTACTCACATTAAGAAGGGAAAGGATAAATTAAAYAATTCAGCTCCCAGAGATGTGGGGATGATGCCAACATCTCCCTGGGGAGTGGCATTCCCGAGCCAGAGGTGGGCATCACTCATTTCTTGGGCTTCCAGAAAATGGGTGCAGCTTTGGGAAGGGGTCCCTGCAGCCATCCCAGGGCCCTGGGGATGGGTGCCACCCCTGCAGCATTCCCCTGGCTCCCAGGAGACTCATTTCCAGGCGCCCAGGTGATGAATCTGGAGGTGTGGGAGAGCTCTGGTTACAACCAGGCATGAAAATCTCCTCCTCCGCCCTGCAGGTTTGCTGCCCTGGTGAAATATAGCACAGGGAAAACATAAAAGTCCCATTTCCAGCTCCATAATATTTCCTGCCAAAACAAAGTAAAATGTGCCGCCTTAAATTTTCTGCAAAATTCTTTTGAGGTTATTTTTTTCCCTAAATTAAGCCATACTAATTATTTTCATCCACTTTATCTCCACTCTGCAACACACCAGGAGGGTGCAGGCGGCAAGCATTTTAAGCCTCCATAAACAAAAGAGTAGTTTGGAAAATAATTCTATCAATTAATCAAATTAATCCTGCAGTTTTAGTTACAAGCCCCGAGTGGCGAGGATCCCAGCCGGCGGTGCCGAGCTATCTCTCACTGACAGCGGCTCCGTGTCGTGATTGCGGCAGTAATTAAAGGATGGGATACAGGAATTAAAGGATGGAATACACCGCCTCTGTGGGGGCTCCCAGCCCAGCCCAGCGGGGCCGCAGAGGTCAGCTCGAGGACAAAGTGGGGATGAGAGAACTGGGCCTTCAGCAGCACCGTCATCATCAATCACCATCAGCAGCAGCAGCAGCATCACCATCACTAACACTGTCATCATCATCACCATCATCATAAAATGGGGATGAGCAAAATGGGCCCGCACCAGCATCATCATCATCATCAATCACCATCATGATCATCATCAATCACCATCATGATCATCATCAATCACCATCATCATCACCAGCAGCAGCAGCATCGCCATCACCAACATCATCATCATCAATGAATGGGGATGAGCAAAATGGGCCCTCACCAGCATCATCATCATCATCAATCACCATCAGGATCATCATCAATCACCATCATCATCACCAGCAGCAGCAGCATCGCCATCACCATCATCATCATCAATGAATGGGGATGAGCAAAATGGACCCTCACCAGCATCATCATCATCATCATCACCAGCAGCAGCAGAGTGTCATCATCATTGCCATCACCAACACCATCATCATAAAAAGGGGATGAGCAAAATGGCTCTCACCATCATCATCATCATCACCAGCAGCATCAGCATCATGACCATCATCACCAACATGATCATCATCACCATCATCATCAAATGGGGATGAGCAAACTGGGCCCTCACCATCATCATCATCAGCAGCAGCAGCAGAGCATCATCATCATCATCATCTTCATCACCAGCAGCAGCAGAGCATCATCATCATTGCCATCACCATAATCATAAAAAGGGGATGAGCAAAATGGCCCTCACCACCATCATCATCATCATCATCACTAGCAGCATCAGCATCATGATCATCATCACCAACATCATCATTATTACCATCATCATAAAATGGGGATGAACAAAATGAGCCCTCACCATCATCATCACCAATCACCAGCATCATCACCAGCAGCAGCATCATTATCATCATCACCATCACCAACACCATCATCATAAAATGGGCATGAGCAAAATGAGCCCTCACCAGCATCATCATCATCATCAATCACCATCATCATCACCAGCAGCAGCAGCACCATTATCATCATCAATCACCATCATCATCATCACCATCAAATGGGGATGAAGAAAACGGGCCCTCACCATCATCATCATCAATCAGGGATTAGCAAACTGAGTTGTCACCATCATCATCATCACCATCATCATGGCCAAAACTGTCGTCTTTGTCATCATCACCATCACAGCTGGAGATGAGCAAAGTGGGACGTCATCAGCATCATCATCATCACCATCATAAATTTGGGATCAGCAAACCGGGCCGTCACCAGCACTGTCACCATCATCATCACCATAAACTGGGGATGAGCCAATTGGGCCGTCACCATCCTCATCATCACCACCACACCCTCATAAATCTGAGATGAGCAAACTGAGCTGTCACCATCATCACCATCATTATCACCATCACCATCAAAAATGGGGAATGGTTAAACTGGGCCATCATCATCACCATCAGCATCACCATCACTGTTACCACCTTCACCACAAATTGATGACCAACCTGGGCCATCAACACTTGGTGATGACCAAACTAGGTAACCCCATCACTATCACAAAGTGATGATGACCAGACTGGACCACCACCATCACCAGCTGATGATGACAGACCAGGCTGTTGCCACTGCCAGTCRGCAATGACCAAATTGAGCTGTGACAATGGCCAATTCATGATGACCTAACTGTGCCATCACCATCACCAGTTGAGGACCACCAAACAAGGCCACCACCACCACCATCATCATCTTGGGTTTTTCCCTCAGGGACAAGACTCTCCTGCCATGAGCAGCACTTGGACAAGACCTGTGAGGAACAGGAGCTGTAGGAGCATCTTCACTGTTGAGAAGCTCCAACACTTTGCAAACCATTGAGGTGAMAGCAGTGGCACCAAGGTCCTCCTCAGCCCCTTTACAGCGGATGCCTCAAACATCCCACAAACATCACGCAGACAGGGAATTTCTGTGAAAATATTGGAATATATTTGAAAAGATTAATCATGGATGACTTTACAGTACCACCCCATATTTTTATCTCATACTTTATTTAACAATATTAAAGAGGCACTTTAAAAGCACACGGACAACATCATAAAACGGCGTTTCCTGCTCTCTCTCTGCTTCTCTGGACAAAATATCAAAATAAAAACTTTTGACAGAACACATTGCACCCAAGGTAAATTACCTACAATAGTTTTTTATACAATACAAAGAATTGTAAAGATACATATTAACAGAATAAAGCCTCTTTTTTTTTTCCTTTTAACTCTAAAACAAAACAAAAAAATCATTGCAGGACAGACGCAAAGTACTCTGACTGTTCATATCACATCAGTGCATTACTTCACCTCCTTGACTTGGGAGTATTTCAATAAAATCTTTCCATGTCCTCATTTGCACCTGAGATTTCTTTCTGGATCCAAAAGTTTGGTTGAAGAACGTGCTCATTTAATGCGACGTAACATTTTTGACACTATGGAGTACCAGCATAGAGGAGCTTTTTCCCTAAAGTTGTATTTTTCCTAAAGTTGTATTTCTTCCCCCAAGTTGGATTTTCCCCCTAAAGTTAATTTTTCTCCCTAAGGCTGAATATTTTCCCCCTTGAATTGGCTTGCTTTTTTTTCAAATTCTCTTTTCCTGCTCCATTTTTTTGACAGATAATCGCTTCTCCCTACCAATTCCCCATTTTTTTTTAATCAAGGAAGTCTGTATTCACATTACAAATGAAGAATAGCACCAGTAACTGCATAGTACAAGCGGATACCTATAGAGCCACTACGTCAATACAGTAAGAGAGTTTAGAAGTGATACCGTTGAGGGCACTCGGACAGTACCGGTTTTTGCTGCTGTAAATTGGCACAGTTTTCTCGTTGCACAAAAAACCCCCCCACAAACAAAAAGAAAAAACACACACATGCTCACACACACACACACACACACAAAAACCCCAAAAAACCCTAAAAAATCAGAGTTTGTCACAAGTGTCAAGGTGCAGTTTGCTCGCGGGGACGCTTCTCCTCCAGTCCCATCGTCTACAGTGGTCAAAGAGTGGCAGCATCCTCTGGAGGGCTCCGACAGCCCCAGAACTCCAGAGCTGGGTCGTCCTTCTCTTGACGATGTAGAAACAAAATTCTTAGGGATGGCTGTCAAAATATAGGACACTTGGGTCTTAATTTAATTTTTTAATTGTATCATCGCTCAGGCCAGCTCCCAATTAAATGAATTGTATGGGATTATTTGTGCAAAATCTTCCACAAAAAAAAAAAAAAATTTGCTTTCTACAGTGTACTGCACCTTATGAATAAGACGTCTACGGAATGAAGTTCATCTCTTCAAGTACTTTGTACAAAGATAACACAGACACAGACTCAAAAGGGTCTGAGATTTGCAAGTATCCTTATAACCTCAGCACTTCTGCAATAAAGCAATTGCTCTCGACGATTCAGTCTGCCCAAAGCGATTACAATTTCAGTTCATGAAAATCATCAGCAACATCAAAGTTCTAGCATTTGCATGATAAATCAGGTGAATTAAAGTAGATTAGTAGACACAAAGCAAACTATTTCACAGAGGCTGCAGTGCAAGTTCATTTAAGCTAGACAGAGAAATCATGCTACACAAACGAATTTAATGCTTTGATAATTTTTTCCCTTGCAAACCCCATGAAAGCAGCTGAGGATCACCATAAGTCACTTCCATAAATTATTCTGAAGTATCTCTCCTTAAAGGAATTTTAAAGCTGGTTAATTTTTGCCCAAAGAGTTGGCTGAGCAGGTTGTTCTGGGACTCGGCACTGCGGTAGCTGGCCGGGCCGGCCGCCTTGGCCSCGCGGGGGCCGTGCCAGGAGCCGCGTGGGGACGGCGCCGGCCCCTTGGCCAACACCTGGTGCAGGCTCTTGCCCAGGATGGCTTTCCTGCGCTTCACGTCCCCGTTGGCGTGGCGGAGCTCCCCTTTCTTCTGGTTGTAAGGGTCCAGCACCATCTTCTTCAGCTGGGGGCCCGTTCTGGGCTTGGGGGCCAGCTTGCTGCAGTGCGTGTCCCTCCTGCCGGGGGACAGGGCGGGAGCCTCGGCGTTGCTCCAGCTGCCACGTTTGAGCTCAGCGGTGCTGTCGCTCCGGCCCGGGCATGGCGGTCGGGCTTTCTTCTTCTTCCCGTCTCCTTCCATGTTCTCCCGGGAGCCGGGGCTGCTCCGGTGACTCAGGGATTTGTGTTCTTTCCTCCTCTTGGGGTGAAGCTTGCCGGTGGCTCTGCCTGGCTCCGCGTGGCCGTGTCTCGTGGTGTTGCTGGCCACCTCAKCTCTGGGCTGGTGGCTGCTGGATTTGCCTGGGTTGCCGCCTTGGTCCTTGGTGTTAGTGCTACTGTCCTTAGTCTCAGGCACGGATTTCTCCTTCCCTGAGATGGGCTGCTGAGCCTCCTCGGGGCTGCCCACACCGGGAGCAGCCTCACTACCCATGGTTTTCTTTGGTGGCACTGAATCTTTGGAAGCTCTGTTGAGTGTGGGTGATGCTGACTTGTCCTTTGGGGGCAGGGGCTGGTGGGCACCTTCTGGAGATGCCGGCTTAGCTGCACCTTCCCAGGCAGAGGCATCACTGCCACTGGGGCTGCCCCATTTGTGGGTGTCCGTGGCTTGTGGAGATTCTGCCTTAGGGGAAGGAAGCTCTGAGACYTTCTTGGCAAGCTGGAGAAGAGGGATCCCCCCCACGGCGTTGGTGTCTGTGCTGGGATTTTCAAGGATACAGGCCCTGTATTCATCTTTGCTGCCTGTGCTTGTTGTTTTATGGGCATCGGCGCAGCCATGTTTCTGGGTCAGGAGGGGAGGGGACAGTTTTTGGTTGGTGGCCTGGTGACAAGCCAAGCCAGCAAGGTCCATGGGAAACTCAGGAGAGTCCAAGAAAGGAAGTGGTTTCCCATCAAAGGCTCCTTTCTCCAGCTCCTCAATGGACAGGCCAGCGATGTGGCCGAGCTCAGGGCTGCCAGCAGCAGCCGGCGGCAGAGACGGGGACAGGCAGGGTGGTGGTGGCAAGGGGTCAAATGGGGACTTCTCCATCTCTGCCAGGAGCTCCGAGAAGTCACCCACCATGACTTCTGCCTTCACGGAGGGCTGGGGTGCTCCCAGGTCACCAGGTGCTGTTGGGAAGGAGTCAGTGGGAACCTGCAGGCTGGGGTTTCCAGCTTCTACCAGATGAAGGTCGCTCGTGGGGTCCAGGTGGACTGGTGACCTGCGTGGGATTGAGCTGCCATGGTGAGTCACCTTCCGCTTCTTGCTCGGTGGCATTCCCTCCCGGAGAGATCCGTCCTCCTTCACCTTCTCCCTGCCCTCCCTGCAGACAGCACCAGGCCTCATGACCCCTCGGAATTTGAAAGTCTTGCTGCTGCCCGCCAGGTGCTTCTCCATGTGCCGGTCATACTGCTCCTTCTTGGAGAAGGTGTAGTTGCACATGCTGCAGATGAAGGACTTCTTGATGACGTGCATGACATCAGCACAGAGCTCGCAGGCGTACAGGGTGGTGTGCTTGATCTCCTGCTCCTCCACCACGCCGTGCTCCTGGCTCAGGTGGCTCCGGAGCTCTTTGGTCTCCTGGTAGAACATGGGGCACTTGTGGCACAAGTAAATTTTCTGCAAGCTGTGCACGACCAAGTGCCGCTGGAGCTTGAAGGGTTTGGGGAACTGTTTGCCGCAGTGATGGCAGTCCCGGGAGGGATCCTTGCAGTCTGGGTGCATGGGGACAGATTTTGGGGTGCTTTCACCTTTCGCCGTGTGCTCTGGAGATGGGCTGGAAGATGCTTTGGATGAGCTGGGTGTAGGTGGCTTTACTCTGACACTGCATTCCACAGGGTCTTTCATCACCTTCTCCTGCTCAAGGGGCAACTCCCTGGGGCTCTTGCTCTCTCTGCTGACCCCGTGCCGGCCGCCAGGGTCGCCGTGCCGGGAGGACCTGGGGGGTTTCCGGCACATGATGGTGTTGAGGAAGTGTGTGACAGCAGCATTGTCCTCCCCRAAGCAGCCTGGCAGGCCCATCACCGACTTCTGCGCCTGCCCCTTGCGCGCGAACTGCGTGGCGTGCTCCCGCAGGTGCTCGTTGTACATCCAGACGTCGGAGATCTCCTTCAGGCACATCCCGCACGCCCACAGCCCGGCTTTGTTCCTGGCGTGCTTCTCCTTCAGGTGGTCCCGGAGCTGCTCCCGGGAGCTGAATTTGCGCTGGACGCACATGTAGCAGGTGGGAGGAGGGGAAGGGTTGTGGGAGAGCTTGTGGAAGTCCAGCTCCCCCAGCGTCAGGAACCACTGGAAGCAGACTTTGCATTTGTACTGCTTGTCTTTGGTTTTGATGGTGATGTCCCCGCGGTTTTTCCCCAGTTTGCCATCTTCCAGCTTGCTCCTGTGCTTGCCCGACTTTGGCTTCAAACTCACAGTGCTGTCCTCGTCATGGCCAGGAAGATCCTCGCAAGGGGTGAAGAAACACATGTCTCTCATTTTCAGCTTTGCATTCAGCATCTCAATGTCAATGGTGTGAAATTCGGGGGAGTCCAAATCCCCGTTATCTTTGGCATTGTAGGACTCCTCTGCCAGGTCAGGGGGCTCAGAGTCCACTTCCTGGAGCGAGTGCTCATCCTCAAGGTCCATCAGAGGCTCAAACATGTCCTCRGCAGAGAGGCTTTCCCCCTCCTTCTCCAGACTGCCCCAGATGTTCAAGCTGGGGATATTGTCCACATGGCTGTTTTGGCACAGGAAGGTCAGCATGTTGTCCTCCAGGTCAATGTCCTCCTTCCCTTGGTCGGTCGCCTCCTGGTCCAACCTCAGCTCGATGCTTTTAGATCCATCTGGAGCAGCATCTCCGCTCTTTGCCTTGCTGCCATGACACATGTTCAGCATCAGGGCATCGTCAACAGAGATGGTCTCGTACTCACAAGGGTCCTCCCTGGTGACACAGAAGGAGCTGGTGTCGCTGAGGTCAGAGGCCAGGCGGATGGTGAAGAGGTCGATGGCCCCCACTGGCTGCAGGCTGACCTCGGGGACAGGTTTGGGTTTCTTGCTGCGCTTCCCGTATACCCGCGTGCACTTCCTCCGGACAAACTGCTCATCCCTGGGGAACAGCTGGGAGAAGGTGGAATCATCATCAAAAAAGCTCTGGAGGTCTGAGGAGGCTGTGCTGTCCCCGCAGTGCTCCCTGCCTGGTGGCACATCTGCCTTCACCCACCGCTTTGGCTCTGCAGGAGGAGGGCTGGTCCCYGGCGTGCTCTGCAGAGCACCATGCCCAGGAACATTCTGGGTGGTTCCCAAATCATGGTTCTCCAGCAGCAAAGCCCCTTCAGCAGGAGCTGTGGAACCCTGCAAAGCACCACTCCAGTTCCTGGTGTCACTGCCTGCCACAGGACTGTCCCCTGTCCCAGCATCCATGTCCTCTGTGCCATCAGCACCACAATGCTGCTCTGTGCCCACCTTGCCCCATCTCTTCGCCACTTGCTCCACAAACCCACTGATCCATTTTTTGCAAGCCTGWGTGTCTTCCACTGCATCTGGATCTTCCACCTCCCCAGGACAGGTGACTGTGCCCGTGGCTGTCTCCCTGCTGACCATCTYCTTTAGAGACCCCATCCTGCTGCCCAGGTCTTCCTCAAGCTCAGCTGCACAAGAGGACTCTTTGGCTTTTTGGGAGTGCTGGGCTGTGCTGGTCCTGTTTTGCTCCTCTGTGAAGATGCAACCCTCTGGCTCCTGCAGGCCCTCCACGATCCTGGGCAGGCTGGAGCTGAGGGCAGCAGGACCTGTGTTCTTCTCCAGCTCACAGGGCTCATTCCTGCTGGGAAACACCTTTGCTTTCCTTCGCCTCACTTTCCTGCTGAGCTGCTTCTCAGAACTGCTGTTCTCCTCACCGAGATCTTTGCTTTGGCTCCTTCTGCCCTTTTCTCCTTTCCTGGCCTGCCATCCTGAATCCTTCTTGGTTGCTGCCTCTCCTGATCCCCCCACCTCCGGGCGCGGTCCCTTTGCCTTCACCTCCCTCTGCAGGACACGTGTGCGATGCGGCTCCTGGGACATCTCCAAGGAGATCACGCTGAGGTCRCTGAGCACCCTGCTCACCACCTCCTGCATCTGCGTGCTGGGCTCTTTCTCCAGGTCTGGGAGTATTTTCTTGGGAATGCGTTCTAYGGTGGAGGCCAGCGCCTGTGAGCTGTGGATTTTGTCTTTCACTGACGCCTTCAGGCTCCTCCTGGGCACTTTTTGGGCTGCTTTTGATGTCCTGTGTGCAGGAATCAGAGAGGACCTGGGAGTCCTGCTGGGCTGTGGCAAACCACCATTCTTCACCTGGTGCTTGACAGCTTTGTGCCTGGTCAGGCCAGGCTTGGACCGGAAAGTGGCTGAACAAATGTCACAGGTCACAGGGAGTCCATTGGGCTTTCTTCCTTTGTGGAGTTCATTTTGGGATGGGTCTGGAGTACTGCTGGGTGTGTAGTCCTCTCCTTGGCCCACGCTGTTYAACACACAACCCCCAGCTTCTGCAGCCCCATGGCTTTTGGAGTTCTCCCCTTTCAAACTCTTTCCTTCACTCTCTGTGGTTTTGGAAAGACCAAGCCTCACCTCTGCTGCCCCTGGAAACTCGTGGCCATTTAATTCAGCAGGACCAAGATCTCCAACCCTCGTAAGACCTCTGTTGATGGCAGCTGACATGTCCTGAACAGCAAAACCATYGCACAAAGCCTCTGGTTCACTTTGATGCTTGTTCCTGACATGGGAGCAGTGTTCACSCTTGTTCTCTTGGTTCAGGTTGACCTCCCTTTCGTCCATGGGCAGAAGATCCTSTGAGGGCTGGGTTGGATAATCCTGGGTTTCTGGAGGGGTAGAGTTAATGACTGTGTCTGTGACGGCACACTCTTGGATTTCTTTAAAATTTGGCAGCATAGCACTGGTGTTTTCAGGGATCTCTCTCCCAACACCCTCTTGGTGGAAAGGTGGCGAGCAGGGAAGAGAACAGTCTTTCCCAGGAAGTTCCTGGGGACCACTCATCTCCAAGGCAGAACCCACCAGACCATCACCATGCAGCAGAGTGCAGGGTCTCACGGTCCCCTCTCTTCCAGGTGATTCAYGGCTACCCAAAACACCATCAGGGAGGTGATGAGGGTGTTCCTCAGCCGCTTCCGTTGGCACAGCCCCGCAGTGATGCAGCGAGAGAGGGAAGGCAGGTGCCCCTTCCCACGTCCCTTGCTCTGCTGGGTTCATGGTGTGACGGATGTGATGGCTGCTGGCCTCGGGAGGACAACTCTTTGTGACGAATGAACTTGGTGTTGCAGGCAGGGAGGAGCTGTATTTCTTCTCATCTGAGAGCTGAGTGCCTAAACTGGGGACCTCTTCTCCCTCAGCCCCACTGCTCTGCAAGCACTTGAGGTTGGAATATTTGGCTGGTGAGAGCTGGCTGGCTGGAGATTCGCCAGTGTAATCACAGCCATTGAGGGACAACTTGTCATTCCCTTCTCTGGGAACACCTGCACTGACCATGCTGGCTTTTATCTCCATCCCCAAGCTGTGATCCTGGTGGAGATCTCTTTCAGAGGGACCGAAGGGGCTGACAGGACTTGTGGCAGCACTGCCCGGGTGCTGTGCCCCCTTCCCCACCCAACTCCTTTCCAGCCTCTCTCCCTCTTCTCTGCCCAGCATTTCTTCCTCGAGCAAACCACGTCTGGGGTGGGATTGCTCATGTTTCCTAAATGCCAAGGTCGCTGTGTTGTTATCTCCCTCCTGCTCTTCCCTGAGCTGATCAGCTTTCCTTCCCTGCCCTGGCAGCGAGGTCACGGCGGTGCTGTTGGGTGGTGAGAGGTCATTGTGCTCCTGGGAAACACCATCTGCAGGGATATTAATGTCCCTCGGCTCTGGGGCTTCATTTGYTAAGTGCTGCAGCTCTGTTACATTATTTTGCAGCTCCGGCTTTGCCGACGTGGATAGTTCTGCATGGTAAGAGCCCTCTGCATCCAACAGCTCTAGCTGCTCACATCCACTGGGAGCAAGCACCTCTCTCCCTGGAGCAGCGATATTTCCAGTGCTGCTTCCAGCGGGGAGATCCCCTTCTCCTTGGGTCTGATCTTCTCCTTCCAAGGCTGCACTGCTCTGCTCCTGGTGCTCTGTCTGGACKTGGGTGGTGGCACAGGGAGCCAGCAGCCCGGGGAAGCAGGGCATCAACAGCTCCTCCTCATTGTTCTTCACCGTCCGGGCGACGAAGAGCTGGAGCTGCTGCAGAGGGTTGGCAGAGGCCTCCTGGGATGTCCCCATCATCTCCTGGGAAGGGCGGTTGCTCTCCTTGGGCACAGTCAGCATCTCAAACAGCAGCACTTTGGGCTTGCTGGCTTTGTCACTRGGTGCAGGGCTTTGATAGGTGTTGGGACTCCTCCTCTCCTCCATCTCCTCCACCAGCCCGGGCCCACCACCACCTCCTTTGTGATCCACAGCATTTTTCACTGTTTTGGGGGGCTCAGTCCTGCTCAAGGGTTTTTCTTCTGTAWCTGGGCCCTCTTTGACATGAGGTGAAAAGGCGAGATCCAAGGCTGGGGCAGGACCCTGCTGAAAGCCAAATTGGGGTTTAGGGTTTGGAAGATGGGCATCAAACTTCTCCAGCTCTGCAGGATCAGTGTCTGCTTTCCCTGGCACAGGGAAGCCCTCGGCACTGCACTGGCATGGCAGGGATGGCAGGGGGTCTTTGGTTACTTCTGTTGCACCCATGGTCTCGGGGAACACTGAGTCGGTGACAACAGGAGGGCTTTTTGCCACTGGGCTGGTGTAGATGGGAGCCTCTGTTTGGTCAGTTGTGCTTGAACCAGGTAGACTTTTGGAAGAAGACCCATTTTCCATCTTCCTGAGCTCTCTTTCCTCAGTGGCCTCAGCTCCCTGGAGCTGCTCACTGCTGTCTTTGGAGCAGAAATGGTTTGTGGCCAGCGGGGCTGGGATGCCCATCCTGGTTTCCAGCGAGCCCAGCTCCAGCGGGCAGGCCCAGGGCTCCCTGGGTCTCTCATAGTCCTCATGGGCAGTCACCATGTCTGGCTTCTCCCCCGCCAGCCTCTCCTCAACACACAGGCTCGATCTGCCCAGCTCACCTGCCAAAAACAGCCCCTTCTCCTGGCCTGCCTCTGGCTCCCCCGGCAGCACCGGGAACCGCTCGGCGCCCTGTGCTCGCAGGTGGGCAGCCACGYTTGGCTCGGGTTTCTGGAGGGTGACGGCCACCTCAGAGTCCAGCTTGCTGCTCTGCAGTTGGCTTTCCAGCTCCGTGACCAAGCGCTTGATCTCCAGTTCATCATCCGAAATGTTGCTCATGAAGGCCACGCTGTAATCCGCCATCCTGTCYGGCAGCGGCAGGGAGAGCTGGCTGCTGGGGACAGCTCCTTCCTCGGGGAACTTCTTGGCCGGTGGCTTCTCCACGGAGAGGCTGTGGAACTGAGTCACGTCCTCCGGCAGCATGGGAGCCACCTCCTCCATGAGGGACCAGTCTTTCTCGGGCAGGAAGGGCGGGTARGGCTGCTCGAAGGGCAGCGGCTTGCGGGGGACACAGGGGAAGGGTGTCACATACCCGTCCTTGCCCTCGTAGGGATCGAACTCAGAGACGGGCAGCTCGCCGAATATCGACGAGGAGTCAAAGCTGAGAGGGGAGGACACTTTGCCCTGCGGCATCTCCGTGGCGAAAGGGGAGATGCTGGAGTGTTTCTGCTCGAAGGAGCCGGCGCTGATGTCATCCCGGCACAGGTACATGTCATCCATGTGGGAGGAGCCCAGGGCTGGGGGCTTTGGGAAGAGGTTGTCCTCGTAGTGACCAGGAAGGCCTTTGGGATCAAAAAATGTGTTGTCACTGCTGGCATAGGGGTCGGGTGTCTTGGCAGCGAGCATCATTCCCACTGCATCCCCCCCGTAGGTGGGAGCTGCTGTGGGATTGGGATAATCCTTCTGAGTGTCACAGAGCCCCTGTCCCTTTGTGAATTTGATTCCTGCTTCCGAGCAGGTGGCACTCCCACGGCCAGGACTCGATTTGTTACCCCTGTGGGGTGAAGCAATCACCTCCTCTGTGTGGTATTTCAGCCCTTCGCTTGGGAAAGGGGCAAACTGRTGCCTCTGGGGGTCCATGGTGAGCTCAGGAGAGCCCTGAGCCTGCAGGGTGGGCTCTCCTGCCTCACCTGGGAGCTTTGCTGCTCCTCTGGGCTCTTCCACGCCCTCCTTAGAGGAGAAGCTGGCAGGGCTCCTGCCTGGGGCGGCCGTGCAGGACATTTGCCTTTCCTGGGGCTGCAGTGATGGYTCCTCCTTTGCACAGTCCATGGCAGCAACATCTGGTTCAGTACTYGGCCGTGTCCTGGAGCCTGCCAGCAAAGGTCTGGCTGAGCCCAACCTCCTGCTCCCCCTGGSAATGTCCTCTTTGCTCTCCTGGCTCGCCTTTGGGCTGCTGTGCTGGGGAGGGCTGAGGGGAGTCCTTGGCACATGGGCTGGGCTGCCCGAGCGCCTCCTCCTCTGGGTGCCACCCTTGTCACCAGCCCCACCAGTGCAGAGTGGGCTCGTGCCCATCTCCCTGGGCACGCTGTGGTTGCTGCCAGCAGATGAGTGGCTGCTCCTCCTTCGGACTGTGGCAGCACAATCCTCTTTCTCAGCATTCTCCTGACTCGGGACATCCCCGTCCTCCTGTGCCTCCCTTTTCTGACCATCCCTTTTCCGGGTGTAGCTCCAGGCTGAGTCTTTCTCTCTGGCCCTCTCACTCCTGCCCAGACGTTTCTTRCTGAAGCTGTACTTGCTCCTCCCCATGAACCCCGTGCCACGCTTCCTCCTGCGCCGGGGCTTGCTGCACTCTGCCCCCTCCTCATCCGAGTCGGACACGTAGTCGTATTCCCTCAGCCCGCCCTCCCTGGGGGCTGCCAGGGGCCCCTCGGTGGCCTGGGGCACCTGGGCCTGCTTGCTGCTCTTCACCTGCAGCTTGTGGAGCTTGTTCTTCTGCTGCACGATCTTGTGGATGAGCTCCTTGCTCCACGTGCCGCTTCGGGGCTTCCGCTTCCTCGCGTCCTTCATGGAGAACCGCTGTGCCTTGGAGCTCTTGGTGGCTGTGCCCGGCCCCACCTCGCTCTTCATCGCAGGGTCTTGGCTGAGCTTCCTGGGATGCTTTTGGCTGGAGGGGCTGGCTGGTGGGATGCTGTTCTTCCTGCCTGCCCTCAGCCTGGCTGTCCTCTCTGCTCCCTCTGCCGAGGGATCCGGCTCCTCCGGCGCCACCCTCCGTGCCACCCTCCCTTTGTGAAGGTGCCGCTTTCCTGCCCCTCTCTTCACCTGCTCCCCATCTTCACAAAAACAGCCAGCCTTGGCCTCTCCTGCTGCCTTCTCCTCTGCTGCCTGCTTGGATTTGCTCTCTGAGGCCAGCCCTTCCTTGGCCTTGTGGGCCATGCCAGCTGCCTTCACGCCCGGCAGCTCCTCATCAGCAAAGACATCGATGAAGCTGCTGTCGATCTCGGGGTTATCTGATTGGTACCCCAGGCCGTTGAGGGCCTCGGTGATCAGGCTGTCCAGCTTGGCATCGTCGATGTCCAGGTCGGAGGCGCTGAGCGGGAGGGAGCCGGTGGCCAGGCCGTGGAAGAGGCCRCCCTTCAGAGCATCCTCCTTGCCCTCACTTTTGCCTTCCCCRTCCAGCAAGAAGTCATCGCTCTTGTTTAGTGCCAACAGATGTCCCTGGGGGTCTGGRGAGAGCGCCAGGCCGGGGGGTTTGGGGGGCTCTGGCGGGAGCACCTTCCTCCCCTCGGCTGCCCGAGGAGCATCCCTGGGCTCTGCCTGGGCAGGGGGCTGGGAGGCACAGAACTGGCGGTGCTGCAGGAAGGAGGACAGGTTGCTGTAGTTCTGGTCACACTGTCTGCACGTCAGCAGCACGTCCAGCTGGTCCAGGCTGGCGCTGCTCAGGGAAGTGGCCAGCAGGTGATGGGAGGAGTAGGGCGGTGGAGGCTGCTCCCCATCCAGCCCGTCCGAGCACCCTTTGGCCACCTCCCCGCCGGGTTTGTGGAACGGGCTGCCCGGGGCACATTTCAGGAGGCTRTCGTCTTTCAAAGCATCCGGAGGGAAGCTGAAGGACTTGACAGAGTCTGAGGGGTGGTAATGAAGCGAGCTGGGACTCAGTACCTCGGAGGGGTGGAAGGCTTTGTTGGCATCCTTGGCATGGCAGGGGTGCTGGAAGAAGGGCGAGGGGGTCAGCGCTCCGGACATCTGGCTGTCCTCGAAGTTGAGTGGGCTGCTGGACATGGGGGACAGCGATGAGCAGGTGCTGCCACACGTGGGGTTGGGGACAGGGGATGGCAGTGGGGACTCACAAGGGGAGGCAGCTGCCAAGGCTGATGCTGGCAGGACCAGCCCTGGGCCCGACGAGCTCCTTGAGGGAGGAGGAGCTGCTTGAGCCATAGTGTAGAACAGGGYTTTGCTTCTCGAGTCGCAGGCGGGAGACCCTGGTTCCTTCCCACTCTCAAAGGAGAAAGCTCCCGTCACGCTGGGATCTCCCCTCTGCAGGCTCTCTCCTGATAACAGCTTTTTGCTGTGGTACCCTGGAGAATTGCTTATGGGGGGCCCTTTCTGGGCTTTCCCGCTGCCCTGCCAGTCCGACGTGCCCAGGGGGAAGGGGAGCTTCTGGCTGCTGATGTGTCTCGACAGCTCCAGCCTGTTGGCACCGGGCACTGCAGGAGGGAGGTGCATCTGCTGCCAAGGCAGCCTGGCATTTTTCTGCCTGTGCTGCCTCTGCTCGGGGCCAGACTGGCACTCGAATGAGAACTGGTTTCCAACAGGGTTTGAATAAGGTGCTGAATTCTGGTCCATGGGAGAAAACGCCTTCGTGGCACCTTCCCAAGCTTGCACAAGCCGGGGGTGGGTGGGTGCCGTAGTGGGAACGCTCGTCTCGAAAGGCACGGCTCCCGCGGGGGAGCTGCAATAGGCCTTGCTCTGAAAGTGCACTTGGGACAGGGACTTTGGTGGCACGCTCCTTCTCAGGGGGCTGCTCTGCGCCAGCAGCCGCGGGCCGGGGACGCCGTCCTTGGCCGAGGCTTGCCTCTTCCCCACCGGCTTTGGCATGGTAGGCGAGTGTAAACTAGACGGAAAAACAGCTTGGTTTTCTTGGAAAGTGCTTGGGCTTTGGTCGATAGCACCAGACGACGGGAGAGCACCGGTGGGCTCGGCGGGATGCTCGGCCCTGCCCTTGCAGCAGGGCAAGGGGCCGTGGTGCAGGGYCGGAGGGGGCGCTGGGTGCAGGAAGGGCGGCGGTGGCGCGGGCAGCCCGTACAGCCTCCCCTCGGGGGACACGCTCTCGTAGGAGCCCCCGCCCAGCGGCTCCTCTGGCCACTCTCGGGGGGACGAGTGGAAGGCGAAGGCAGGGGAAGCCAGCTGGGCGGTGGCGGCGATTCCCACGTCCAGGTACTCCTGGCTGCTGTGGAACGGCTCCTTGCCCGCCTCGTGCAGCAGCTGGAAGGGGAACTGGCACGGCAAAGCCCCCAGGCCGTGCACAGCGGCTTTGCCACCCTCGGAGAAGGAGCTGGGCTTCTGCACCGAGATCCCGTAGGTAGCACCGGCAAAGCTCTTCTCCGGGGAAGGCCAGGACTCGGCCCGGTTGGCCTGGAACTCTAAATAATGTAGCTGCCCATGGGTGCCGGGGCTCTTGAGGGGGATGCCGGCGGCGGGGGGCTGCCCCTTGGGGCCGAGGCCGGGGCCGGGCTGTGAGGTATAACTGGCGGAGGCCCGGCCGCCGGCAGCGGCGTCGGGGAAGCAGCGGCCGAAGGCGATTTCCTCCGGCCGGAGCTCGGCGTCGCGCTGGGCGATGCCGGGCACGTGGAAGCGGTAGCTGCCGGCCGCGGGGGTCACCTCCGGCTTCTTGGGGGGCGCCACCTTCTGCTGCGGGTAGGCGATGCCGATGGTGGGGCTGGGCCGGGTGCCGGCGATGCTGAGCCGGTAGAGCTGCTGGTGGCCCCGCTCGCCCTTGGCCGAGCGCCGGCCGCGCTCCCGGGCTCGCCCCTTCCCCGGCGGGGACAGCGGGCTGCCCTTGACCTCTCCCCAGGTGCTGTCATTGCCGAACTTGGGCTTGCACTGCAGGGATTTGAAGTCGATCTTCCCCGCTTGCTGCGGCCGGATCACGGCTTCCCGCTGGCTGTGGGGCTCCTTGTCCTTGGGGAAGGGGGATGTCCCCTCCCCGCCCAGCGCCCTGCCATCCTTGTCCCCGCAGCCTTCACAGCCAAAGTCCTTGTCGGGCTCTTTGGGGCCGGCCTCAGTATCGCCGATGGTGTAAACATGCTGGGTCTCTCCAGTCATGATACCGAGGAGGGGACAAGGCTACAGAGCCCCGCTGTCCCGTTCCCGTCCCGCTGCGAGCTGCCGTGCCCCGGTCACGGGCATGGTCCCCCTCCGATGGGCACCGGGGCAGCAGCTCCCCGGGGCCGGGCTGCAGGCGGGTCCCGAGGGCCGGCGGGGCTCTGCCGCATCCTTCAGACCTGCAGCGAACAGGAGAGAAGAGGGGAAGGCTGGGAGTCAGTCAGGGAAAGGGCTGGAAGAGATTTTGGCCCCTTTTCTTGGGCTGCGGTTGGAGGAGGGGGCAGCAAACCCCCCGGGGTGAAGCCCTGCAGCTTCGGGCTCTTCAAAGGATGCTCAGAGCAGTTCACCTCTGGCAAAAGCTGCTGAGGAAGCACTTTTTTTCCTCCCGGGAAAGCTATTTCTGGGTTACTTCTTAGCAACATAAGCAGAAAAAGATGACAGAAGAGCTCCACCTACGGATTAGTGGGAAGGGCTGTCGGGATGGGCTGGGAGAGGCACCCTGGGAAGGGCTCTCTGTCCCCATGTCCCCGAGTGCCCGTGTCCCCGTGTSCCCGTGTCCTCATGTTTCCATGTCCCCGCTGCTGGAGGGAAGGCGAAGGGAAAGGATTTTGCTCCACCACTTTCCCCCTGGAGCTGCCCCTCATCGCTCTGAAATCCTTGGAGAAAGGACTTCACCAGCCTCCCTGCGAACTGCCCTGGAAATTTTAGATGTTATTAAGGAGGCAGAATGAGAAAAGCTGAGTCCCGAATTTCCCAGCTGATTTTACAACCCAGACCTCGGGGCGTTGGACACGGAGCACAAGTCAAGCRCAGCCTTTTAAAAGGCGCCACCAGGAATTTATAGGAAGAAGGTTTTAATAAAAAGAAGGGTGAAGTTTTGCTTTAAAGAGTCTGTTTTCTAAAGAGAAGTCTGCTGGAAACAGTGAGGGTTTTTTCCTCCTCCCTCACTGGAAATGTTTCTTTACCGTCTGCTGCAGTGGGTCAGGGCACGGCACTGCTGGGAGGGCGTGAGCAGCAGGAAATTCAGTTTATTCCTCTCCTTCTGGGTGTAATTCCCACACATCCCAACCCCACCGGCTTCACCCATCCTGCCCTGGAGTGACCTGAGCACAGAAGATTTTCCAAGGAAAAGGAGAGCACCCTGCATCTATCCAGGACCTCACCTCCCCATTCCCACCTGGATTCTGAGCACCCAGCACCCCCAGTGCTGCATTAATAACAATATTCGGGATAGACAGGGGTGCCTGCATCCCSCCCTCTCTGGTTGGAGCTCCCAGGCCTGAATTCCTCCCCAATTTCACACCCTGCAGAGTGAAACGGATCCGGGGTCGGGGCCGAGCTTGCGGCTCCGCGGCCAAAGCTCACACGCGGCCCTTTGGCACAAAGGGCTCTGCTGGGAAAACAATGCCCCACTTATGCCTCAGCCAGCCACAGCTMCAGAGCCCGCTCGCTGCTGTTTAAATTTGCAAAGGCTCCTTGCCAAGATAAAATACCCAAGGCCAGCGCTCGCTACATTATCACAGTCGGGCTTTTCAGGCACATAAAGGAGCCTTTTTTTGTTTTTGCCAGGGAAAGGCTCGGCGGTGTGGCTGGAGAGCTGCAGGATTTGCATGGCAAGGGCTGGGGGGGGCCGTGCTGAGCGCCAGGAGACACAAACATCCTGCTCCCTGTGCTGGCAGAGGCATGGGGATGGGGACAGCAGGGCTGGCGGCACGCAAGACTGTCCCACTGCTGGTGGGACCCACGTCCTGCCGGCGCTGGCAGAGCCTGGGCAGGAAATGGGTGTGGATKTACTCCATGCAAATCACAGATGGTGCACAGGTATAAGGGCAAGGTGGAAATTAGGGATTTGTTCGCCAAAATCTCCCTGCCAGGGCTTGGGGGTCCCCTGTCCCTGCCTGGGGGTCCCTCCTGCTGGCCGTGGCCATGGGGTATCACTCTGAGGTGGCCCAGCAGCCCTGGCAGCAGGGAAATCCAGGGCCTCATGCGGCTCTGATGGGGCAATCGATAAGCAGGGCTGGGCCGTGCTGATTTAAAGTGATATTGCCCAGGCAGCTCCTGCATCCATCCCCTGAAGGGTCACGGATCTGGCACAAGCACAGTTCACCCCCCGTGGGATGGGAAATCCTGGAAAAAAATGAAAATTGGGACTGTTCYCTCTGGCTTTTACAGCCCCAGCCTGCCCTCAGTGCCAGGCTCCTCCATGGGTTACCACTGGCAGCACTCCTTGGATTTTGACATTTCAGCTCCTGGAAGAGGAGGTGGAAAGGGATGGAACGGAGGCAAAGGGAGTTTGTCTTCTTAAAAACCCGCTGTGGTTATTGCCAGGCTGGCTGGCTGCAGGCAGAGCCATCCCCACCTGCACTGGTGTGCCCTGCCAGGAGCTTGGAGCATCCTCCCTCAGCCCCTCGGGGACAGGGGACACGGCCAGCAGCGGTGGCAGCAGCCTGGCTGGCACGGAGAGCCGTGCCTGGCACTCTCCTGGCGGGGCAGGTCCCGTCCTGCCAGGAGCCCGACGTGCCAGACGGGTTGTGATTCACCGGAGCTGGCTGTGCCCGCGGGGCAGGGCTGAGCTGAGGGTCCCCAGCAGCTCCGAGCTTCCCAAATTCCCTGCAGGGCCCAAATCCCGGGGRACCACAGCACCCCCAGCATGGAGGAAGGCTCCTTCCCATGAGAGAACAGTGAGATCCCACCAGCAGCTCCTGTGGGACACCCTACAGGGAGCACACTGAGGGGAGAGCACTGCCAGGGAAAGGATAAACCCAGGGTAAACCCCACTCTGCTGGAACCAGACAGAAYGGTTGTGTGAGCAGGAAAAAGCCAAATATCCTGCCAGGAAACACCAGGGCAGAGGGAATGGCTCCTTCCCATGGCAGGCAGAGGGGGCACAGGGTCTGGCAGAGCCGGGCTCAGCCTCTCCCCTGCCTGACCTTGGCAGTCGGTTCCTGGCGGTGACTCAGCTCCATCTGGAAATCAGCCTGATAACGCTCCCCCCGCTTATCTATCGCTCCTCTATYGCCCGGGCTGATTAGGCGGGCAGGGACTGTTCCTGCTCTGCCTCTGGACAGTGCCCAGGGCAGCCCTGCTGGGGCTGGCACACGTGCAGGGCTCGGGGTGAGGGGCTCTGCTCGGGGGGCTCCGCCTGGGGTTTGGCCCAGGTGAGCTCAGGGGCTGCAGGGGGAACAAACCAGCCCGGGATGACAGGGACAGCACCCAGGGAATGGCTGGAGCTGCGCTAGGGAGGTTTAGGGTGGGTATCAGGAAAGGTTCTTCCCCCAGAGGGTGCTGGGCACTGGGAATGGGCACGGCCCCGA
>JACDOX010000133.1:116117-129483 GCA_014549065.1 Cardinalis cardinalis
CCAGGGGTTGGATTGATGATCCTCCATTCATCACCCCCACAAAACCCCCTCCAATAACCATACCACATGCCATTAAAATAACTGCCCTGATTGTAACAGCCCTAGGCATTGCTCTAGCCCTAGGAATTTTGAAAATAGCTCAAACACTCATCCTCACAAAGCAAACTCCTCTCTCAAAGCTCTCCACATCTCTGGGATACTTTAACCCTTTAATCCACCGCCTAAGCAAAACTAACTTCCTCAACGGAGGACAAAACACTGCCTCCCACCTAACTGGCCTCTCCTGATACAAAATACCAGGCCCAGAAGGACGAGCCAACCTGCAACTAATGGCAACCAAAGCTGCCTCCACCCTTGATCCTTGTGGGTCGCTCCCAGCCCAGGATATCCCCTGACTCCCTGGAGCTGCTGCTGTCACAGCCAGGAGCTCGGCTCAGGGATCAGGGACAGGCGTGGGAGTGGGTGCCTGGAAAATCTCAGGATGCCAACTGGGTGGCAAGCGCCAGGGAGCTGCTGTTTGCTGTGCTGGTGGGAGGGAGAGGGGTGGGGGCAGCATTCCAGGGCCTCAGGGGGCTCCAGGAGAGGGACTGGGGACAAGGGATGGAGGGACAAGACCCAGGGCATGGCTCCCACTGCCAGAGGGCAGGGATGGATGGGAGATTGGGAATTAGGAATTGTTCCCTTTGAGGGTGGGCAGGCCCTGGCACAGGTGCCCAGAGCAGCTGGGGCTGCCCCTGGATCCCTGGCAGTGCCCAAGGCCAGGCTGGATGGGGTTTGGAGCACCCTGGGACAGTGGAAGGTGTCCCTGCCCATGGCAGGGGATGGGAAGAGTTTTAAGGTCCCTCCAACCCAAACAATTCTGGGATTCCACGAGGGGATCCCACGCAGAACCCCCTGGCTCTGTGGGCTCTCAGCAGCTTCATGTGGCACGAGGGTGGCTCTGAACACACTTTGTCCCCAAAAAGAGGCTTCAACCCCTGCCTAAAGGACCGAAATCCCACCCAGATGGATCGATCCCACCCAGCAYGGCTCTGTCTGGAGCTGGGAAAAATCCCTTGCCCTGTGAACTGCCCCTTCTGCAGTCTCTTTAAACTCCCTCCCTCCTGCCCCTGAGCAGCTGCAGGGCCAGAGAAGGCCCCTGAGTTTCCCTGCAGCCAGAGGCATTCCCAGAGCCCACCTGGGCTGGGGAGGAGAGGCTGGCTCCCAAAACCAGCACCTGAGCCCACTTGTCAGCTGGGCCCTACCTTGGCACCCTCCGTGCTCAGCTACTGCCGGGTCTCGCTGTCACCTCCCATGAAAAATGAATTTCTTGGCTGCAAAGGAAAGAGAAAAATGTGTCAGGAATCTGTGCTTGGCTTGGCTGCTCGTGGGGAGTGCTCAGGGCCAAAAGGGGGGGTTCCACCCCAAAATTCCCATCCTGGCCACCCCCAGGTGAGTGGCTTTGACTGAGGGCTGTGGGAATGAGGGAAGGGAGGAGATGGGATCCCAATTCCCTCTCTGCTGCATCCCAGCTCATCCCTGCGTCCCAGATGCCTTTGGGGTGCATCCTGTTCATGAACCTGAGAGGCAGGAAATGATGGAGGAGGAGGAGCAGAGGAAAGGGGGATGGAGGGTGCCCAAAGCCCAGCCCTGGGCACACTCTGGGCACAGGGAGCTGCCAACCTCTCCCAGCTGTGCCCGATCCTGCCCCTGCCATTCCCAACCCTCCAGAGGGAGCTCTYCCCCCGGTTTGGGTAAAGATGGGGATTTTAAGGGCTCGCTGTTCCCTCCCTGCCAGCCCCAAACCCAGCCTGGAGCTGAAGGAGAAAACATGGATCACATCCTGACACAGCACACCCATGTCCCAGGCACAAAAAAAGCAGGATCAGGGCTCTGCCTCCTGCCAGGACACCAGGCAGCAGTGGGAGCATCACACCCAGGGCGATGGGACACCTTCCTGGCCAGCCCTGGGCCCTGCTCACCCCCAGGGAGGGGACTGGGGCTGCTCCAAAGGGACAGAAAACCTGGGGGAGCCCTTGGGGAGAAACCACAGTGGGAAGGAACCAAGTCCTGGCGCTGAGAGCTCGAAAAGGACCTTGGAAGAGAGGCTGGGAAAGATTTTGGGGATGCAGACACACAGGGGGACACCCACAGGTACAGAGGGACACATGGACAGGGACACATGGACACGGTCCTGGCTGCTCTGGTCTGGCTGTGCTGGGGCAAGAAGTGATGTCCAGTGGATTCTTCTGGCCCAGGGAGGTTGTTAGGTTGTTCAGAAAGCTGCTCACAGTGATCCAAAATTGATTTGCTGGACCTGAGCAGTGAATCTCCAGACTTTCTCTGGGGATGCAGATTTTGCAAAGAGTCCCAATCCTTCCTCACTTGTCATGCACGATCACAGAGCAGGAGGAGGAGGAGGAGGAGGAGAGGCTGAGCCTGGCAGCTCTCAGGACACCCCACAGGACGAAGGGCTGTCACCAGCTGGTGTCACAAGGCAGTGTCCCAAGGCTCCATGCCCAGCGTCCCCTCCCAGCCCCGAGGCGCTTCCAGGGGAGGCTGCACGTCTGGGGGCTGGGGTGGGGGACAGGAGGGGACACCAGGCAGGGCTCAGCCCCAGCTGGAGCCATCCCAGCCCCAGGAGGGGCGGCKCAGGGCGGGCTGGCAATGCCCCGCTGCGGGAGCTGGGTGTCAGCCCCGTCCCAAAGGAAACGGGATGGCTGCACGCAGGGAGAGGGGAGGCTCCCCCAGGGGTCAGCTCTGCCCCTCCCCGCCCACCACAGGGCAGGAAAAGCRGCTGGGATGTGCCAGGCAGGGCAGGGAGCTGCCAGGTGGGAGCCAGTGCAGGGAAATCCCGGCTGGATCCACGCATCCTCCCCGGGCGAGCAAGGGCAGAGGCAGGAGCTGCATCCTCCGAGTGAGGGGCAGCTCCCAGATGCCCTAAATAAGAGCTGCTGTGATCCCGTGCCCTTCAGAGCGTCTGCACCCCTAAAAATCCCGAGGCATGGGACACCTGAGACCTCCCGAGCCCCAGGGGAGCCGGGTTTAATCTCCCTGGGGATCAGCAGCAGGGCTGGGGCTGACAGCAGCATCTTTGTGGGGCTGGAATAAAGCCTGACTTCTTCTGCCATTTATTTAAGGAATATTAATCTTTCATTTTCCTTCTAAATGCTCCTGTTTGCTGAGGACCTATCTGTTACCTAAGTGCTCCGATAAATCTTCGAAGGTAAAATTACATGTTAGATGCTGCCAGAAGGGTACATTTAAGAATACTTCCTAAATTATCAACTGCATTAATCTTAATTACTTGGGTAAAAGTAGAGTCTGGCATTAGGGTGGACTAAATTGAGCGGGTGTTTGTTTGTCTTTATCCTATCACATATTTGAGATCATTTAACAGAGCCCAGATAAAAGGGGCAGCCAGGGGCAGAGCAGCTGCCTCGTGGAAATGATGGCTCTGGGTGACAAAGAGCAGCTGGGAGGGGASCCCGGGGTCCCTGAGATGGCAGAACCTGCCTGGAGCAGGTGGAACCCTGGCAAAAATATCCAAAAAATGCAGGTGAACTCCTCAGACAGCGGGCTGGGTGATGGAAGAGTTTTACAGAGCATGGAGGGGCAGGACGGGGAATGGATTTACCCTGAACAAGAGGAGCTTTAGATGGGATATTGGGAAGGGAATTCTGGGCTGGGAGGGTGGGGAGGGACGGGGATGGAATTCCCAGGGAAGCTGTGGCTGCCCCTGGATCTCTGGGAGTGTCCAAGGCTGGGCTGGATGGGGCTGGAGCACCCTGGGATGGTGGAAGACAAGGGCTGGAATGAGATGGGCTTTAAGATCCATTCCAACCCAAACCATTCCAGGATTCCCTGATGAAGCTGGAGGGTTTGGTGTCCCTCAGGGTGCTGGGGCAGTGCAGGGCTCTGGGAGCAGCTCATCCCTGGTGTGAGCCCTGTCCTGCTGGGCACAGCCAGAGCGGGAGGCACCACATCCTCTGTTCAAGGTTTTCCCAACATTTCCTGCTTATTTGGACAAGGGCACCGTGCCTGGCTCTGAGATGAGCACATCCCTCAGTGTTTGAGGGCCCAGCACTGAAATGAAGCGGGGGTTGAAGTGCTCCCTTTCCCTGGGCCTTGCACGGGTGTTAAACATTCCCAATGGGAAATGTCCCCGTCCCCAGGGCTGCCTGACCTGGGCACACTCCTCATCCGAGAGGGAATTGCTGAAGCCAACAGGGAGGGTTTTCCTCTCTCTGGTTCACTTCTGTTTTAAATGCGAGGAAAATTTGGAAATCCCTGATGCTGAGGAGGGCTGCTGGCAGGAGGGGAGAAATTATTCCGTGCTGCTGGAGRTGGGGATAAAGGATGGATTTGGGGAGCTCAGAGGCCACACCAGCACCATCCACATCCCCAGCTGGCACCTGGGCATCACCAGGGCATGCCCTGTGWTCCCACATTCCCTCACCCCCTATCCCAGGATCAGGCCCCACTCTGCATTTCCCTCCCAGCCTCCCGTGATCCCCAAAAAAGGGAGAAAAATGCCAAAAATCCCAGGCAACGACAGCACTCCCAGGCCAATCTCACATTTCCTTCCTCCCAGCAGAGCCTGGGGCTGCTCCAGACCTGGTCAAATGGGGACAGGAGACCTGAGAGCCACGAGCACATCCCGGGATTTCCACCCCAGCCCCATKTAGCTCCCCGAGCTTTTGGCACCATGCTCCTCAGGGGTGGTTCTGCCTTTGGGCACACACCCACACATCACTGGCAGAAATTAATTGKCTCCCTGCAATTAAACATCCCAGCTAGGGGTCAGGGCATGAATGGGATCACAGATCCAGAAATTCCTTTGGATGCTGTGAGCCCCTGGAGKGGGAGAGGGGCAGAGGGAGTCACTTCCTGCAGGTGACATCCAGGTCCTGGCTGTGACAYGGTCCCTGCTGAGCCCAGCAGGCACAGAGGGGTCAGCAGAGCCAGGGCGGGGAAATCCTGGTGCTCCTTCCCAAACTGCTCTGGCTGAGGGGAGCCAGAGGCCCAGGGACCTGGACACAGCTGGGATTGGGCTGATGGAGAGGCAGGACCTCACCTGGGGCTTGGACGGACCATGGGAAGCACAAGGATCATGGGTGGCACAAGGACCACGGAAAGCACAAGATCCATAAATGTCACAAGGACCATGGGAAGAACGAGGACCAAGGGTGACATTAGGACTATGGGAAGCAGAAGAACCATGGGAAGAACACGATCCACAAGTGGCACAAGGACCATGGGAAGCACAAGATCCATGGGAAGAACTAAGACCAGGAATGGCGCAAGGATCACGGGAAGAACAAGATCCGTAGGTGTCACAAGGACCACAGAAAGAACAAGGACCAAGGATGACACAAGGACATGAAAAGCACAAGGACCATGGGAAGAACAAGAACAATGGGAAGAACACGATCCATAGGTGGCACAAGGACCACAGGAAGCAGAAGGACCATGGGCAGCACAAGGATTCTTGGTGGCACAAGGACCATAGGTGGCACAAGGACCATGGAAAGCACAAGATCTGTACATGTCACAAGGACCACAGAAAGGAGAAGGACCAAGGACAGCACAAGGACCATGGGAAGCACAAGGATCATGGGTGGCACAAGGACCACGGAAAGCACAAGATCCATAAATGTCACAAGGACCATGGGAAGAATGAGGACCAAGGGTGACATTAGGACTATGGGAAGCAGAAGAACCATGGGAAGAACATGATCCATAGGTGGCACAAGGACCACGAGAAGCACAAGATCCAAAAGCACAAGATCCATGGGAAGAACTAAGACCAGGAATGGCACAAGGACCATGGGAAGCACAAGATCCAAGGACCACAAATGGCACAGGGACCACGGGAAGCAGAAGGACCATGGGAAGAACAAGATCCATAGGTGGCACAAGGACTATGGGAAGCACAAGGTCCAAGGACCATAAATGGCACAAGGATCACGGGAAGAACAAGATCCATAAGTGTCACAAGGACCACAGAAAGAACAAGAACCAAGGATGACACAAGGACCATGAAAAGCAGAAGGACCATGGGAAGCACAAAAACAATGGGAAGAACACGATCCATAGGTGGCACAAGGACCACAGGAAGCAGAAGGACCATGGGCAGCACATGGATTCTTGGTGGCACAAGGATTCTTGGTGGCACAAGGACCATGGGAAGCACAAGGACCATCACAGCACAGACCAGCAGCCCCAGCATGGATGCTCTGAGCCCACCCACCCAGCTGGTTTGGATGACCCTGTCACCCCAGAATGAGCCACAGCCAGAGCCCATCCCTGCTGACCTAGATCCCTCCCATCCATATCCCAGTGCTGTCCCAGAAGGTCAGGATGCTCCTGTCCAGCCTGAACCAGTTCCCACAGGATCTGATAGGAGGAGACTGCTGCCAGATTTGGGGGCTTTTAAGCTGTCAACTTTCCTATAATTATTAGCAATGTTTTCAATCAGTTCTCCTCTGAAATTTGCTTCGGAAAGACAAGATTAATGAGCATTTCCTTTGGGGATTTATTGCACTGTTAATTATTCTCTGCCCGAAATTTGGTGCAGAATATTATCAGCTTTTCTTTTTTTCCTTTTTTTTTTTTTTTCAATTAAAAGTGATTCTAATTTGCTCTCTATAAAAGAAAAGTGGATTTCAAATAAAAAATATAATATCTCCCCTTTCCTGATTAAGTATAATAGTCAAGTGATGGAGATAAAAGTAGCCGGTGGCTCTGGCAGGCCACGTTGTGCAGACATGAACTCGGGCCCCCCCGGCAGCACTTCCATCCCTGCTGGGGTCCAGYTTTTTGGGATAACGGGATTCTGAGAGGCCAACTTGTAATTGATGGAGTTTTCCTGCAGAGGGAAGCAAAGGTGTCTGAAAGGAGCCGCCCGCGCGGCGCCAACTTTGGGCGAGGGGTTCAGGGAGGAGGAGGATGGGGATGGGGAGAGCCAGGATGCCGCTGCTTCTCCCAAAAACAGTCAGCTGCAGGTTCGGGAGATGCTCTGGGGATATGAATCCCGCTGGGAAGGCGATGGAAGAAGCCACAGTTGCTCTTTCCATGGAACAAACGCATTCTGCAGCGGGACCCGAGCAGGGCCAGCCCTGGAGAAGGGGCTCTGTCCCCTCTCTGCCTCGCGGGCTGTTTGTCCTCCCCAGCAGACATTCCTCGGGTGTCTCCCGAATGTGAAACATTCCGAAAATGCAGCAGGACAAACCCTTGCTTGGTGGGGGCCGGATCCGATTTCACGGGACGGGGGGAGCAGCTCCACACGGGGCTTTGCTGGGAAACACCCCCGGCCCAGCGCCCTGCTGGGCTGGTTTAAAGCCAGCTTTAACCCCAAGCTGGCCCTAACCCCAGGCTTTAACCCCGGCCTGTGCCTGCAAAGCCCCTCGGCTCCCCTTGGCTCTGGGAAGGGAAGCAAAGRAGAAGTTGAGCTGAACCCAAATTTGGAGGATGCCCCGTGCTGGCMCTGGGAATGGGCGGATTTGGGGGGGACGTGGCTGGGGTGGCCCCGTGTCCCTCTGGGGGTGACAGGGGGCTCGTGCTCCAGCTGCCACCTCTCCTGAGCCCRTTCCCAGCGCTGGCCCCACACCAAAAGGGATGCAGGGGGTTCTCAGGGAAGGGAATCGCATCCCACAGAGCAGGGAGGGCAGCTTTGGCACTCCGGGGCTGCCTTTCCTTCAGGCTCCCTCTCCCAGCCGTGGGGCTGGCGTGCTCCCGTGGGTACCGCATCCCAGAGGGAGCTGCAGCCATGGAGAAGGGAGAGGAGCTGCCGGGATTTTGAGGGAGAATGACCCGGTTTGGCTTCCTCCAGCTGCMGCTGCTGCCTGAAGCCAAGTTTGCCATCACCCTGCGCTGTGTTTCCCTGGAATCCACAGCTCTTGGAAGGCAGCAGGGATGTGCCACACAGGGAAAGGTTGAGGAAAGGGATGGATAATCAAACCAGGACACTCCCAGGTCTGTGCTACAACCCAAACCACTGCCAGGGCAGAGCCACAGGGGGGAAAAAACTGAAATTTGGGAGGCAGAATCCCAAAAAACCTGTCCTGCCCCAGCCCCCGCAGCCCCGCTGGCCGGCGCTGAGCGATGCTCTCTGTTCTCCACGGGAGCAGCAGCGCCCGCGGCCAAGAAAAACGCCCGGAGCTATAAAAAGTCTGGGGAACAGAGACACATTCATGGACAGCTTCAAGCACGCCGCTGCAGCCGGGCGGGATCCAGGGAGCAGCCCCAGCCCCGGGCACTGCCAGCCTGGCCCCGGGCACTGCCAGCCTCACCCAGCCCGGCCAAAGCCGTGGAAAAGCAGGATGGGCTCGCACGGCCCGCTGGGGTTGGGTGGGGAGGAGCTGTGCTCAGTCCTGGTGTGTTTGCCATACGTGTTCCATCGGTGGCCCATCGGTGTTCCCTTGGTTTCCTATCAGTTTCCCCTCGGTGTTCCACCACTTTCCCATCAGTTTCCCCTTGATTTTCCCATCAGTTTCCCATCAGTGTTCCACTGGATTCCTATCGGTTTCCCCTCGGTGTTCCATCACTTTCCAGTTGGTTTCCCCTTGGTGTTCCACTGGTTTTCTCATCAGTGTTCGATTGGTTTCCCATCGGTGTTCCATCAGTTTCCCCTTGGTGTTCCATCCATTTCCCATCGGTGTTCCATGGGTCTTCCATTGCTTTCCCATCAGTTTCCCCTCAGTTTCCCCTCAGAGTTCCATCAGTTTCCCATCAGAGTTCTGTTGGTGTTCCATGGGTCTTCCATTGTTTTCCCACTGGTTTCCCATCAGTGTTCCATCGGTGTTCTGTGGGTCTTCCATTGCTTTCCCATCAGTTTCTCCTCAGTGTTCCATCAGTGTTCCGTGGGCCTTCCATTGCTTTCCCATCGGTTTCCCATCAGTGTCCCCTTGGTTTCTCACTGATTTCCCCTCGGTTTCCCCTCAGTGTTCCATCACTTTCCCCTCGGTGTTCCCAGCCCCTCTCCAGCCCCTCAGCCGGGTCAGGTTTGCTCGCAGGTGCCGAGCACGAGCCCGGCACATGCCTGGAACTTCAAAGGGCCAGGAATGAAAACCATCCCGCCCAGGGATTTGCAGCCCTTCCTGCTGCTCCAGCTGCTGGGTGGCAGATGTGGGACACGGCTGCATCCCCGTGCTGCACCACGGCACGAGCCTTCCCGAGCTGGAGAAACCCCTCTGTGCTGCTTCTCCTGCTTTTCTGCTTCCCCAGGCCCCATCCCTGCACGAATAATGCCAATATTCATGGCCCAGACAAATCCAGGCTCTGTTTGCTCCCAGSAATGTTTTCTCCAGAGACACTCCAAGCGACAAAATCCCCTTCCTCACGCTGCTGGATTTTTCTTTCATCAGGCAAAAATAAAAATGAGCCGAGGGTTGAAGAATGGCATCCTGTCAATATTTTCCTTTTGCTGGTGCTGAATGAGCTGGAGAAGCTCTTGGAGTCCAAGCCTGTTGCTGCTGTGCTGCTCCAGGTACAACATCCCTCTTTAGGGACGCAAAGCAAGGATTGGGAATTTCCCTCCTGCTTTGGGGTGTGGTTTTCAGGCAGAACAGGGAGATTTTAAAGTGTTGCCTCAAAGGTCTGAGGAAAGGATGCTGCTGCTCTTCCCACAGGTCCCAGAGCTGAATCCCAGCACTGAGGGATGCCRAGTGGGAAAAGGTGCTGGGAAGCACAGAAATGAAGGAATCTGGGAATTTCCCCCAGCCTGGGRTGGGCAGCACCACCAGAGAGTGGGATCCATGTGACTCATCCCTTTCCTCATCTTCAGCCACTGAAGGAGGAATGAAACAGCCCAATCCTCTGGGAGTCTGGAGAAAAAGGGATATTTTTACATCCTGGCTGGAAAACTGAATTCTTCCCAACAGCGACAATTAAAAACAATAAACATTAGGAAAAAAAAAGGTGAAAACCACTCATTAATGGTTTCTCTCCAGCCTCCCAAGACAGGGAGGAGAGGGAAGGGGGTCAGGACAGCACTCCCTGTCTRAAGGGCCACACTCATCCCAGGAACATTTCTCCTGCCCACAGAAAGAATCCCAGACAATACCTAATCCCATGGACACCGGAAAGGATTCCTTTCCCTCAGCCCTTCAGCAATGCCACCAAACCCCACATATTTTCCCAATGAATTCACAGACCAAGAGCATTTTTTTCCTTCACCTGGAGATTTAAAGCTCTGGAGATTTAAAGTCTCTTTTAGAGTTTTGTTTTTTTCAGGGAAAAGTCATGTGGGATCTTCATCCCAGCACGGGGATGAGGAGTAACTTTGTGCATCTCTCATCTGTGCTGCTCCTTTTCCTCCCTTTTCCAGCSAAACGTTGCAAGTAATAATTTTCCCACATGGAGCAGGAGCTGCTGTGAAGTGGCTGCTTCTTCCATTAAACCCCAGGCTGCTGCTGGATTTTGGGGAAGGGGGTGTTGGAGAAGGGCCTCCCCACGGGGTATCGCTTTTCCCCGCTGCTTCCTGCCCAGGTGATCCCACACAAACCTGCCTGTGTGATGGAAAACATTCGGGATCTGGGACCCAAAACACAGCCKGGATTCAGCTCCCCTGCTCCCAAGACATCCTCCCTTTGCCACAGAAAGTGGCCTTCATCCCGGGATTCCTCAAAGCCACGGGCTGAAAACACAGGGGAAACATTCATCCTGGGTGTGGGTGTCTGCCTGCCACGGCTGTGCCCACACTTCCCATCTCCTCTGGGCACAAAAACGCCCCTGGAGCAACCAGAGCTGCCTGGGGATGCTGCGGGACGATCCCAAATAAACCAAMCCAACCCTACAAGCCAGAGGGAAATGGATTCACCAGCACGAGTTGTTCCCCAAAACAGCAGAGCTGGGGACAGGGACAGACAGCAGGACAACTCCCTGCTGGCCGTGGCTGCTCCCAGCCCATGCAGCATCCTGACACCCAGCCCTGCTTCCCAGGCACCCTTTAATCTTCCTGGCCGCTGCTTCCAAACTGAGACTTGCAAGGATCGACCAGGACAGGACCTCCCCGGGTTGTTGTTTTTTTTAAAGCTGCTTTGAAAAAAAAAAAAAAAAAAACCATTAAAAAGAGGAAAAAGAGGAAAAAAAGGAGGCAGAAGAGGAACAAACGCTGCCCTAGGAGCCCGGTGGGGGCTGCAGGGGCTGCGAGGGCTCTGCCCAGCAGAGCCTGGGGGCTGCTTTTCCCTTTCATCCCATGCCAGGCTGCAGCCCAGGATTCAGACGGTCAAATCCAAGAATCCCTGGAAGGCAGGGCTTGGCTCGTGGGGCCGCAGCTGCTGCCTTTCCCTGCCGCTGTAATTACGGCCCCAAACTTAGAAAGCAGCGGAAGAGCCGCGTGTAGCGCTGCAATTAGGAAGCTCTTTAATTGCAGGGCTTTGTTTTCCTCTGCCCGGCTCCAAGGAGCAGCAGAATCCTGGGAATTGCAGCTCCACGGCATCCTCGGAGCTCGGGGGACAGCAGGTTTGTCCCCAGAGGTGACCCTTGGGTCAGGGGCAGAGCGTCCAGCTGGGGAAGGAGCCGCCAAAATCCATCCCTGCTCCATGCAAGGAGGTTTTTTTGAGGAACAAACATTCCCCTCTCCTTGGGAGTCCCCTGCTCCTGCTGGAGAGGCCTCTGGAGCAGCCAGGAATGATTGTCTCTGTCAGCCCTGAGATTTCCACGGATCTGTGTGTGGGAATCAGCAGCAGCCATGGAAGAGCTGCTGATTTATATCCCCACGGATGCTGCCATAAATCCACTGCTTCCCAAGGCCAGGTGGGAATGAGAATGGCTCTGCTCGGCTCTGCTTCATCCCCTCGCTGCCTGACTCATCCTCAGAGTGTTGGGCATSCTGTGGAAAAGGGAAAAGGGGTGGATGTCACATCCAGCAGGCTGGYGTCACAGCAGGGACGTCAGAATGGTGCCACCACCAAATCCAGCATTGGAGAAAACAGGGATCCAAGGGGCAGAATCCCAGTTGTTCCCAGTCTGACACAGGCAGGTGCACACTGGCTTGGGCAGAGCCTCCTGYCACATCCTTGGCTTCAAGATGGAGCAAAGCTTCCCGAGATTCCCAGCAGCTCTGCAGGAAACTTCCGTGGATTTATCCACCAGCAGAAGGGAGGAGCAGACCTGGAGCACATTCCCATGTCAGGAGCCTGGCTGGTGACAAACACAGAATCTGGGATCTCCAGCAGGATGGCAGCAGTGCCAAGAGCAGGGATGAGATCCTGAAATGTGTGGTTTAAAATTCAGGAACAGATTTGGGGAGAAAAGTGGGAGAAACTTCGTGCTCCCACCAGGACTTGGTGGGAACCTCTCCCTTTAAAATGCATGGATCCAGCGACTCACCTCTCCCATTCCACCACTTCAATCCCAGGATCTGATACCTGGGAGCTGGCAATGAGGCTGAGCATCCTCCAGTGGCCAAAGCTGAGCTTCCCAGTGCTCCCAGTGCCGGGAGCCCTCAGCTGCCCAGCCCAGAGCCGGAGCTGTGCCGGAGGGGCCGTGCAGGAAGGGGCTGCTCTTGTTTTCACAGCTGACACCGGGGCTGGAGAGGATTCCTGGAGCTCCCAGGAGGAGGAAGCGCAGCACAGGAACCCCCAAGGCTGCTGCACCTGGGCTGGGGCTGGCCCTGCTCCCGGGGGCACAGGGAGGGCACAGGAGGTGTCCAGGGATCAGCTGCTGCTCCAGGGCCCTGCAGAGCACCCCTGGAGAYGCTCTGGTGAGGGAGAGCTGCTCCAGTCCTGCAGAGCTCTCCAGAAGCTCCTCCAGGATCACTGGGTGGGAGAGCAGCAGCCAGAGCCTGGCATTGTCCCCGTGCTGTCCACCCTTGTCCCCTTTGTCCTGGGATGTGCCACACGCCCCTGCCAGGGAGGGCCCTTGGAGGGGGGGATGGAGAGAATGTGGGAGAGGCACGGAGGGAGGGATGTGCCAGCAGAGCCAGGGCTGTGCAGCCAGCCCAAGTCCTGGACAATACTTGGGAAAAATCCTGGCTCCAGGGACAGCTCTCCCCTTACTTCAGTGATCTGCGCTCAACAAAGCCCCAAAAGGAAACCCACATTTGTATATATATATATATAAACATAAATATAATGGAATCACAGGAGGGAGGGGACACTTCCAGGGATGTTGTGACTTAACTCTCCCATATATATATATATATATATATATATAAACCTCCCATAATCTGTAAAAGCTGGATATAATTAATAAGAAAATAACTGGATATAATTAATAGGAAAATAACAACGGCTATAATGATACAAATAGGATTCCCTTGTTTGTATATGTAAACCTCCCATAATATGTAATAACTGGATATAAYAAGAAAATAACAATGGCTATAATGATACAAGCGGGATTCCCTCATTTATAGATGTACACCTCCCATAATATGTAA
>JACDOX010000133.1:130365-142770 GCA_014549065.1 Cardinalis cardinalis
CTGCCATCTCCCTCCCGGGAAGCCACAGCTTTCCCTGCACGGGCCTGTCCCCAGCAGCCACTGTCCCTGTCCCCCTGCACAAACMGAGGCAAAGAAAGAGCCCCTTTGTTGCTGCTGCTCTATTGACACAGCTGGGAGCTGCAGAGGGGGAGTTCCTGCTCCAGAGCCTCTCCCACAGCTCGGGGAGAGGCAGAGCCCCCCCGGCCCCCCCAGCTGGGCACGGCCACAGCAGCCCCTGCTCCATCCCCCGGACAATGGGGAGATGTCACCCAGCCGCTCCCGGGGCGTCCTTGGCGCTGGAAGGAGGGAGGTGTGCAGCCCAAAGGAGCCCAGCAGAGCCTTCAGCCCCTCCTGCTCCAGCCACAGCCAGGGACCCAGAGCAGGGATGGCCCCGGGGTGGCACTGGGGCCGTGCCCCGCTCAGCTCCCTTTGCACAGGCCGTGGCTGTCACCCTCCCCTGTCCCACGGTGTCCCAGCTCCTTTGGACACGCACAGGTCCAGCTGGATCCCACAGGCTTCTCCTTGCCTGGATCATGAAGGCACCAACCCCTCCTCTCCCTCCATTGCTGCCTTCCATGGACATCCAATGCCACCGTTTGAGTCCYGCTTACCCCAAGCCCTCCAATCAATGCCATGGGAGGAGAGTCATTAATAAATCCCAGGGATTTGCTGTTTTTTCCCATAAATAAACCCTAAGACATTGCTGTGTCTGCATCCCCAGCCAACATKTAAGAGCATGAAGCATCCCAAGCATCACTTCCAAGCATCCAGGATTTTCCAGGSCCAAATCCATCCACCTGGAGATCCATGGGTTTGCTCCTCTTTGCCTCCAGCCTCTCCTGACTGACAGGCAAAGCAAAGCAATAAAATGCCTTTTTTTTATAGAGCTGTAAACTTAATTTCCTTTAAAACCATTTGCTTCCACTTAGAACTCCATGGAAATCCTGCCCTCCTGGCAAAGCTGCAGCATCCCAGCCCTGCCATCGACGTATGGAGCTTTTTGGATGAGCTTAAAAGTTCAGGGAAGGGAAGATGGGGGAAGAGAGGTGAATTCTTAGGGCATTAAGGGCCTATTTTCCATCCTCCTCATGAACCTTCCTGGAGGGAAGAGCTGGAGCTGCTTTATGGGGCACAATTAAATCCAGCTCCGTCTGCAGGGCAAAAGTTCAGCCCCAGACAGAGCTGAGGGTGCTGGGAGTGAAGGAAAAATTGGGATTTTCTGGGTTGAAAARCCACCTGGAGCTTTAAATCCGGGACTGGAACCCAGAAGAAGCAGTGTGGGCTCATGGACACGTCCAGCATGCTCCCACCACCTTCCRATTCCAGAGGGAATTCTCCCAGGGAGCAAGGCAGAGGTGATGGGATCACCAACCTTGGCAGGTGCTTGGGTGGGATCCTGCCCTCCTTCCCCGGGACACCAATCCCTGCTGGGCCAGCACTCCTGGAGTGTCCCTTGGTGGAGCCCAGGGAAAGGCTTGTGGAGGGACAGGGAGGCACGGAGACGCTGGAATTCCGGGCACCCAGCACCCCCTCAGCATTCCAGGGGCTGCATCTGGATCAATCCYCTCCTCCAGAGCTCCTGCAGCCGCTGCAGTCCCCGTCCCCGCGGAGAGGGATGGAGCAGGACCCGTGGATGGTGCCAAATGAGGATCCCCACGGCACAGAGCTCCTCCCGAGGCTGGCAGCGTCCTGCAGCAGCCCTGAGCAGCTCCCCCGTGCCCCTGAGGGCTCCTCATGTGCAGAATTCCCGGCACAGCAAATCCCAAGGGCTGCAGAGGCCATTCCTGACTGTGCTGAGGCGGCTCCCAGGGAGCGGATCCRTGGCAGAAGGGAGCACCTGGCTCACATGGGAATGGCTTCCCAGGGGTGCYGGAGATGGCTCCAGGCTGCTCCTGCTGGGATATCCTGGGGACATCCAGGAGTCGGGGATTTTGGGAAAGTTCCCAGGCCTGGCAGGGAGGGAGATGCTCTGTGGGGCTGCTGCAACAGCATCCCGATTTTTTAACGGAATAATGAACAAAAAGRCTCCAAACAGACCCATGGAGGGCTCTCCTGTCCCTGCCTCCCCCRCATTCCACGGTGTGGGACTCATTTGGGAGCTGACCCAAACCCACCCACACTCCCACTGCTCCAGTCCGGGATCCCAGTGGTGATTACTGAGGGGTGATCCCATCACAGAGCCATTTCTGCAGCTTCCAGAGRAGAAGGTGCCTTTCAGGGGTGAATTTTCGGTCAGGCAGCCACAGCCCCAAAGCACAAAGGAGTTTTACAATGACCCAGACAGGCCCAGCCCTGAAAACCCCATCCCAAAGCCGGGAGCTGCTCCGGAATCAGGATGCGACCATTTCCAGCGCCTCGRGACACCGCGGCAAGGCCAGATGTTCCCAAGAGCAGCAGGACCCGAATCCCACCCAGCCACATCTGGGCTCCTCCAGGCACTAAATCCTCTGTTCTCCTCCCAAAACGGGGTGTGAGCAGCGCCCTGGACACCCCTCAGKGCTCACAGTCCCTGGGTATGGGGCTGGGGGGATCCAACCCTGATGCCAAAGGTTGAAGCCCCCCGAGGTTCTGGGCCCGCTTCAGAGAGCTGCAGCTTCCCCCAGCAGGGAGAGCATCGGGGTGGGGATCAAAGGAGGCGTCCTCAGAAACCCAGCRAGGGCAGGGAAATAAAATCAAAATAAAATCCCTTCCTCTGAGCATTCCTGCCTGCTGGAATCAGCKGCTGCCTCAGGAAAACTCAGCCACTGTGCTAGCAGCAGAGGGGATGCTCAGCTGGGCCCCTCTGGTGGATTTGGCTGGAGTGGGATGTGCATCCCCAACATCCAGATCCTACTGGGACTTCAACCTTAAAATCCAGTTCCTATTGGGATGTGCATCCCCAACATCCAGCTCCTACTGAGATTTCATCCCCAACATCCAGTTCTGATTGGATTTCATCTCCCACATCCAGATCCTACTGGGATTTCATCCTTTACATCCAGTTCCTATTGGGATTTCATCCTTTACATCCAGTTCCCGTTGGGATATGCATCCCCAACATTCAGCATTTCCAGTTCTTATTGGGATTTCATCCTTAACATCTAGTTCCTATTGGGATGTGCCTTCCCAACATGCAGCTCCTGTTGGGATGGACACCCCCCACATTCAGCATTCATTGGGATGTGCATCCCCCACACCCAGCTCCCATTGGGATTTCACCCCTCACACCCAGCATTCATTGGCATGTGCATCCCCAACATCCAGTTCCTGTTGGGATTTCATTCCCACATCCAGCTCCCACTGGGATGTGGATTCTCACACCCAGCACTCCCTGGGATGTGCATCCAGCCATTCCTGCCTCCAGGGTTTATCCAGCCCCACCCAAAGCCATCCCACAGGGATGCAGGACCCCATGGAGATATTCCCCACAAGCCAAGGCCTCCCATGGCTGCTGCTGYTGTCTGGTGCTCGGGGAAGCTCCTGCTGCCTTGGGATGCTCCAAAATCGCCTGGATGGCTCCAGCGCTGCCAGCAGTGACACCTGCCAGCCAGGGGAGGGATATTCCACTGAAAAATCCCCCGGGATGCAGCCTGGATTGGAGCCCTGTAACCCTCCCCAAGACCTCGGGGTGAACCCTGAGTTGGGAAACTTCTCCTGGCTCACACTCCCACCCCATCCAGGGAGCTCCAGCCACGTCCCCCAGCGAGGGTTCCTCCCTGCTGGGAAAGGAGAGTGCCCAGAGGAACCTGCCCCTGCCTCCTGCTGCTGGGAATCGTCCTGGGGAGGGCAGGGATTGCAGCTGGCAGCAGGGATGGCCCGGCCCAGGGAGTGCTTGGGGGTGAATGAGGATTCCTGCTCTTCCCTGCCAGCAGCCAGGCACGGCCGAGGGATCCCGGCCCCATCCCGGGAGCCTGTGGCTGGTGGAAGCAGGGATGTGACACTGGTGGCCAGAGGCTGCTCCAGGCTCTCCACAGGACAGCGATTTCACCGTGGATTTTGTCACCTCTTCCTAAACTCCTCATCCCTGCGCGTTCTGCTTGGAGCTGGAGCGATGGAAGTGAAGCTTCCTCCAGGAATCCTCCCCCCAGCAGGGATCCTGGGCTGAGGCTCCCAGGTTTTGCACTAAAAGTGGATTGAAGCTCCTGGCAGGATCTCTCCTGGCTCCCCTGGGAATGACAAGCCCTGGGCTCAGCGCTCTGGCTCAGGGGCKTTCTCCTTGGACATTTCCCATGGATATTCCCGGGATGCAGAGCACCTGCAGGCACCCCCAGCACTGCTCATGCTGCTTCCAAAAACACACTGCAGAGGGAAAAGCAGCGAGCTGGAGGAAGGGATCCCTCCAGGATTCTCCAGGGAGCGCCCACTGTGCAATTCCTTGCTTGCAATTCCATGCTTCCAACTGGATCACTCACAGCTCCTTAACTCTAATTCCCTACTCACAATTCCTTGCYKGMAATTCCTCTCTCAGAATTCCTTACTCACAAATCCTCGCTGGAAATTCCTTGCTCACAATTCCTTGCCTGCAATTCCTCTCTCCGAATTCCCCATTCAGAATTCCTTGCTCCCAAGTTCCTCGCTGGTCCCTCCAGTGCAGCACAATGAATGTCCAGGAAACACTTCCCTATCCCAGGGGGAGAAAAAGCCACCAACACCTGGTCAGAAGGATTTTATCCGTGCAATAATGGATAAAAAAATCAATAAAATCCATAATTCCATGGATTTTATCCTGGTGTTCCTGGGAATGCAATTGGGAAGCACCACTGGCTGCTCYGCTACAGCTGAGGGGACAATATTATGGAAAAAAGGGTTAATTCCTCCCAAATGGTGGAGAAATTAATGGATTAATGCCAATGGAGATAGACAAAATCCCCCCAAATCTTCCATTTCAATGCTCCACCCCTAAATCCAGGATTTTTGTACTTCCCAGGAGGATGGCAACGGCCTGGATGAGGCAGAGACCCAGCACACACAGACCCCACATCTCGTATTTCCCACATCCCAGCCCCTTCCCAGGAGCTCCAGCACCCAGGGCAGGCTCTGCAGCAGCGCCACCGAGCTGGGCAGGTCGCTGGGAAAATGGGGGAATGCTCCCCGCCCATCTCCCTGGGAAAATGGGGGAATGCTCCCTGCCCATCTCCCTGGGAAAAGGGGGGAATCCTCCCCGCCCATCTACCTGGGAAAATGAGGGAATCCTCCCCGCCCATCTACCTGGGAAAATGAGGGAATCCTCCCCGCCCGTCTCCCTGGGAAAAGGGGGGAATCCTCCCCGCCCGTCTCCCTGGGAAAAGGGGGGAATCCTCCCCGCCCGTCTCCCTGGGAAAACGGGGGAATCCTCCCCGCCCGTCTCCCTGGGAAAACGGGGGAATCCTCCCCGCCCGTCTCCCTGGGAAAACGGGGGAATCCTCCCCGCCCATCTCCCTGGGAAAAGGGGGGAATCCTCCCCGCCCGTCTCCCTCTGGATTCCAGTCAAGGAAAGCCCCGGGGCCACTCAGAGCTCTTTGTGTGCCTTGGGCCCTGGGGCAGCTCCGAGCCCTGCTGGGGATGCAGGGAACGGGAATCACGGCAGGAATGAGAGGGAACATCCTCCTCCTTCCCRAGGAGCAATGCTGTGGATGCGGGAATTGCCTGCCCCACCCAGCAGCCCGTCCCCAGGGATGCACAGGCGGGTTTAGGGATGCTCCAGCTCCTTCCAGCCCTCCCCTCCCAGCTCCAGGGATGCATCCCTGGCTCGGAGGGAGGTCAGGCAGTGCTGAGGGTGCTCCAGGCCAGGGCAGGGCAGGGATTTGTGTTTATCCTTGATAATCACCGTGGGAATTGGGATCTCAGTGGAAATCTCGCTCTGGGTTTATCATTTGATCCACCACTAATGGGTAAGGGAGGAATAGACTCGGGCAAAGCTCAGGGAAGCCAAGTTCCCTGGTTTAGAGGGAAAAATACCCAAAAGCACAGCTGGCCCAGCCACCAGTCTGAGGACACTTGGCCAAGGTTGGGCTGAAGGGCCAGGAAAGCAAAAAGGACCCCAGGAAAGACGGAAAAGGGATGGGAGAACACCTGGGTCTGAACCAGTGCTGCCTCAGTTTCCCCTCCAACCTTCTCCCTGCCATGGCTACTCCAGTTAGAACTTCCCAGCTGACCCATCCCTGCCTCCCAAGCAGGAGGGACAGGCAGCTCCCCTAMCTAAAAAGCAGCAGATTCAACCCAAAAGGAGGCTGGGTTCTGAAGGGGACATTGCTCCTTTTCACGGTCCTTTTGATGCATTTTCCAGGAGCCTCTGGAGCAGATCTCCCTCGAGGAGCTGCTTTTGGCCAGGGACACACACAGGACACAGGAAAGGAGCAGGAGAAGGGAAGAAGCGGGCGCCAGGCCCATGGCAGCCTGGAATGCAGGTGGGAATGCAGGSAGGGCTGGCATGGGAGCAGCTGGAGGAGGCCAGAGCAAACACCTGCCCCTGGCCCTGCCAGCCCTGAGCGCTCCTGTGCCACATTCCCGACCTGGAGCGGCGACAGCTGACCAGGAACCAACCCTCAAACCCAAAGGAAACAGATTCAAACCCAAAGGAAAACACAGGGACAAGGCCAGGCCCTGCTGGATCCTGGAGAAGGGGGATGAGYGTCCTCACAGAGCAGAGTCCATCCCACATCAGGTTTGCCTGTCCCGGTGTCCCTGAGCGCATCCCACAGGGAATGGTGTGGGAGCAGCCCCAGGCAGGACCCTGCTTGTGGGAACGCTCATCACCAACTGCGCCCCAAAGCTTTGGGCTGGAAATTCCCTTTGCTGCTGGAGTTGGGATAAATCCAGGTGGCTTTCTTGGATATGAATGACCCATCCTCTTCTGGGATACTTCAGGTTCTGGCTTTCAGCCTCTTCCACAGTGGTTTGATCCATGGATTCTCTGTTCCAAAGACTGAGGCACCGGATCCTGGTACCCTCAGGAGATGCTCCAAAGGGAAGCCCATCCCTGGTGGCTGCTATCCTGTGTCCCAGCCGAGAYGGCCACGACACACAGAGTGCCACCACACAATGTCAGAAGGCTTTAAGCACTCACCCAAACAGAGGAAGACCTCACCACAGCAGAAATCTTCTGGCATCTGCTCCCCTTGCCCTTCAGCCCAACCCTTTATACCCCTCCTGTTCATGCCCTGCACCTGGGTGCCCTCTGCTCCCTGATGTCCATGCCCTGCACCTGTGTCCCTCTGTTCCCTGATGTCCATGCCCTGCCCCTGGGTGCCCTCTGGTCCCTGGTGGTTGCTCCAGGGAACCACGTGCCATGGATGTGGACAGCACAACCCCCAGCTCCCCCTCCCATGCACAGGAATCATGGATATCCCCTGACCTTCTGCACATCCCCCAAATGCCTCAGCTTCTCCCATGCACAAGGATCAYGGATACTCCTGAGCTTCTACTCCCAGGCACAAAGATCATGGATACCCCCCTGACCCTCTCCAAAATCCCTGAGCTTCCCCTTCCATGCATGGGGACCATGGATACTCCCTGACCTTCTGCTCATCCCTAAAATCCCTCAGCTTCTCCTCCAGATACGGGGATTGTGGATACCCCCTGACCCTCTCCATGTCCCCAAATCCCTCAGCTTCTCCTCCAGATATAGGGACCATGGACACCCTCTGACCCTCTCCATGTCCCCAAATCCCTCAGCTTCTCCTCCAGATACAGGGATCGTGGATACCCCCTAACCCTCTCCATGTCCCCAAATCCCTCAGCTTCTCCTCCAGATACGGGGATCGTGGATACCCCCTGACCCTCTCCACAATGCCCAAATCCCTGAGGTTCCCCTTCCATGCACAGGGATACCCCTGACCTTCTGCACATCCCCAAATCCCTGAGGTTCCCCTTCCATACATGGGAACCATGGGTACCCCCCGACCCTCTCCACAATCCCAAAATCCTTGAGCTTTTCCTCCAGACATGAGGATCATGGATACCCCTTGACCTTCTGCACATCCCCAAAATCCCTCAGCTTCTCCTCCAGATACGAGGACCATGGATACTCCTGAGCTTCCGCTCCCAGGCATGAGGATCCTGGATACCCCCTGACCTTCTGCTCATTCCCAAATCCCTGAGCTTCCCCTTCCATGCACAGGGATCATGGGTACCCCCTGACCCCCTGCTCCTCCCCRAACCCCTCTGTGCCACAGTCCCAGGCGTCCCCAGTGACCGAGGGTGTCCCCAGCCCAGCTCACCCCCCCAGCACCGCTGCAGGTGAATTCCCAGCCGCAGGAATCTCCTCTCCCGAGCCCCCTGCTGCCCAAACCCTCCCTCCCTGCGGAGCCGCCGCCGGGTTCGGCGCTGCCCGAGCCGCGTTCCCAAACCCGCWCGGCTCCGAAGGGGTTAAGGGAGCCGAGCCGCTCGGATTCCTCCACCTACCCCTCCAAAGTCCCGCACAACCAGACTTGGCACTTGGAGAGAGCTCCACAAATCCAGAGGCTCCAGGGCGCTGCTGCTGCCTTCCGAAGGCAATTCCCAGCTAATTGAGGAACCAGAGCCTTCCCCAGCCCCTTCCAGGCCGTTGTTTATTTAGGGGCTTTTTCCCCCCTTCCCCTTCTTTTCCCTCCTTTCTTAATTTTCATTTTTATTTTTTTTTTCACCCTTCCCAGGGCAAACATCAGGAAAAGAAAGTGCGAATTAATTCGGAGGGGAACGGYTGCAGTTTATGATGCTCCCCAGCTGGTGAGGGCTGTTAACCCCTGGGTACCCGGGGTGCTGCATCCTCCCAGCTCCCTGTATTCCCCACGATCCCATTTCCCGGCTCCCCAGGCAGGGATTTGGGAACAACATCAGGAAGCCAAATGGAAACAGTAGCAGATACCTTTTTTCTCCCTTAAATCTCCTTCCTTTTCTTCCCTAAATCTATTTTTTTTCTTGCCTAAATCTTTCCTGCCTCCCCAAATCTCAGTTTATGCCCCACACATCATTTCCCCCCCCCTTTTTTTGTTCCCCTTTGCCTTGCAGTTGCTGAAGGTTCCCCGAGTCATTTTTAACTCCCTCTGCCTCCTGCACACAATTCAGAGGAAATCTGGGAAACCGAATTCTCGGCTCTCCAAAACAGCGAATGGAAAGTCACTTAAAGGGACACTTCTGCCTTAAAGCGGCAGCGGTGCTTTTCTGCAGCGGCGCAAAAATGGGGTTAAAACCCCCTGAAATCCCCCCCCAGGGAAAAATCCCTCCCCAACAACACCCAACACCTCCGAGCTCAGCCCTCCCGGGCCACCACAGGTGACAGTTCGCCACCCCCTCCCCTGTCCCCGGTGTCCCCCAGGGGGATGTGCATCCCGGGAACGGGGTGCCAAATAAAAAGGGAATTCCAGCCCCCCGCGTGTCCCCCCTGCCACGCACACGGAATTCCCGGGGCTGGGGGGAGCCACAACTCCAGGCAGGCACCGGCAGAAGGGTTAAGGGGGGAAGGAGGGGAAGGAGGAAAGGAAGGACCGACAGCAGGACCGACATCAAAGCAACTCCTCTGCTCCGCAGATGAGCGGATCCATCCTCACTTCATATTTTTTGCAGCTGAAGTCGAGGGAGGGGGGAAAGGGGGGGGTGGGATTAACTCCTGCTCTGCCAGGGGTGGCTCCGGGCGACACTTTCCCGGCAGGGGTGGCACCGTCACGGGCGGTGACAGCGGCCAAGGGCGGCCAGGGGGGACCCGGGAGCRGGAGCAACCCGGGGGCAGCTTCGGCCTCGGGAGGGAGGAGTGGGAACGGCAGCGATTTTCCTCTGCGAGTTCTGGGATGACACAAATATCCCGAATAGTTTGAGCAAAGAGCATCATTTTTTAACTCTGACAAAGCTCGTTGAGTCATTGAATGAGGCAGAGAGGGGGGAAAGGAGGGGGGAAAGTGGTGTCTGCGGAGGGAAACGCAGGAGCTTCCAGCTGGGAATGCCGAGGGGAACAAACCCTGGGAAAGCGCTGGAGTGACCCCCCAGCAGCGACGTGCGGCAAAGAGCACATTCCCCTTCCCCCCAGGCTTCCCCCGAGGAAAAACCCCACTTTTATGACATCAGGCAGCAAAGGAAAGCGAGCTCACTCACCTCATCATCAGGCGGCCGGAGGGGAAGGCTGCATTCTGCTGGAAAGGGGCTGGAAAAGGCCAAAATTCGGGAATCAGGAGCTGCCGGCTGGCCCTGAGCGGTGGCTCCGTGCTGCRGGGATGAAAAGAGCAGAAAGTCTTCATCACTGACCACAGGCACGGAGCTGCTCACGCCCCTCGCGCGGCACCAGCCAGTAGCGCACAGAAGTTGGGATACGGGAGAAGGAGAGGAGCAGGAGAACGGGAATGATCCGCTCCCGGCACCGGCCGGGGGGAAAGGGGACAGGGAAAGGCAGAGAAAAACCGGGGAGAAAGGGAAAAGGGAAAGAGAAAATGGGGAGGAAAGGGAAAGGGGGAAAGGGAAAGGGAGAGAGAAAATGGGGAGGAGAGGGAAAGGGGGAAAGGGAAAGGGAAAATGGGGAGGAAAGGGAAAGGGGAAAGGGAAAATGGGGAGGAGAGGGAAAGGGGGAAAGGGAAAGGGAGAGAGAAAATGGGGAGGAAAGGGAAAGGGGAAAGGGAAAGGGAGAGAAAAAATGGGGAGGAGAGGGAAAGGGGGAAAAGGAAAGGGAAAGGGAAAATGGGGAGGAAAGGGAAAAGGGAAAGGGAAAGAAAAAACGGGGAGGAAAGGGGACGGGGGAAAGGGAAAAGGGAGAGCAAAACGGGGAGGAAAGGGAAAGGGGACAGGGAAAGGGAGAGAAAAAATGGGGAGAAAGGGAAGGGGAAAGGGAAAGAGAAAATGGGGAGGAAAGGGAAAGGGGGAAAGGGAAAGGGAGAGAAAAAATGGGGAGGAGAGGGAAAGGGGGAAAGGGAAAGGGAAAGGGGAAAGGGAGAGAGAAAATGGGGGGGGAAGGGAAAGGGAAAGGGAATATGGGGAGGAAAGGGAAAGGGGAAAGGGAAAGAAAAAACGGGGAGGAAAGGGGACAGGGGGAAAGGGAAAGGGAAAGGGAAAGGGAAAGGGAAAGGGAAAGGGAAAGGGAAAGGGAAAGGGAAAGGGAAAAAGGGAAAAGGGAGAGAAAAAATGGGGAGAAAAGGGAAAGGGGGAAAGGGAAGGAAAAACGGGGAGGAAGGGAAAGGGGAAAGAAAAAAATGGAGAGAAAAGAGAAGGGGGAAAGGGACAGAATAAGGAAGGGGAAGAGAAAGGGAAAGAAGAACTGGGTAAAAAATGGGAAAAGGAAAAGGGAAAGAAAAATAGGTAGAAAAGGGAAAAAAGGGGAAAACTGAAAAAAGAAAAAGGGGAAAGGGTGGAAAGGGGGAAAGGGAAAGAAAAACAGGGTAGGAAGGGGAAAAAGGGTAGGAAAGGGAAAGAAAAAGATGGGTAGAAAGGGGAAAAAAGGGAAAGGATAAAAAGGAGAGGAAAAGGAAAAGGGGAAGAAACACAGGGTAGAAAAGGGAAAGGGGACAGGTAGAAGAGTGGTGAGGGAGGGAAAAGGGCAAAGGAAAAAAAGGAGAGAAAGGAGAAAAAAGGATTGGGAGGGAAAAGGAAAGGATAGAAAGGGAGAAGAAAGGGGTAGAAATGGAGAAATGGGGATAGAAGGAGGAAAAAGGAAAGGAGGAAAGGGGGGAAGGGGAAATGGGGATAGCCAGGGAAAAAAATGGAAAGGGAAATAAAGGTGACAGAAAGGAAGGGAAGTGGGATACAAGGGGGAAAGGGAAATGAAAGAAAGGGGGGAAAGGAATAAAAAGGGGGGAAATCGTCCAGAAAGGGCAAAATGGAAGTGGGATAAAAGGGGCATAGGAAGGAGGGGGGGAAGATAGAAAAGCATGAAAACGGGACAGAAAGGGGAGGAAAAGTGGATAGAAAGGGGCAAAAAGGCTTCATTCCAAATGTGACACCGGAGGAAAAGTGAGCCCTGGGGCTGCCCAGGGTGCCAGAGGCCGGGATGTGCCAAACCCCTGGGGACAACCCCCCCTCCCCACCTCCCCAGCCAGCCCCAGGCCAGAGCCTTAATTAAAAAAGCTGCTCCCAACTATCAGATCGTGGATTGCATTTCCAGGCCCCTCTGGAAGCGCGGCTCTGCTGGCAAYGCTTCCGCAGCGCTGCCGGAGCGGGGAGCGCCGCCAGCCCCGGCTCCGATATCAAAGGAGCTCATCCCGCGGGAGCCGCTCCAGAGCCGCCTCCGGGGGCACAGCCCGCCCGGGGATCCGGGGAACGCTCCTGGACGGGCAGGAGATCCGGGGGGTTCCCCCCAGTCTCACAGTGAATTGATGGAGCCACCGTGAAATAATGGAATATCTGGCTCTGGGCTCAGCGCATCTCCCACAGTGCCGTATTCCTGGGGTATTCCCGGGGTATTCCCGGGGTATTCCTGGGGTATTCCCGGGGTATTCCCAAGGTATTCCCAAGGTATTCCCGGGGTATTCCTGGGGCATTCCCAGAGTATTC
>JACDOX010000133.1:148116-162436 GCA_014549065.1 Cardinalis cardinalis
CCAGAGGCAAAGAGGAGCCCTGTGTGCCTCTGAACACACGGACACATAGGTGCCATTATGCTCAGCTGGCCCCAAAAGCTCGGGGATAATATTTTTTTTAGCACTGGACTAAATATTTTTAACATATGCAAACATCCATGACTGAGGCAGCCACAGAGGCCRGGAGCTGGGATGCTGCTGCTGCTTCCAGCGGGGAACAATGTCACCTTTCTCCTCCCTGTCCCCAGCACCAGCAGAGGCACGGGGGAAAAGGGGGCAAAGCCAAACGTGGCAGCGTTCCAGGGTGGATTCTGCAGCGGGGAAAGGGCTCTGGGCTCCTGCAGGGATGCACAGAGCGGGGGTTTGTGTCTCCAGCAAACAYTCCCAGCGTTCCCCCCGTGTGTGCCCGGCCTGGCCGAGGGGAAACGCTCCCGGCTGTAGGCAAACAAAAAGGTGCTGGGTCAGAGAAGTGGAGCAGAAAGTTCTGCTGGAGGGAAGTAGGTCAGCCCTGGATGGAGCAGCACGGCTGGGAAGGTGCCAGCCTGGCTGGGTAGGAACCCAGCATTCCCCATTTATGGATGGGGAAACTGAGGCACAAGGTCAGGGATGTGCTAGAGCCAGTATTCCTGATTTATGGATGGGGAAACTGAGGCACAGGGCCAAGGAGGTGCCAGCCTGGTTGGGTATGAACCAATTTATGGTTCATATGGCTCTGGCCGAGGATGTGGCAGAGCCAGGCTGGCTTTGGACCCAGCATTCCCAATATATGGATGGGGAAAATGAGGCACGAGGTCAGGGATGTGCCAAAGTCAGCATTCCCGATTTATGGATGGGGAAACTGAGGCACAAGGTCAGGGATGTGCCAAAGTCAGCATTCCCGATTTATGGATGGGGAAACTGAGGCACAAGGTCAGGGATGTGCCAAAGTCAGCATTCCCGATTTATGGATGGGGAAACTGAGGCACAAGGTCAGGGATGTGCCAAAGTCAGCATTCCCGATTTATGGATGGGGAAACTGAGGCACAAGGTCAGGGATGTGCCAAAGTCAGCATTCCCGATTTATGGATGGGGAAACTGAGGCACAAGGTCAGGGATGTGCCAAAGTCAGCATTCCCGATTTATGGATGGGGAAACTGAGGCACAAGGTCAGGGATGTGCCAGAGCCAGCATGCCCACTTTATGGAAGGGGAAACTGAGGCACGAGGTCAGGGATGTGCCAGCCAGGCTGGCTTTGGACCCGGCATTCCCCATTTATGGAAGGGGAAACTGAGGCCCGGGGCTCCTGGGAGGGAGGCTGTGCTGGGGATGCCCTGGGATCTCTCTGGATGGGTGGGTTTGGGTGGGTGGTCCYGTGCCAGTGCTGCAGTTTGGGATGTCTGGGGTTAGCCAGGACGGTCTCCCTGTGGATTTGTCCTTCAGGAATCTTTGTGGGRTCCATCCTGGGGTTTCAGCGCGTTTTGAGGGGCAAAGGAGGCTCAGGGCAGGTTATTCCAGGGAGGAAAGGGGCTGTGGGCTGGGATTTTCCCCATGGCAGCTCCCTGGCCCTGCTGGGCACTGTCTCCCATTCCATGGATTTCTGGCTCCCCCTCTCAAAGCAGCCCAGATGTTGCTCCCTGTCCAACATCTGCAGCTCCTGTGTGCAAGATGTTTTCTGGGACCAGATGCAGGCAGGCCCATCCCACCCCCACATTCCCCTGGAAAYGGGCACATTTGGAAACAGGCATGGAAAAAAGGGCTGGGTTGGGATCTGCTGCTGGATGAGACTGGGATTGGGATCCACTCCTGGATACTCAGGATTGGGATCCAGACTGGGATCCAGCTGCTGGATAACACGGGACTGGGATCTGCTGCTGGATTCCACAGGATTGGCTGATGCTGGATTCCCTGGATTGGGATCTGCTCCTGGATTTCTCAGGATTGGCTGATGCTGGATACCTGGGATTGGGATCTGGCTGTTGGATTCCCAGGACAGGGATCTGGCTGCTGGATTCCCTGGATTGGGATCTCACTGCTGGATTCCCAGGACTGGGATCTGGCTGCTGGATTCCCTGGATTGGGATCTCACCGCTGGATTCCCAGGACTGGGATCTGGCTGTGGATTCCCAGGACTGGGATCTGGCTGCTGGATGGGATTGGGATCTGGCTGCTGGATTCCCAGGACTGGGATCTGGTGCTGGATTCCCTGGACTGTGATCTGGCGGCTGGATTCCCAGGACTGGGATCTGGCTGCTGGATTCCCTGGATTGGGATCTCACTGCTGGATTCCCAGGACTGGGATCTGGCTGTGGATTCCCAGGACTGGGATCTCACTGTTGGATTCCCAGGACTGGGATCTGGCTGTGGATTCCCTGGATTGGGATCTCACTGCTGGATTCCCAGGACTGGGATCTGGCTGTGGATTCCCAGGACTGGGATCTGGCTGCTGTCCCCGGGCTCTCCCAGCTGGAGCAGCTCCTCTGATGGGAGCATTTTGCTGCTGGCCGCGCTGGCCCAGCTGGGACGTGCGGGTTTGGGCTCGGGACACGGAGCCAGGGCTGCTCTGGAGCTTCCTCTGCAGCTGGAACCCAACCAGCCAAACTCGCCCGGGCTCTGCTCCTGTGAGCCAAACCCACCTCTGGAACAAGGAGCTGGAACGAGGAGCTGGAACRAGGAGCTGGAACAAGGATGCTCTGGGCACCTGGACACCCCATCCCGTCCTGCTGCATCCCCCAGTGCCACCAGCAGCTTTCCCAAATTTCTCCTAACACCAACCAGGCTTTCCTTCATTCCCGTTTCCATCCCAGCTCCTTCCCACCACCAAGTCCAGACCTCTTTAAAGTTTTACTGGAGCCACAGTGGCTCAGCCTGAATTTTTTTGGAGCGTGTGAATCAAAAGCAGCTTTTCAGAGGGCTTTGAGCTGCTGCAGGGTTAAAAAGTCATAAAAAGAGGAGGAGGAGGTTTCTGCCCTGGTCTGGGTCTTTGCTCTACACAGACTTCATTCCCACCCTGAGGTGCTCASGATGGAGGGACACCCCCCAGGCACTGCAGAATTCCAGAGAAGGGCTTTTCCTCCAAATTATGGCACAGGAAATTCAATATTTTCTTAGGACTTGGCTTTGCATAACCACAACCAGCGTGGGGAGAACAATTCCAGCTCCMCACAAACAGCTCCCAACCACCACCGCCTGTCCCCAGCTGTCACCTGCAGTGCCAGCACACGGTCCCAGGGACACCCGTGGGAGGCAGAAGGTGACAAAGCTCTGACAGGACAAGAAGATGAGGCCTCAAGCTGTGCCAGGGTCAGACATCAGCAGGAATTTCTGCAKGGAAAGGGTGGTCATGGATTGGAACTGCCTGGGGAGGGTTGGGGTTCCCATCCTGGAGGTGTCCCAGGCCAGGCTGGATGGGACTGGAGCAACCTGGGACAGGGGAAGGTGCCAGGGTTGGAACTGGATGGGCTTTAAGGTCCCTTCCAACCCAACCCAACCATGATTCTAATATGGGATGGGGACTGGGAAAAGAATGAGGACCCCCTCAGGGGTGAGGGGAAAGACCTTGGTGGTGGAAGAGGAAGGGATTTGGAGCTGCTTTGCCCAGAATTGCCCCATTTCCACTGGTGCAGACCCAATCCCAGCAGAAATGTAGGGAAGAGCCGTTTGGAACATGGCTTTGGCCAACATTCCTGGAGTTCCAAACCAAGAGAGAACAAATCTATGGATCCACCCAAACGGATGGAGACGAGGTTGTTTCTGCCACCCAAAACCCACCTGSGAATCTGGAGGTGGATTCTGAGCCGCTTTTGGGCTCCACTGCCCCAAAAGTCTCTCCCTGCCCTGTCCTCCCTCAGGTGCCACCAGCCTGGGCCACCCAGCCCCAGAGCCCAGCCCAAAATCCCAGTCCAAAATCCAAGTCCCAAATCCCAGCCCCAAATCCCAGTCCCAAAATCCCAGCCCCAGATCCCAGCCCCAGCTCCCAGCCCTTCTGAGCTGTTTCTGCAGAGCACCAGGAGGATCCAGCCCATCCCCAGTTCCCGGGGGAGCAGATCCTCCATCCCTCAGCACCTGGGCCCAGGACCAGCCCRGACATGGAGTTATTTGGATCTGGATAAACACCAACACATCTTCAGAGCAAAACAGCAAAGGGAGCACCAGGAGCGAGTTCCCAACCAAAACTTCCCAGGAGGAAACACAGCACAGGTGAAGGACCCCAGTCATGAACCTGACCTTATTTCTGCTTCCTACCCCAAATCCTGGAGCTTCTTGGCTCCAGCCATTCCCTGTGCCCCCCTGAACAGGGAATTYAGCCCTCTGAGCCCCAGGGCCGCTTTCCCAGCACTAAAATCCCACTTAGGGCTGTTTGTCCTGACCAAACAGTAGCAGATTTGTGCCATAAATCCCCATTAATGAACAGCCCCCACTGGAATCCCTCCATTCCCGTTTTCCAGAGGGGGAGAGGTCTGTGGGAGCCGTGGGCACACAGCTCCCTCCTGCAGCAGCCACAGCTTCCCACTCAAGGGCTGCCCATTAAATGTCCAGGCTCATCCAAATATTTCAAATCCTGACAAATTTAAACACACAGAGGCCTCGTGGAGTCATTTTCCTGAAGGCTTCTTTCAAACAAAAGCCGGACACTTAATCCATGAGTACGTTATCCATGGGAACAGGGGGTTTATCCCAGGGGTTGGAATATCCTGCACGTGCTGTGTCAGCACGGAGCAGCTCTGAGGGGAAGGAGGACAAACCCAGCATGGGGGGACCCTGGGTCTATTGCCATATATCCAAAATACCCCAACTTTTTAGCAGGGTCTGTTGCAATARGACACAGGGAATGGCTTCCCACTGCCTGAAGGCAGGGATAGGTGGGATTTTGGGAWGGAATTGTTCCTTGTGAGGGTGGGCAGGCCCTGGCACAGGTGCCCAGAGCAGCTGGGGCTGCCCCTGCATCCCTGGCAGTGCCCAAGGCCAGGCTGGACAGGGCTGGGAGCACCTGGGACAGTGGAAGGTCCCTGCCATGGCAGGGGTGGGATGGGATGAGCTTTAAGATCCTTTCAACCCAAATAATTCTGGGATTTTATCTGGAGGCTCCAAGAGCTTTCAGTGACTCCCCATGACACGAGGGCRACCCTGAACTTTGGGTTTTCATCCTGGTGGATGCCCTCCTGATGGAGAGCTGTCCTATGGAACACACCCTGGTGGGATCTATCCCAATGGAGCTGTGTCCTGGTGGGATTCCTCTGATCTGGGACTTTCCAAGGGGCTGCATCCTGATGTGGGGCTCCTTGATGGGGCTGAATCCTGGTGGGACACATCCTGGTGGGGCTGATTCCTCGTGGGATATGTCCTGATGGGATACAGCCTGGTGGGATTCATCCTGATGGGGCTGAATTCTGGTGGGATCTATCCTGATGGGGCTGAATCCTGATGGGACATATCCTGGTGGGATTCATCCTGGTGGGGCTGAATCCTGGTGGGATATGTCCTGATGGAGCTGAATCCTGGCAGGATATGTCCTGATGGGGTTGAATCCTGATGGGGCTGAATCCTGGTGGGATATGTCCTGATGGGGCTGAATCCTGGTGGGATACGTCCTGATGGGATATGTCCTGATGGGATATACCCTGATGGGGCTGAATCCTGGTGGGATCTATCCTGATGGAGTTGAATCCTCGTGGGATATGTCCTGATGGGGCTGAATCCTGGTGGGATCTATCCTGATGGGCTGAATCCTGATGGGATATGTCCTGATGGGGCTGAATCCTGGTATGTCCTGATGGAGCTGAATCCTGACGGGGCTGAATCCTGGTGGGATTCATCCTGATGGGGCTGAATCCTGGTGGGATATGTCCTGATGGGGCTGAATCCTGGTGGGATCTATCCTGATGGGCTGAATCCTGGTGGGATATGTCCTGATGGGGCTGAATCCTGACAGGGCTGAATCCTGGTGGGCTATGTCCTGGTGGGGCTGAATCCTGGTGGGCTATGTCCTGGTGGGATGCAGCCTGGTGGAGGGCTGTTCAATGGGGTCCATCCCCACGGAGTTGCATCCCAATGGAATTTATCCCGATGTCTGCATCCTGGTAAGACTCGCSCCGCTTTGGGGCCGTCCCGAGGGGKTGATCCCGGCGGGCTGTATCCTGGTGGGCTCTTCCCCGGGAGTTCATCCTGGGGATCCATCCCGCCGGGATCCGTCCGGCCGGGATCCCTCCCGCTGTACGTTCTCGTGCGGCAAACAGGTGGCGATGTTGTTCTCCGGGATTTCAGCTTCCCGCCCCAAAACGCCGGCTGCTGTCCAAAACCTGCGCGGGAGCCTCYCTGGCCCGTGCTCCCCCCTTTGGGAATCCTTTGGGAACCAAGGAGAGCGGCGCCGCGCTGATGCCGAGCTTTATCCCGCACTTTAATCGGGATAAACTCAATCTGAAGCTTCTCCTTCCATTCCCTTTTAATCAAGGCACGGGACAGAACTCCAGCTCCTGTGAGGGCACTTTTCCCTAGAGCCTGGAAGTGAAGAGGGAAGCCGGGATGCTTTGGGGAAGGGGCACCATCCCATGGATGCACACACAGGAATTGTGTTTGGGATGCCAAAATGGCACACACGAGGCTGTTGAGCAGAGGGAAAAGCTCCCACAGGGAAGGAGAGATCCGTCCTGCGAGATGATCCCATCACAGCCTGGACCTGCACTTCCCAGGCTGGAATTGTGCAGGATCCCTGCACTTCCCAGGCTGGAGCTCTTCAGGATCCCTGAACCTCCCAGGCTGGAATTCTGCAAGAATCCTGCACTTCCCAGGCTGGTATTGCTCAGGATTGCTGCACTTCCCAGGCTGGCATTGTGCAGGATTCCTGCACCTCCCAGGCTGGAATTCTGCAAGATTCCTGCACCTCCCAGGCTGGAACTCTGCAGGATCTATGGGCACCGAATCTCCCCGTGCCATGGGAGAAATTCCTCATCTCGAGCGAAGGAAGCTCCTGTGATGTGCTGGATGCTCCCAGGGATGGATTGCTGCACGTGGGGTCCCAAGGGTGCAGCTCAGAGGGTTCAGGGCCGTGCTGGTGGGGCCGCCTCCGCCCCCACATTCCCTGCGGAGCACCYGGAGCGATGCCACCCCAAATTCCCACAAAACCAGGACCTTCCAAGGGCTTTGCATCCCCTCCTCCTGATCTCCCACAGGAGCACATCTGAAGGCGCGGGGGTCACTCTCTGAACCGAGCCCCTGTGCTGGATCTGTCTCCTGGATCTGTCCTTCCCAGGGACCTCCAAGCCTGTCCCACACCCAGGCCATTGGGCAGCGCCACGTCCTGCAGYGCTGGCACCTCTCAGCCAGGTCCTCGTGGCTGTCACTGCAGCCAGCCAGGCTCGTGGGTGATGCCAGAGGGTGGAGAGCAAAGGGACAACGGCTCCAGAGGCACCTGGATAAAGATCTCCATCCTTTTCATAAGTGTCACCTGCCCAGGAAAGGCTGGAGGTGGCAGCCACGAATTCCAGGGGTTCCTCAGCAGCTCTGGGGGTGAGAGAGGCTGGGAAGGTGAGGGAGCATCCACGGGAATGGTGAAGAGTGGCAGGATGGGAATGCAGCAGCGGTGAGAGCGATTCCCAGGGTGAGGAGCAGCGGGCTCTGTGCTGGGATGTGTATAAAGGGTGTTGGGAAAAGCAGCTGCACTTCCCTCTCACAGGGATTTCCTGGCTTCCTGCTGCTCCTGCAGGAGCTGGGCTCTGCTGGCTCACCCACACTGCACAGCCCAAAATTTCCACCTTGGAGAGGGCACAGGAGTCATGGAAGGTCACAACCACACGGCAGGAGCCAGGTCCCCTCCTTGAGCCCAAATCCCATCCTTCCTCCACAGCTGGGATCCCTGGGAAGGCAGAGCCTGCAGCACAGCCCGTGGGATGGGGAAGCAGCTCTGGCATTCACACTTTTCCTGCAGCAGCTTTTCTGTGCTGTCCCCAAATCCTGGGAGATTCTGGGAGCACAACGTGCCAGGAGATCCAGGGAATCCCTCTGGATGGATCCGGGAAGGCCTCTGCAAATGGGCTCGGACAGACGGACAAACATCCTTGGATGTTTTTATATGGAGCTAGGGAATGGCAGCCCAGGGCTGAAATAAATCCACCTGCCCCTGGAAAATGCCCTTCCAGYGGCTTCCAGCAGCAGCAGCAGCAGGGCCATCCTGGGAAAGCTGCTTTGGGTTGAAATCACTGATTTTTAGAGGCTTTGAGTAAATGTCACTTTTGTGTTCTCTTGGTATTCCCTGGAGTGGGAATCAGCAGCGGGATGGGCACCTCCAAAAGTGATTCCTGCTTTCCCACCTTTGGATGCAGCCCAGGCATTTCCCTGGGAATGCTCAGCCCTGTGGGGGGAATTCTGTGGAACAGAATCATGGACTGGGACCTTAACGCTCATCCCATCCCACCCCTGCCATGGGCAGGGACACCTCCCACTACCCCAGGTTGCTCCAGCCTGGCCCAGGACACTTYCAGGGATGGGGCAGCCACAACTTCTCTGGAAAAAAATGTGCCAGGGCCTCCSCAAAATCACCCCAGAGCGATCCATTCCTTGAGAATCTGTGTCACACACGGCTGGGATAAYGCCCTCCCTTCCACACCTGCATTTCCCTCTTGGCTGCTGCCTTGATGACCTTCAGGGAGCCCAAAATTCCCAGGAAAAGAGCACACGGCACCAGGAACATCCCATAACAGCCCCACAAGGCCAGCCCAAACAGGCGAATCCCAGCTCCTCCGTCCCGCTCCGCCGGCAGCCAGAGAAASTCTCGTTCTGAGAAAGCATCATAAATATCCCAGCTCTGCTGTCCCCACGGGCTGCACGGGGGATGCTGTCATCGAGGAAGGCGCGGGGAGCAGCAGCCACCCGCTCCTGACTCACCCAGGGAAGCTGTTTCCATCATCTCCTGCATTTTATTTGCCTGAGGTTGTTGGTAACTGTTGCTCAGTAGTGGCCACGGGCCCTTTAACACCTTTCTGCTCCAAGCACCGCCAGCCAAAAGGGATGGGGGACATTCCAAGAGGGTTTGAAGCCCACAGAAAGCTCGCCCTGGATGATTTTTTGGGTCTCAGAGTCCTGGAACCCCCTGAAAGCTGCAGGAGCAATCCCAACAGCACAAGGAGTGACCGGGATATTTGCATGGGATGCACAACCAGAAGGTGATGGAGCAGCTCCGGCTGAAACAGGGCTTGGGAGAGGGACAAAATCCATGTGCTGGCTGGGGAGAGGAGCATTCCAGCATTCCAGGTTCTGAGATGTGCTCCCATCTCCCTCCGAAGGCAGCCAGAGCTGACCCAGGGGTCAGGCTTTGCCACCCACAGCTGGCCACAGCTGGACCCGCTGCTGAGTGTGGAGATCAGACCCTACCCACACAACAGAAGGAGGAATTGGGAATTTTTGCTCATTCCCAGCTTGGTGCAGCCACAAGCCCAGATCAGGCAGGACATGCCAGGGGAATCTCAGATTTGGGGARTGCCAGGATCACCCCGAGAGCTGGGACGGGGAAGCTGGGCTGGCACAGGGACGGCACACATCAGCAAGGGTCAGGGAATTCCAGAATCCCAGAATGGGATTGGAAGGGACAAGGAAGATTCTCCAGTCTCACCCTGGACACCTTCCACTGTYCCAGGTGCTCCCAGCCCTTCCAGCCTGGCCTTGGGCACTGCCAGGGATCCAGGGCCTGCCCACCCTCGCRGGGAAGAATCTTCCCCAAACCCAATCACCTGGGCTTGCCACCACAGGGCTGCASAGACGTCACCTTAAAGTGCCTTTGCTGGGAGCACAGGGATTCTGAAAAGGGACAAACTTCCCAGGAAGGCGATCCCATGGGGTGGCAGGGGAGCACTGAGCTGTTTTCCAGGGATGGGGCTTGCAGGGCTGTGCTTTGGGACAGAGGTGTTGCTCTTAGAGCAGCTTTCACTTTTTGGGATAGGAGGAAACGATGCTTCCACAGAGGATTAAAAATGTAATCCTGCCACCAGCCCTGCTGGGAGTGCCTAGGCCCAAAAACCCAGTAAATGCTGATATCCTGCTAATCCCACATGGATAAAATCAGGAGATTTTGTTTTTCACAGATGCATTTTTGCAGCGAGSAGCGGCGTATTCCAGGAGATCCCCAAAACCCAGGAGCTGCCTGCCTCGAAATCCTCGCAGTGCCACAAGCTCGGACACTTCTCCAAAAGGAAGATTCAAATTCCACGAGGCAGAAAACACAAAATTTGGGAACAGCCAGACTGAAGATCTGCACAGTGCTAAACCCGAGGCAGCCACTGAGTCACCAGCTCGTTTCTAACCGCTGGAAAGTGATCTGTGCTCAGCTGATCCCAGGAATAATCCTGGAACCATCATCCTGAACGGGTTAAYCTCGGCTGTTTGGGAGCAAAACCTCGTCTGCATATTTTTCTTGCATTTCCCATAAACAAAACTGCAATGTTTTCGTGGGGGGACTTCTTATAAATTAAACAGCCCCGACGACTCATCAGCTCCGCCGTGGATTTGGCCACGCTGGAGTTACCRGGTTTAGCCCTCAGGCTCAACTAAAACTTTGCTCTGTCCTAAGTTTCTGAATTATTCCCAAAAATCCAACTTTTACAGCAAAGGTAGGACCCGTGAGGCGCCGATCCCAAGAGAAAGGATCCAACCTTTGCACAGCTCCTTTGCAAAGTCCCACAAGAGCAGAAGGAGGTTTTTTAACGCTCTACAAACTGCCCAGGGATTTTTCCAAGCGGGACTAAGGCGGCTGCTCCTGCTCMGTACCTGGACACCACCGGGACATCTCCATCCCCCAAAAACCCCACTTCCCAAACTTTCCAGCTGCACAACCAGCACCGTTTGCTTCCCCCTTTCCCCACCCCCAGCAAGCGCCGGCGACAGAGAGAAACCCAAGGGATTTCCTAAGAAAAGAAGGGATTTTCCAAGAGAATGCCCTCACCTTTCCCGCAGAGCCGGGAGCTGCCTTTGCTGCCTTTCCAAGCCTCTCTCTGCGCTATCTCCAGTCTTCCCGCAGCTCCCGCCGAGCTGGAAATATCATTAAGCTCCAGTGAGGCGAAAAAAAAAAAAAAAATCCCAGGGAAAGCGTGGCAATATCCAAAGGGAGGGGAGCGAAGGTGTCGGGACGCGGGTCCCCGGCGGCCCCGCTCCACCTGCGCCGGGCTGCGGGAATCCTCCGGCGTGGAGCAGGCATGGATACTCCTCTGGTGTGTGCGGATGACTTCACTTCATTAGCATGCTCCTGAGAGTTCTCCCCGACTGTCTTTTTTACTGACTTTAAGGCTCTGCTAATCAAAATCCTGGAGTGGTTAACTATTTCCTGGCGCCGGGGCTTGGGGAGGATGGAAAGCCTCGGGGCGGCGGTGGCCGGGCTGGAGCAGGAGCCAGAGGCACCGGCTCGCCCACGGCAATTCCTGCTCCCAGGATTGGCAGGTCATGGCTCCGAGCACGTCCCAGTTCTGTCTCCTCAACCTCCGAGCTCTGCCGGGACCTTCCAGCAGCGATGGAGGGAGAGGGAAAGCGGGGATGGGACTCCCAGCCCGAAATCGTTGTGTTTTGGGAGAGGGTGAAGCGGTTCAGGCACTCGTTAACCTGTGGCATGGCATCAAATGTGCCTTCYACAGGGGGAGGTGTGATTCCAGGGGCTTGAAATAACCTGGGATGGTGGGACGTGTCCCTGCCCATGGCTCAGGGAATGGGATGAGCTTAAGGTCCCTTCCAACCCAACCCATTCCRTGATTTTGTGACCCAGCCACATCCCAGGTGATGCCACCTTCCAGAAATGCCACTTCATCCTCTTCCTCATGTATTTTGGGAGCAGAGCTGCCTTCAAGAGGGAAAGCCACTCCTGGGATAGAAAAGGGGGAAGCAAAGCATGGAAAAATAGAGCAACTCCTCTGTGAGCACACCTGGAGTGTGTGGCAGGGCCAGGGACASTTCCCAGGGCTCCCAGCTCCAGCCTCCTGCCTGTCCTTTGGGATTCTGCCTGGTGCCCAGTCCAGGTCAGGTTTTTCTCTGACAAGGAAAAACGGGAGTGGATTTTGCAACAGTGGGAGAGGAAAAAAATTGATTTAAAAGAGAGACTCACTCCCATGGCCAGGGAGCACGCAYGGACACGTGTGCAGGGACACGAGTGACCATCAGTGTGACCATCAGCGTGTCCATGGACACGAGTGGCCATCAGTGTGTCCACAGACACGTGCCTGTGGTCACYGTGTCCCAGCACACGCAGATGTCACACCAAGCACACGCGTGTGCACACATCCATGGGTTGGAAATTCCAGGTTGAACCGCTTCGATCCCTGCTCCCAGCACCAACTCCATCCCCAGGGAACAGCCCCCAGCCCCRCAATCCATCGATCCCGGGGGTCTGGGAGCCTTTCCTGAAGCTTCTGGAGAGGGATCAGGAGAAGCTGTGGGGTCTGAGCCCGGATTCCTCCCCGGCACAGCGAGGTCGGGAGCAGCCGCGTCCCGGAGCGTTCCCCGCTCCGTTCAGGAGCTGACCCACATTTTTTCCTCCTGATTCACGGCTCAGCTGCACTCAGGGCTATCTTTAGCCCCAGAGAGAGACGAGGAGAGGGCCCCTCTGCAATTCCAGCCTCCAAGGGCTGGGATTTTTCTGGGATATAAATATGTGCACACACCTTCCCTGCTTCCTACGGCATCTCCCGGCGCAGAGCGGCGCAAGCTCCCGGCGCRGGTTTGATGCGCGGAGGAGAATCCCAGAATCATTCCARCTGGGAAAGACCTCCAAGATCATCCAGCCCTACCATTAACCAGCACAAGACCCCACATGGAGTCCAAGGGCCTCCTCAGGATCGGCTCAGAGCTGATTGTGACCCATTTTGGGACCCCCTGGGAACGGCGCCGGCTGCGGAGCATCGGAGCTTCGGGAGAAGGAGTTTTCCAAACCCATCTTGCTGATGGAGCCACCCCGCAGTCAGCCCTGAGACGGGGCCCCCCCAGAAGATGGGGGAGCTGTTTTTTAAGGGCAGACGATGCCAAACAAATCCGTTCCCTGCTCCAGCTGCTCCCGGCCAAGCTCCCAGGCACTTTCCCGGGCTGGGGAGGAACTCTTGCGGTCGTGGCCGCGTCCAGCACCCCCTGCACAAACGATAACATTGGAGCACTGTTTATCCCTGTCCTCCAGGGYGGGTTTTTTGGGATTTAAGCTGTTTCAGAGCCCTAAAGCCCATGTTTACTTTCCTGATGAGTAAAGCCCTGGTGCTGGTGCGGGGGAGCCTCTGGAGCTGGTGTGAGGTTAAGGATGTGCTTAAACGGCTAAAAATGGATTTTCTTTCTTTCTCTTTTCTCCTTTTTTTTTTTTTTTTTTTTTTTTAAGCACAGCCACAAAGCAGTAAAAAACCCATCCCTGAGCCTGGTGCATGAGACCTGCAACCACCACCACCTCCTCCTTGGGCAGAGCCCTGGAGACAAAAATGGACTGTGAACCTCAATTTGGGATTTTTTGGGCCCTAAACAGGCCRGATCCAGATCTGAAACCTTTCACCTGAAGATGCTACTTGGTTTCAAGAACCAGCACCCAATTTTGGCAAAAATCTATCACCCACCTCCGCAGAGACCAAGGGGTCTCCAGGAGAACTGAGTCTGGAACCTGGATGGGGTTTTGTGGACCCTTGAAAGGAACCTGGATGGGGTTTTGTGGACCCTGAAAAGGAACCTGGATGGGGTTTTGTGGACCCTCAAAAGGAACCTGGATGGGGTTTTGTGGACCCTCAAAATCAGGTCAAGTCATGCTTAGAGGAGGTTAGGAATGGACCCTCTTCTCCCACTCCATGAAATCCACAGGGGCTTTCCCAGGAAGCAAGGTTAGGTGGGATTTTTAGGTGAGAACGCCTCCTCTGACCAAAGTTTGTTTTCATTTCTTTTGTAAAATTGGAAAATAACTCCTAGGAGCTGGGACAGATCTCTTGGCATCCTGAGATCCAGCCCCACTGCCAAGCCACTGGTGACACCTCAGTTCACCTGCTGGGATGGATGGAGGGGGTTTGTCCATTGGATTTTCACATCCCATCAGGAGCCAGGCTGGCACTCTCCCTTACAGTCCCAAATCTCTTAAAAATCTCCTTTTCTCAGCAGCTCTGCTGAGGTCAGGACATCAGATCCTCRCCATAATCTYGACTCCTCTCCTGGGTTTGGGTGATCTCCCTTTGGAAACGTGCATCCCAACAGTTCCTTTTCCTAAAGCCAAGAATCAGCTATTTAAAAGCCATAAATCCCAAGAAATGCTGCTTAAACCAGAGGTGTCAGAACAGAAAGTCTCTTCCAGCCCAGACTATTCTCAGATTCCATGATAACCATGGGAAGAAGGTTGATAGGTTGATGGAGCTTCTCACACTGATAGTGTAACCACAAA
>JACDOX010000133.1:165852-203558 GCA_014549065.1 Cardinalis cardinalis
CCGTGGCTGCCAAGGGGAGGGGGACGAGGGAAGGAGGAGAGGCCACGGACAGTACAGAGGGTCACCAGGAAAAATGCAGATTCCGCGAGGAGCAGCCGGCAGACGCGCTGGGAAACGCTTCCAAAGCGCTCCAGAAGCTTCGCCCCAGACTAAAGCAAACAAACCCCACAGAGGGACAGATCCAGCCCCTTCCCAGGATGGTGTCCAAGCATCTCCAATTCCTGCACTGMGGGCTGAGAAAGGACAGGATTCAACCACGACCCAGCCAGGTCATGTCAACTTTCCCAGCACGATTTCAGCAGCCACAGCCCAATTTTCTTTGGATATCCATCACCCTTTAGAAGCTGGAAATGCCTTTTTTCCCCCCTCTTTTCCATGCCAGGGTTTGCTTTCTCCCATCACCTAAGATGTAGGGATGCTGCTGAAATTTGGCTGGGATTTCATCAGTCTGGAATGGGGAAAAGCTTGGAAAAGTTGTAGGTTTTGTTTTGCACAGCAAGGTTCTAGATTTGCGTTTGCTATTTTATTCTGTTTTATTTTATTTTTTACATTTTTATTTTATTTATGCCTTAATKAAGAAAATATCATCTCTGGGACCCAGCACAAACCCCAGGAGCAGSCATGGAGATGCCAATCCCTGGCCAAACCCAGCAAAGACCAATAAATCACAGAAGATTTGCTGTTCCCAACAATTCCTRCTTAGAAGCCCAATTCCCATGGAAAAAGGGGACTTTTCCAGAACAAGAATCACCACTCAGCACTTTGCAAATCCAAACTCCCAGTAAATCATCTCAGTCACAGGTAGGGGGCTGGAAAAATGGATTTTTTTAGGTCACTGTAAATTCCAGTGAACTTGGAGGGGGGAATGCTCTGAGGGCAGCTCTGAGAAAAAACTGGAGGCTGGATGAGCTGAAAAGCCATGGGAAAAACCTGGGAAAAGCCTCACCTGGACCAAATCCATCTCAATCATGGTGGCATTTTGACCTTTTCAAAGAAAACCGAGGGTGCTCTCATTCCCCAGTGGAATTTTGTGATGTTCCAGGTATTTTAGGATGTTTTTCCCTTCAGCGCCTGAGGGAAGCAGTTCAGGATCTGTGTCCTTCTTTTTCCCTTCAACAAAACTGTTCCGACCAGAATTTCCCTTCCATCCACGCTGCCTCGCTAAGGGACAGCCTGGATTTCTCAGGACTCTCATCTTTCCCTTTGTTTTGTTTCCCAGGGATTTCTCCTTCCCCTGTCTTAACTCCTGGAGTTTGGGGCACAACAATTTCCTGCAGGCGGCCGGAGCCGCGTGACCTTTATGAAGCAACCCAGGGAGCACCTCCACTCCCAAACCTGCATTCCAAAACCCATTTCTTGGATTTTGGAAATCCAAATCTTYCGTCCTTGGAAGCAGAAGGGACCCTGGTGCCAGCCAGCCCCAGCTTTGCAAAGCCACGGCATGGAACGGGTGCAAAATTCCTGCTGGAGTCACCGGAGCCAGCGATGGGATCGGAGCACAGCAGCAACACTTCGGGAAAAGCCAATTTTTGTGGTTCCTCCATCCCTGCATGGCTTCAACAGCTCTTCCTAACCACCATATCCAAGGAAAATCTGTCCTCCCCAGGTGGGAAATGCCACTGTGCAGGGAAGTGCAGCTCCATCCAAGCTCCGTCATTCCTGCATCTCAGACCCTGGATGGCAAAAAGTGGCCCCAAAAAGCGACTCTGGAGCATTTCCAACTCCCATGAGCCTCTCTTGCCCTCCCATTCCTCTTTTCCCGGCAGCTTTCCCAAGTCTCCCATGAAAATCCAAGGGAATTGCATTACAAAGGAGCTGTGAGTGGAGCTGACACCGCAATCTGCCAGGGCGTGAATCACGCTCATGTTATCAGCCAGCGGGAGAGAATTCCAGGATCCAGCTCCAGGCTGCGGGGTTCTTTGGACAGGAGAGAATTCCAGGATCCAGCCGGGAGCAGCTCCAGGCTGCGGGGTTCTTTGGCACGATCCGCTCGGCTCCTCTCCCACTGCTGGTATCATTTCATTTCAAAGAGTTGTGGAAGAACAGAAATCAAGGAAAAAAGGGGAAAAAAGGATTTTCTGGGGCTGGCCCCTGCTGGAGAATTGAAATCTTTCAGCACAAAAGGTGTTTTTTCAAGATATTTGCTTTGCTTCCCATGGTGGGAAAGGGGTTTATTTATGGGATTATTATCCACTAAAGCAGGAATTTGAGAATTCTTTAAGTGGCATCTTGGCCTGCTGGCTTCAGGAGCCTTCAAATTCAGCTGGATCCATGGAAAAGTCSCTTTTCCCTCCACACACCACCCCAAAAAGCCGCTCTCCTCCAAATCCACCCAAACTTTCCAGGGCTTCTCCTTGCTCCAGCGCTCGCCCACATCCACCCTGCTCCAGCAGATCTTCCCCGCTTCCCTGCCAGCTTGGAGCAAGTTCACGGGAGCAACCCAGCCAAAACAAGCCATTTCTGGGATATTTTTGAAAGGTTTGGGTTGGAATTTTTGCTCCCTTTGGACAGATGGAGCGGCAGCTCTGCCGAGGGAGAACTCGCTGCTCCAAGCTGGGGCAGAACAGTTGATTCCCAATAAAAATGTGGTGATTTCCCAGTTTTACAGAGGAAATGAAAACGTAAGGTTTGGTCAGAGGAGGTTTTCACTTACAAATCCCACTCAACCTGGGTTTTTATGGAGTGGGAGAAGAGGGTGCCTTCCCTCACGTGAGCAGAGGACATTTCCCACACACACAGCCTAAAAAAGGCCAGGTTTAGATGGATTCTGGGAACCCAAGCCAATGTTGCATCCTCTGCTGCTTGGTTATTTTATTCCTGATAAATATCTCCCTCTCCCAAGCCCTCTTCCCTCACAAGAAGCCGCCTGCCATGAGGATCAGGTGGGACACAGGGACCTAAAGCAACTCCTTGATGTTACAGCCAAATCCCAGGGCACTGTCCCAGTTTCTTTTACTTTTTCAGGATCTAAAGATTATTTGAGCCATACAAAGCCAAGACGTTCATCCCACCCAAGCCTCTGGATGTCATCCCATTGGGATTGACATGGACATTGACCACAGGCAGCTGGAAAATCCCATTTTCCACTTCTGCACATAGACAAACCAGTCCCATCAGAAATACCACTGGGGGAATATTTGGGATGAAGATTTGTCTCCAAGAACCAATGGATACTTTCTTCCCTGTGARGGTGGCGAGGCACTGACAGAAGTTTTCCAGAGAAGCTGGMAGTGTCCAAGGCGAGGATGGATGGGGCTTGGAGCAACCTGGGATAGCAGAAGGTGTCCCATGGATGGAAGGTGGAATGGGATGAGCTTTCAGATCCCTTCCAATCCCAAACCATTCCATGGCTGCCCCACCTCGAGAGGAGCGGAGAGGAAGAGCCAAACTCTTCATCCACACACGGATGAAGAGTTCCAGAGGCAGAGCCAGAAGGACAGGCACCTCCCGGGAGTGTCTGTGGCCGTGGCTGCCTGCCAACCCCTCCTCCTCCTGCTCCTCCTGCTCCCGCTGGGTTTTCCAGCAGCCCGAGGGCGGCTCCGTGTTTCCACGGGAGCATCTCCCTCCTCCACCATTGTTCCCGGTCCCACCTGCTCCCGATCCCCCCTGTGCCCCCAGGCTTTGGGAACCAGCCCCAGCACGCGGGATGTTGTTTTTAGCAGCCTGACAGATGCCAAACCTGAGCGCCGCGCTTGATAAACCCAAGGTCAGGAAGGAATTTTAACTCCACTTAATTGCTGGGAGGCACCTGGGATCCGAAACACACCCAGGCAGGCGGTGGAAAGGCAGCTTGGGAGGGAAAAGCTGCAGAGAGAATGAAGGGATTAACTCGATTTCTTGTTTGGGTTGGGTTTTTTTTAATGGAAATCCCGCTTTCTGCCAAGTTTTCTTGGAGCAAACGTTTCTGTCCTGCTGCCAGCCCTGCCAGCCTCAAGGAGGCAAAATTCCTGAGTCAGGTTTCACCAGGCAAAGTGATGCTGCCTTCAAAATAACTCCACCGGGGGAAAAAAAGGGGTGGATTTGCTATTCTCTCCTCACCCTGACGACGTTTTTTTGGGCTTCCAGTTCCACCATTTTTAGTCCAAATGAATCTGAGAATCTCCAGGAATCTCCGGCAGCTAAGGATTTGAGAGAGTCAGTAAGCACCATGGGATTTGGGATGCCACTGGTCCCAGAATTAGGGTGCCACTGTCCCAAGATTTGGGGTGCCACTGTCCCAGGATTGGGATGCCATTGTCGCAAGATTTGGGGTGCCACTGCTCCAGGATCTGGGGTGCCACAATCACAGGATTTGGGGTGCCACTGCTCCAGGATTTGGGGTGCCACTGCTCCAGGATTTGCTGCCACTGTCCCAGCTGGCGACCTGAATTCCTGCTGGGTGCTGCTTCCCATGCTCATCCCACTGCTCCATCCCTCGCCCCATCCTGCTCTGGTTCCAGCCACTGGAGGTGAATCCTCCCTAGAGCTTTCCAGCCCAGCACCCATCACAGCTGTGGCCTCCAAGCCAAAGCTGCAATCAGGGATAAATCCCTTTCCCTGCTCTCAGCTGCTGGATGCAGGAATCTGGCCGGCGCATCCGAGCCCTCGCTCCTCGGCCGCCGCCTCTCGCGCTGCCCTCCCTTCCAAGAAAAATGGAAACAGGAGACAAAGGAACTTTCCTACGCCGCATCCAGGCCTGCCTGCTGCCAGACGAGCATCAGGAGGTTGTCTGAACGTGCAAATCCCGATTGCTCCCAAGGAAAACCAGCAACAGCCAGAGCCCGAGCACAAAGCGGGAGCTCCAGCTCAGCCTTTGGCAGGAGCCACTGCCATGGCCAAGTGCAGAGTTGGGATGGAGACACCAAAAGAAGATGAGGTGGGATTTTCCCCCCAGGAATATTTTTAGCAGCCCAGAATTCCCTCTCCTGCCTCTCCTTGTGCTGAGGTTTGCCCTGAGGGGCTCCTGGAGCTGCTGGGATGTGTTGGGCCAGGTGTTTGAGCTCACCAGGGCTCTGCCAGAAGGGAGAGGATTCCTGTGCTGGAATTTCCAGAGAAGCTGTGGCTGCCTCTGGATCCCTGGAAATGTCCAAGGCCAGGCTGGACAGGGCTTGGAGCAACCCGGAATAGTGGGAGGTGTCTCTGACATGGCAGAGAGTGGAATGAGATGAGCTTTGGGGTCCCTTCCAACCCAAACAATTCCATGTGAGATGGGATTTCTGGATTTGGTTTGGAGGGATCCAGAACAAGTTGGATCAGATTTAAATTGTTTTTCTATTGAAGACACGATGATCTCCAAATGGAGGATCCAGACAACAGCAGGAACAACCCCCCTCAGGAATGTTTGGGATCAGGAAGTGTTGCAGGTCCTGYCCCCAGACTGGTGTTCCCATTTTTCCATCCCATCCCCATTGAACCCAAGGAGCCGGTACTGGAAAATCGATCCCTAATTCCAATTACGTAGGGGTGTCTTGAGATGGCCCCGAGCTGGAGCCCCATCCCAACATCCCCACCGTGGATCTGAGCAAAGCTTTATCTCCAGCCAATGAAAGAGAAATTAATGAATTTTAAGAAATTAAAAATTCATGGGATTTGTCACCACCTCCACCCCACAACTTCCACATTTTGCTCAGCAGAACCAGGCAGGGACCATTTCTTCATCAACCTTTTGAAATTCCGACCTTCTTGGGAGGAAATCCAGTAAAATCCGACCTTTCCTCAAACACCCGTAAACCTCAATTTTTTTCATTTTGCTTTAAAATTCCCTGTTTTTATTGGGCCCCAAATGCCGAGTTATTCCTCATTTTTATTTTCCTGCCCTTTTTATTTCCCTCCCCTTTTCTTGCCACCGAATCCGGCGGGGAACATCCCAGAGGAGGGGGAATTTTCCACCCTTTCTGGTAGCAAATTCCTTAGGTTGCATTTGAGCCTTTTGTGGCTTCAAAGGAACAGCTTGAGCTCCACAAGGCTCCGGATTGGCCAAGGAAACCTGAAACATCCCAAGATTCCTAAGGGCAGAAGAATTTTTAAAAGGTTACATCGTGGAAAAAGAAAATCTGGAAACCTTGCAGAAGCCAGGAGCTTCCCTGGATGCTCCGGCAAAAAAAAGGGCAGAAGGGGGGAGGGAACGTCAAAATTCCCCCCTGGAAGCAAATTCCACCCAACAGAAGGAAAAGCATTTGATGTCCTGCAAAGCCAAAGTGGTAAAGAGCTTTCCTGACCCTTTTCCCAGATCCATGTGGATAATTTTCCCTCTATTTTTTGGCACAGCATTCCGAAGGCGCCCTGTGCTGTCCCTAGGGGCTTCCAAACSCTTTTTTCATGGGAATATTTCCATTTCTCATTCACTTTCTCAAGGCCCTTTTAACACAAATCCCTAAACTTTGGGACTAAACCTGCGGAGGGAATATCCCAAATTCCCTCTGCTGGGGTTTGGGAGCTTTGAGGCAAGTCCTGAGTGTGGGTGGGATTTTGGGCTGGGAGGAAAATCCAGCGATCCTTCCCTAATATTCAGTCTAAGAGGCATCTTTGCCACTTGTTTTGGGAATGGAACAGAATGGAATGGAATAAAATAAAATAAGAAAACAAACAAATAATAAAGTAAATAAAATAAAAATTGAAATAAAATAAAAATTGAAATAAAATTAAAAAGAAATAAAAAGAAAAAATTACATTTAAAAAGAAATTGCATAAGAAGAATGAAATAGAAAGTAAAACTAAGAAATGAAATAAAAATAAAAATTACTGAAATAAAAKGAAAAGGAATAAATAGAAATTAAATACAAGAAGGAAATAAAAAGACAAAAATAGGAGTAAAATGAAAAAAGAAGTAAAATTGAATTAAAATCAGGAGTAAGATAAAAAATCAAAATGAAAAATACAATAGAAATAAAAACATAAAGGGAATAAGTAAAATTAAAAGACAAAAATAAACCAAAATAAATATTATAAATAAATAAATAAGCTGAAAATTAATAAAAATATAATTAAATAAACCGAAAATTAATAAAAGTAAAATAAAAATAAAATTTCGAAAAGCAGAAAAAATGAAATAAAATTTCGAAAAACAGAAAAAATTTAAATAACAAGGAAATGGAATGAAAAAAAAAATTTCCCCCTTTCCAAACCCGCTGGAGCAGCCCCTGGATTGCGCAATCCCATAAAACCCGGAGCGGCGCTGGGCTCTGGAGCGAAGTTTCCTATGGAAAACCAARGAGCGCGAGGGGCTGGAGGGAGCTCGGGAATGGCTTTAGCAGGGCCGTCCCCAGGGCAGGCGCTGCCTCCTTTCCCTGGAAAAGGGGAAAAGGGAACCTGCAGGGAGCTGAGCCCGCATCCCTGCGCAATTCCCATTTCCCTTCCAGCAGGGACCAGCCCAGGAGGAGCCGCGATGTTCCAGGGGGCAATTCCCGTCTGCTTTTGCGGCGAAATCTCCCCAGGAATGGGAAAGGCAGCCGGAGCAGAGCTGGGGAAATCGCATTGGAGCTCCGGCAGCCTCGGGATTCCCAAGGAACCCTGGAGTTTAAGCTGAGCTCGGCTGGAGTTAAGCAGATCCTTGAGCTGCCTCCTATCCTTAAACGCGTCCATCCATCCCGGGAATCCGGCTGTGCCCCGGGGATGGAGGAGCTGGGAAGCCCCAGGCTGAGCTCTAAGTGGGACAGGAGCAGCTTTTGGGAATGAAGCCTTGGATCCACATCCTATCCCTCCAAACCCACCAAATCCCAACAAACAGATGGAAAACTCTTTCCCACCCCTGTAAATAAAACACCCCAAACTGGAAAAAAGCTTTTGTCCCCCTTTTCCCAGTGCTGAGGGATTCTAATCCTGATTTTCCCTCTATTTCGTGCCACRGCAGCCCAAAGCCACCAAAGCGGTCCCCAAAGCTGCCTGCAGATGTCAGATCCCATTTTAAGGCTCAAAAAATGGGGAAAAGTCCTGGAATCCATAATTTACCCTTTGGCAGCAGCCAAAATGAACCATAAATGAGATTTAAACCAAAACTGCCCCAAAATCAATGAATTAATGGCTTTGAAGTCTCTTATCAATTAAAATATCTACAGGTAGATATTGTCCTGCTTTTTCCTGGAGCTGGGGGTGGAGCAGTGGGACAGGAATTGCTGCTGGAGCACCAGGTGGATCCAGAGGCTTGGAGCCAGCCCCGTGCCCCTGYCCAGAGGTGACAGCGTGGGAGGAGAGGCAGAAAATTCCCTCAAAAGATGTGGAGAGGCAGGAAAGCTCCAGAGGGAACTCCCTGGTTGCCAGGAATGCCGAGGTGAGGAAAAGCTCCCTGATTGAGACAGATGGGAAAAAACGTGGAACGAGAGGTCTCTGGCTGTTGCTYCCCACAAATAAACAACCCTGGAGCCTGATGGTGAAGGCAGATATTCCCGGGAGCTCTCCACAGCCAGGGATGCTCCACCAGCTCCAGCACCTCGCTCCTTAATTAGGGACTGCCATCGGATAATCTGGGAAAACACAACAATGCTGGAAGCAGGATTTGGATGGGGGAAGGAGAGGGAGAGCCGGGGGGATGTGGTGCTTGGGAAAAKCTCGTTAGTGCGGCTGCAATTAGCGCCGCTCTGGGGTGATTGGATGCCAGGACAGCCGGGAATTCCCTCCTTCCCTCCGGGCACTCACACAATTCCTSCAGTCTGTGTGGGAACAGCCAGAACTCGCTCAGGGCTGCCCTTTTTCCTTGCTCTGGGCATCTCCAAGCCCGAGCTCCAGCTCTCCCAGGACCTGGGATGTTGGAAAGATGGGATGCCAGAATCTTAAAGGACTGGAGATTTTTTTCTTTTTTGGCTTTGATTCTCAATCTTATCCCAATAATCCATGAAAAACATTATTATCCTGCAAAAAAAAAAAAAAGCCCGGATGGTTTTGGGAGCCTTCGTCCTGCCTGTGAACTCTGCTCACCRAGGGCATTTTCAGTCCGTGTTTTATGACTGAAAACCTCCTGGATCTGTTTTTCCCATTGCTGTTTTCCACGGATGAGCCTCTGGAAGCTGCACAGCCAGAAACACCCGGATCACTCAGACAAAGCGTTTTTTAAAGCTGAATTCCGGCGCTGAAAGAACCAAAGAGCAGAGCTGGGGGCACGCCCGGATCCCATGCTGGGCCTGAGCAAGGATCCTCTGGAAAAGGACGGGAAGTTGTGRGAGGGAGGAATTCCCAGCCCCTGTTTGTGGGAAGGAAGCCAAGGCGGCTCCTGGAGGGGAGCTCAGGTGCATCGGAGCGGGAGGATGGGGGATATGGGATTGCTCAGAGGGCTTGGAATTGTGTTCAAAGACCTTTCACCATGCATTACAGGCAAAGAAGCAGGAGAATGGATTTGGACATTTATTATTTTGTCTAAATCTGTGTCTTGGCTTAGCTGGAATAAAGCACCAGGGTTTCTCTGGGCTTGGTGGTGCTCTCCAAGGCAGAGCTGGCTCTGGGACAATCCATGCCGGGACCGTCCCGTCTGGATTCCCTGCTCGCTGCAGAGCACCCGAGTGAATCCCTTCACCCATCCCCAAGCACAGAGCCAGCTTTCCCATGGGTCAGACACTCCTGACAAAGCTCAGCTTGGTCCTACCAACAGCAGAGCTGAGGGGGAACAAGAATGTGGGACTTGGGGATGAAGGACAAGGGACACCACACAGAATTTGGGATCATCATCACACCTGGCACAACGCAAGCAATCAAACTCTGATTTAAATCTGGTTAACTCTGATTAAATCTGATTAAACTCTGATTAATTTTAACTCTGCTTTTTCTGGCAGTCCAGCCACAACCGCGAGGTTTTAACACACTGTGGAGCATTTAACTGGGGATTGCTGGAATGCTGGCACCGGGAATGACTGGGAGACAGGATGCACTGGGAGACAGATAAGAGATAAGAGATAAGGACCAGGATCCCGCCCAGCACTCGGCATCCTCGCACAATAAAGAGCTTTATTCCACTGCTCCTGGGACTGGTGTGCACTAATTTAACCCAATTAGAGTGCTATTGCAACAGATTGAATTAATGACTCCACTGAGGGCAAGGCAGATCTTATCCAGGGATTGGGAAACCTCATTTGCTGCAAGAAATGCACGGGATTGGGAATAACCTGCAGAGGGAGTGGCAGAGTCAGGAGAAGCCCTGGTTTTGTCCAGGTTTGCAGCCCGGCAGGTTCCAGAGGGATGGAGGCACAGCAGGACCAGCATCACGCTGGGATTTCCATGGATTTTGCTCTCTCTGGGGGAAATCTCTCTTTTATTCCAGCTCCAGGGGAAGATTTCCAGCAGGACAAAAGGCTGCAGGGCGCAGGGTGTTTTCCCAATCCCCCTCTCCTGGGGAAGCTGCCCTGGTGCCTCCTGGGCCGCAGGAATTGTCACCCCACAGCCCCTGGCTCTGCTGGGGCTCTGCTTGGGGCCTTTCCCACCCACTGCAGTTCCCAGGCTGGAATGCTTCGTGTTTCCCTGGCAATGTTCAACCTCAGTGACCTGCTCCAGGTGAAGGGGTCCCCGCTCCTGGCAGGACCAGATGAGCTTTAAAGTTCCCATCCCARACTTTCCATGATTCCACGAGCTGATAATGCTGGAAATTCAGGTAATTCTCTGGAATTCTTGGACACAACCAGTGCCCAGCCCAGCCCCAGAGAGGGTTGTCCCCAAGGAAGGACACGTGTGCCTGATGGCCACATCTGAGCTGTGCCAAAGTGGGGACTGAGGAATAAAATCTGGGTTCCTTCCAGGCTCCCAGCAGATCCTCCTGTGTGTCCCTCACCCAGCCCAGCCCTGCAGGGTCAGAGGTGCCTCTCCTCAGCCCCATCCCAGCCCCATCCCAGCCACAGAGCCTTTCCCATGGTCCTGGAGTCGAGTCCCAGAGTGGGAATCTCTGCAAAGCCAACAAAGCCTTGGAGAGCGTGGAAAGATGCCAGAGAGAGAGAGAGAGAGATGGGAAAAACTCCCAATTCCAAGTGCCAGAGAAGACAATGAGACATAACAAAGCTTGGTTTGGGAGGGGGATTTCTTTAGGGAAGAGGGGAGAAGGCTGGACAGGGCGTGGGGGGAGTTTCAGCCCATCCCAGATCCAATCCAGCACTCCAGTAATTCAGTGGAAGCCAAACATTTTTCATATCCAACGAYCACATTTTGGTGCAGAAAACAGCCTGTCCAGACAGGGTCCTGGGGCAGCTCATCCCAAGTGCTGGGAGCTTCACTGGGATGGTGCTGGAGCAGCAAAATGTCCTGAGACAGGGAAACCTTCCGGCCTCGTCCAGAGGGATTTCCCTTGGGAATGTTAAGGAGGCCCCAGCGAAGTCCTGAGCCCCTGCAGGGAGCCCTGCACTGAGTCCTGCCCCTCCCCTGGGGACACAGAGGCTGCTCAGACACATCCAGGAGAGCCTGGAATTCGCATCCCCATGTCCTGGGGACTCCTGGTGCTGCCCCAGATCCCAGAGCCACCTGCTTTAGGACATTCCAGCTGCCTTTCCATGGTTGTTCTGGGATGATCAGCTCAGGTTTGGCATCTGCCTCAGCTGCCTGAGGTGAGGCAGGTGAATCCACGCTTCACCTGCCAAGGAGTTTCCACTGGGAGCAAAGAGAGGCTGAGCCACAGAATTCCCCACTGTGACAGCTACAAAAAAACCCCTCTGGAGTGCACTGACCTCGCTGTGAACTTTACAGGGAGAAAAAACATTCCAGGAGCTGGGAGCTGCTGCTCCCTCAGCCTCGCTGGCTGTRCCTGCGTGCTGGAGCTGGCAGATCTCACCTGGCAGCAGCCACAGCCCTGGCACAGGGACCCAGGATGGCTCTGGAGGGAGCAGCTYCCAGCCTGGAGTGCCCTGGGATGGGAGGGCACAGCCAAAAAGCAGCAGGAGTTCCACAGGGAACAGCCACAAATGATGCTTGGGGCGACCAAAGCAGCAGGGCACGGACACCCTGTGTGCCAGCAGGATGTGCCAGCAGCAGGGGATTGTGMTGGCTCACAGAATTCATGGAAAGGCCACGGGCAGGGACACCTTCCACTGTCCCAGGTGCTCCCAGCCCTGCCCAGCCTGGTCTTGGGCACTGCCAGGGATCCAGGGGCAGCCACAGCTGCTCTGGGCACCTGTGCCAGGGCCTCACACCCTCACAGGGAGGAATTCCTTCCCAAAACCCCATCACCAGCGGGAAGCCATTCCCTTTTATCCTGATCTCTCCCTGAAAAGTTTCCCTGCGCTGCAGGGCAGGAGCTGAGCAGCTGGAAGAGCTGAACCCCATGGAAAAGGCAGCTCCAACATCTCCCTCCCCAGCAGCACAGCCACCCTCCCTCCCAGCATCCCCCCTGCTGCCATTCCAATGCTGCCATTCTAGGATTGCCATTCCAGAATTGCCATTCCCAGATTGCCATTCCAGAACTGCCATCCCAGGATTGCCATCCCAGGACTGTTATTTCAACATTGCCATTCCAGGATTGCCATCCCAGGATTTCTATTCCAGAATTGCCATTCCCAGATTGCCGTTACAGAATTGCCATTCCAGAATTGCCATCCCAGCATTGCCATCCCAGGGCTGTGCTGTGGCTGCCAGGAGAACAGGGCTCTGTTTTCCATGCACCTGATGCTGGAGGAGTTTGCCCTTTCCTTCCCTCCCCTCCTCAGAGCCAGCAGGACACAGCAGGGACAGCACAGGCACATTCCAGCAGGAGGAATTGGAGCCCAGCTGGAAAACCCAGCGCAGGAACTCCAAAGGCTGAGCCCACCCAGAGCCAGCTCGGTGATTTTTAGCACAAYCCAGAGCATTGTTTGGGAAAAGCTCTGGGCTGGGCTTTGGAGCTGCCCCTGGCACCCCCAGCCCCACCAGCTGCACCAGTTTTCCCTGAGCCATGGGACATCCCTGCTCCAGAACCTCGGGATGATCAATCATCACCCAGGATCAAGGGCATTTCCCAAACCTCTCCCATCCTCCCTGTTTGTCCCACTGTGCTTTGTGCTTCCTGAGGCAGCAGTGAATGCTTAAATACCCCAAACATCCCACATTTGGGGRATGTGTGCCTGGATTCTGGAAGAGCTCATCCCTGCTGGTTTTCCCTCCATTCCCACCCTGGTGTATTTTTCATTCAKTTTTGGCAACAAATTCCCAGCTTTTTTTTTTCGGCACCAGCAAATTCTGCTGTTTTGGAGAGAATTCCCAATTCAGCAGGAGAGAATTCCCAATCCAGCAGGATTTCCTGGAGCTCAAGAACAAGTTGACTTTTCTTTCTTTGTATTATTATTTTTAATATAAATAGAAATCTTTCTCCCTGCTGCCTCTCTCCTTCTAATTCCTAATTGGACAAGGCAGGCTCTTTCCTATTTCTGATAGGGCTGTGCAAAATGATGAGATCCATTAAATTTCCAAGGGAAAAAAAAAACCCTCCAAGCCTTCTCTGCTGATTTCCAAACCCTCCCCTGAACACGCGTGCTCTGGGCAGGGTAATTTTGTTTGGGGTAATTCACTTGTGCTAATTTCCTGGAAATCTTGCAGGATACATGACTCCGTTTTTGGGTGTTTTTCTACATAAATTCAGATTAATTTCCCTGAGAAATATTTAAGTGTAAAATATCTCCAGAGAGAGCACAGGGTTGTTTTGGGTTCTTTTTGTTTTGGTTTGGTTTTTGGGGTTTTTTTGTTTTGTTTTTGGTTTTTTGTGTTTGTTTTTTTGTTGGTTTTTTTTTTGGTGGTTTTTGTTTTTGTGGGGTTTTTTGTTTGTTTGTTTGTTTTTGGGGTTTTTTTGGTTTTTTTTTGTTTGGTTGGGTTTTTTTAATTGCAAGAGCAACGTGGTCTAGTGGAAGGTGGAATTGGAATAAATCCCTTTTAACCAAATTCCAACCCAACCAATTCTAACCTAATTCCAGCCAAGAAAGATCCCTAATTCCAGTCAAGGGAAATCCCTAATTCCAGCCAGGGGAGATCCCTAATTCCAATCAAGGGAGATCCCTAATTCCAATCAGGAAAGATCTCTAATTCCAATCAGGGGAGATCCCTAAATCCGATCAAGGGAGATCCTTAATTCCAATCAGAGGAGATCCCTAATTCCAATCAAGGAAGATCCCTAATTCCAATCAGGAAAGATCCTTAATTCCAACCAGGGGAGATCCCTACTTCCAACCAGGGGAGATTCTTAATTCCAATCAGGAAAGATCTCTAATTCTAGTCAGGGGAGATCCCTAATTCCAACCAGGAAAGATCCCTAATTCCAGCCAGGGCAAAACCCTAATTCCAGTCCCCACAGCTGGACCCGAGGAGCTCGGCAGTCTCCTGCAGAAGGAGCAGGGATTGGGATGGAGCCTGGAGGGCAGCAGAGCAGCTCCTCACACTTCCCCATCCCTCTGCTCTCCCACCATGGACTCTTTCCCCCAGTATAACCCCACCAGGGAGATCTCTCCCCTTTGGGATTTTTGGGATGAGCTGCCGCCCTACAAATCCCAGCTGGCCCCGAGCTCTGCTGGAATTTGCTTTCACCTCCAGGTGGAGCAGGGCTGCTGTGGCAGGGCTCAGTCCTGCCGTCCCTCCCTGAATTCAGCCTCCCCTGGATCCTACACCAGGAAGATCCCAAATGGATCCCAAATGTCACCTCTGGAGCCATCGTTTGTCAGGAAAGACGGACAGAGGACATGAGGTCCTGGAACCTTGGTGCCCACCACCATCCTGGGAGGTTCTGCAGGGGATTGCATTTTGGGATATCCCAATGCCATGAGGGGATGCAGGTTTGCAGCATCTTTCCCACATCAGGAGGAAGATTTGGGGCTTTCCAGGAGAAAGCCTCTCGGTCCAGGGTGGATTTTCACGCTCTGAGAGGCAGAATTTGGAAGCTGCTCCCAAGCCAGGAAGGGAAAATTGCAATCCAGGGAGGRGGGGAGGAAAACCTGGATGCAAAGCCACCCTCCTCACTTACAGGAAGCCAACTGGGAGGACGCAGTGTGGAAATGAACTTCCCAAAATAACGGGAATTTAACGCTAAGCAAAACACCCGGCCGCAGATGGACTTAATCACTCCGAAGTGAGGGAAGGTCATTAAACAAACAGCACAATCCAAAGTGTTGATTTTGGGGATATATCCAGCTATCAGCTCTTCAGGAGAGCAAATAAACCTCGGGAACTGCACGGCACAAAGGTCCCATGGGCGCTGAGACAAAGGGAAAATCCCAAACCCGAGCCTCTGCTGACACACCAGSTCCATAAAGGCTCTTTCACAGGGATGGAGGCAGGGCTGGGAAGGGAATGGGGATTTCCAGCAGCACTTTATGGGCATTTTTCTTCCCTGATTCCTTCTTTTTCTGCACTATAATCCCAATTCCACCATTAAAAACGTTGATGTGGATTGTGGTTGGTGGAACCGTCCCTGGCCAAGAGCAGCTCCCGGGCTGCTGCTTCCCTAAAATTGTGATTCCTGGTGGCTCAGCCACTCCAGTGACCTCCTCAACCTTTTCCCTGTGGTAAAACCTGGGATATAACTTTTTATCCTCCTCCTCCTGTTTTCCTTCCTATCCAGCTCTGTTTTCAGAACAGATGATCCAGGGATCAGGGCTCACTACGGAGTTTCCCGTTCCTTTTGCYGGCACAAGGAAATCTGTGCAAAAAGAGCACCAAAAGTTCAGCTTTTCCATAAATCCAGTACCCTGGAAGCCTCTAATTGGCATGGTGGGATCCTTACACTGGGCTTGATGGGAGTTCTGCACATGGAAATATGTGGGACCATAAAATGGGAATTCACCAAGTGCTTTCGACCCTGAATCCCTCCCCAGTCTCCTGGATGGGGAATTTCACTGGTTTTATAGGAATAAAGCTGGGTAAAACYTTTGGAACGATCTTTTCTGTCCCATCTACATTCTGCAAAAGCAGGAGAGGGATTTTCCTGAACAAGCAAAGATCCTTTGCAGGGATTTAGGAGCGGGAGCGACGCAGAATGGCTGCRGAGCCTCTGGAGAGAGGATTTTCATGGAACAACCACTTGGAATAAATCAACCTCTTGGAATCACAGCTCCACACCACAGAGATGCCCAGATGCCAATGCACACACTCAGCAGAAGCAAAGAAATCAAAACCAGAGCTAAAAATCCCGGTTACAATCCCCCCAAGAACCAAGAGGGATGTGAATCCGCCTCTGGAGCTGCTTTTGGAAGGAGTCCCCGGAGCTCCCCACGCCAGCAAAAGCTCTGCTGGGCCCTCCTGATTTTCCTGAGTCACCAGACGGTCAAGCAAACATCAGGCACAGGATTCCTGTCCAGATCCCCATCAAGGCGTTTGTTCCATACAGGAACCAACCCCGGCACGGACAAATTCCCCTCCCCAAACAACCCCGATGATTAGCGTTGATTAATGGGGCTGTTAGAGGCTCATTCATCACCAGTAACTCACAACATCTTTTTCCACACCAGTTCCARCTCCCGAGGAGCTGGAAAGGGAAATGGTTCTTTTTCATGGCTTTTGCTGCTACCAAACACATCCCAGGTTTGGGGTTTTTGTAGGGTTGCCCACAAGACCTGCCCAGGTCCAAAACCTCTGCACAGCACAGGATTTTTCATTAATCGCCATCTCTCTCCCATATTTTCTTAAAATCATGGAATCATTTAAATTGGAACAGCCCTCTAAGACTGAGTCCAACCCATCATTCCCTCAGTGCTCCACTGACCGTGTCCCCAAGTGCCACATCCTGTTCTTAAATCCCTTCAGAGGTGGGGATTCTATCACTGCCAGGGTTGGACAACCCTTTCCAGGCAGAGATTTTCCATAAAATCCAACCTAAACCTCCCCTGGCACACCTTGAGGAGGAGCACCCCTTACTTGGAGGTTGCTCAGTGTTGCTCAGCTTCTCAAATGATTTTGTTTCCCCCCCAAAGTTTAATTTTCCTGCAGGAAAGAACTGCCATAAACCCCTGGGTTTGGAAACCAGGCAGTCTGGGATGCTGGGTTGGGAATGATACAGCACAAGGAAAAATGAGGTCAGATTTTGGGCTGCAAACACATCCTTCCACCCAAAACCACAGATAGTGTCCCATGCATGGGACCTTGAAACACAAAACAGAGTCACACATCCACCCTCAATGGCCAAGATTCCACCTGAGACATTCCCTGCATCCCCAGTGTGGGATCTGAGTGTTGGATTTCACAGGTTCCTACAGAGGAGTTGTTTGGGAAGGCGCAGGATAATTTGGGCTCACCCTATAAAAGGCACCACATCCCAAGAACACACAACCCTACAGATCCATTGGGAAAGGATGGCTCCATCCTCATGGATGCAGGAATCAGGGAGCAGCCAGGGRGGCTGGCAGCAACAAAAACCTCACAAGCAAAGTCCATAGCATGGAAAACTTTCTCCACTGTGTTATTCAATTTACCAATCAAAAAATAAGGAGCTGTTTCCTTACCTTCCTTGCTGGATCCAGCTCCAGTGGGGATCAGAGCTGTCTGGGATGGCCTCAGTGTTAATCCAGGCTCCTGCTCCAGTCCCAGCCCCTCATCTGCCCCTGGGCACCTTTGGGATACATAAAAAACCCCAGTAAGCCATTAATTCTTTTAGCAAACAGGAAGATCTGTGTTGCTGCTGCTCTGTTTTCCCACTTTTCTCTTTATCCAGGGATATCAGCAATGRGACAGCAACAAGGCAAAGCACCTGAGGAATGTGAGCAGAAAACACTGCCAGGCAGAGCTAAAATCCCTTGTGACAGTGGAACTGATCCCTGTCCTCCAGGAATGGGGCTGGGAAGGCTTTCCCAGGAAGTTCCACGTCTGGGATGATGCTGTGGATGGAATTAGGGCTCCTCAGAGCCCCCCACACTCCAGTTCTTTCCCCAAACACTTCCCATTGTTCCAGTTCCCAGCCAGGCCCGTGGGAGGAGAGGCTCCTCCAGACTCATGGGGGTGACCCTAAGGATGAAAACCCAAATGGTCCCACTCCAAACCATCTTCCCGTGCTAAACGTGGGCATTTCCCAGAGATCAGGCAGCACTGAACCTCAGGAAAGGCAGGAACTTTCACTAATTCCTCCTCTCCTTCCATTCCTCCCCAAAGCCAAGTGGTGGAGGCCGAGTTGGAGGCAGGGGCTGGGCGTCCCCTGTCCCCAGGCTCCCCACGGAAGGATCATCTTTCCATGGAGCCACAGGGAGCTGCCATCACTCCTCTGACAGCTCTGGGGCTGTTTCCAGCCCGCTGGACTCTCCTCCTGTCACTGCCGATCGGAAAAAATCTCCAGTCATCCAAAAGTGGATTCCAGCAGGCCCTCCAGGTAATTCCTCAACCTTGAGACAGGCCTGCAGAGCCATCATTCCCTCCTTAATCCCCTAGAAAACATCCATGGGAATGGCAAGTTGGCTTCCCCCGCACGCCTGGCCCTCGCCCCGGAGCCTCAGTGCTCCCTGCCCGGGGCTGGAAGCCCAGCTCCTCCAGGAGCTCAGTTCCAGGTCAACGAGCCCATGAAGAGCGACTGGATGGAAGGAATGGCACATGCCATTCCCRTGATGGGACGTGGCCAGAAGGGCTTTCCCCAGCTGACGCTGTCCTTGGGCCATTATTATTCCTGCATTATTCCTGCAGCACCTGGGTGCTGCCCCATCCCGGGAACGCAGCAGCTCATCCCAGCACTGGGAGCCTCTGGAAATGAGCCCAGCTGGGGGCTCTCCCCTCCTTTTCCCACCAATCCACGCTTATGTGTTAACAACAACAATTGTGCAAGCTGGGATAGTGGAAATTGTCCCTTCCCGTGGCAGGGGGTGGGATGGGATGAGATTGAAGGTCCCTTCCATCCCAAACCATTCCAGGATTCTCCAATAATTTATTTAACGTCCCTTCCATCCCAAACCGTTCCAGGTATCTCCAATAATTTATTTACGGTCCCTTCCATCCCAAACCATTCCAGGTATCTCCAATAATTTATTTAAGGTCCTTTCCATCCCAAACCATTCCAGGATTCTCCAATAATTTACTTTTAAATGTTATAAGTATATTCTGTGGGTTTATATCTATATTTTCAATGAGGCATCAGCCAGGGAGGGAGAAGTGATCAAACCACCTAACGGATCAAGGAATTGTAATTCCTAGAGTTAGGATCATCACAATGCAGAAATTTTTGCACACAGAGGATGGAAACTGAATTGTAAGAGGGTTTTTGAATTCTCCCTTTGAAATGATCAGTTCTCATAAATTATGGGAAGGAAGCACCTCCTAAAAAAATGGATACAGGAGTGGGTTTGGGGATTATGGTGCTGAAAACAAGGATCACAGGGTACAAGGAAAGGGAACTGGGCACTATTCCCCTGAGGAATCTCCTTAGATCTGCAGAAGAGTCTCTGGAACAAGTGCAAGTGTCCCTGGAATTGTCCCTTTTCCCATTAAAATTCACAGAGGAGGATCAAGAGTTAATGGATTCAGATTTCCCCCCTCAAAACTTTTTTGCTGATCACCATCCACTGGGGTCTCCAACTTTAACTGTGCAGGATGTTTCTCCTGCTTTTCCTCCACCCCTTAAGGATTTTCCTTTGTTCCCATTAACACCATGTGTGTTCTTCCCAGGACTGGATCCATCCTTTTGTGGGACTAAACCAACACAAAGGATCCTGCCCAGTTTGTTTGCACCCAATCCCGAGGGAAAAAAGCAGGTCCTACAAAAATGAAGGAGGAGAGCAAGCATGAGTCCAGCAGTTTTCATGGCATTCAGCCAGGCTGGAAACACTGATGGCAATAATTGCCTGGAGCCTCCCAAAAAGCGCTGGCCACTGATTTTCCAAATTCTGAAAGACCTCTGTTTGTGAGCAACCACCAGACCCCACCAGCTCCGCCTGACCAAATACTCCACAGTGACATCATTCCACACTGGCATCATCCTGAGAGAAAAACCACAGCATTCCTGGAGCCCCAGCAGAAACTCGACTCATGGAATGCCTAATCCTAGAGTGGACTTTATCCCTGTTTTCCTATGAGTCATTTTCCATCCCACTGTCTGCCCCAAAATGCTTTTTTTGTTGTTTATTTATTAAAGGGTTCTCTCAATGGCTTCATTGATGACCGAAGAAAGGAGGGAAGGAGGCAGGGACTGGGCATCCCAGGGATCTGCCACTGAGCCTGGCCTAGCTAAACCCAGCTGCCTGGGCCTGACTGCCASCAGACCTGCTGCCAAAACCTGGGACAGCATGGGAGCAGCAGGATGCAGACCAGGCTTTGTGTTCTAAAGCAAAGTCACGTCACAAGTAATAACAACAAGAGAAGAGACATTGCTTGATTTTCCAGGAGTGACACGGGATGGAAGGATGGGGTTGTTTTGGTTGACTGTCAAAGCTCCATTTTTTGGCACTAAAGGAAAGGCCCCCAGGCCTGTSTGATGGGAACTGGAAGAAAACTATGGGTCAACCCAAAAAAGTGGAACTGGCTGGTCCAAATCCATAATCCAAAGAAAATGCTGGATCCAGGCCTTGTCTATGCAGAGCACAGCATCAGCCCTGTGGGTGCAAGGCAAAAGGAGGATAAAGCACCCAATTATTTAATAAATACCATTAATTGTGCAATCTGACCAATCTCCATCATCTCAGCAGCCCAAGGACCCCTGGCAGATCCCAGTGGTGACCATGCCATGAAGGAGCACATTGTCCTTCAACATCCTTCCAGCACTGTCCTGGCACAGGGTGGGACTCACAAGTTCCACTAACACCAAAAATCACAGATCTAAACCAACAACATCCTCAACTCCCCGGCTTCAAAGAGAGGCTCTGCCTTCCCCAGCCCCAGCCAAACACAAGGAATGGACTCCAGGCCGTGCATTTCCATCCACACCTCCATAAATCCGTGACAGGAGCAGGACAGCCAGGCCAGCCCCCGACCTCTCCTGGCGCTGACAGGAGGCTCCCAGAGCAAATGTTCCACACGTTTGTCTTCGATTTGTTCTTCAGCAGGAGGAGCAAAGGTCAAACCTGGGCTCCCCCAGGAGGGCCCATTTGCTGTCCAGATGTGATGAACACGAAGGGCTTTTCTGGGAATGGACAAACAGCTGCTCTGCAGCCCCAGCACCATTCCCACCTTCCTGCTGTTGGGAATGTGTCGGTTCCCTTGGGCTTGTGCACCAGGGATGGGGCTTGGGATCAGCAGAGTGCAGGGAGGTGTCTTACTCATACAGCACCTGGTCTGTACTGAATCATGAAATCATGGAATGGTTTGGGCTGGAAAAAGATCTAAAAGATCATCTTGTTCCAACTCTGATCCATGGGCAGGGACACCTTCCACTGTYCCAGGGTGCTCCAAGCCCTGTCCAGCCTGGYCTTGGACACTGCCAAGGATTCAGGGGCAGCCACATCCTCTCTGGGCAACCTGTGCTCACCCTCCCAGGGAAGGATCTTCTTTCCCTGGAAATTTTCCAGGAATTTAGATGGAATATGTTCCCAACATTCCRTCTAAAACTGCTCTGGTTCAGTTTACAAGCCTAAGGAAGCTTGACCACCTTCACAAAGCCCCTGTTCCCCGGGAGAAGGGGCAAGCCCCATCTCCTGTGAAGAMAAGGAGAGGCAGAACCCTCTGAGCCTCCACCCTCAGCCAGGTCCTCCAGCCTCAGCCCTCCAGCCTCAGCCAGGTCCCACAGTGGGGATGACACTCATGGCAGCTCCATCCAGACCACACAACCCCCCCTGCAGCAAGCACCGGGCAGAATCTCAAAYTGGGGGGAAAACCCCAGCAGGGCCATGGCCCGGAGTCAGGGAGAGCCGGATCCAATGGTCCTGGAAGCTGCAGCAACTCCCAGTGCTTCTGCTTTGTCTGCTTGGGCTAATTGCTTTCAGGCTGTCAAGAGCTGCACGTCCTCAGAGCCAAGCCTAAGTCTGGTCCAATCCTGACTTATCCCAGAGCAAAAAATTCCTTACTGTCACTCCAGCCAGGAATGCACATGGTTCCAATGGGCTGAGCAGTGCAATCAACCTCGGTGCCCACCTSCCACCTCCTCTTCATCCCACACAGATCAAGTTCCTTAAACCTGGGGTGGTTTTTTTTGGTTTTCTTTTTTTTTTGAGGTTGAACACCAGGTAAGAACAAAGATATCTCCTCAGCTGGAGGTTTTTTATCCGCTCCCAAYGCTGAAATTATTGTGGTGTGAAAATGATTACCCCAACAGAGGGAAAGTTACCTCCCCAGGACAGTCTGAGACATGCAAATATATCCATGATCTTTGCCATTTGCAGYGCAGTGGAAAATTGCTAAGAAAAGTTCCCATTGTGTCGGGGATGCCACTCCAACCTCCTGGAATTTCTCTCTCCCTCCCCCCCTCCCTTCCCCTCTGGCAGCTAAAAATGGCTCCAAACTCCCCAAAATGCCAGAGGTTGGACAGTGATGCTGGAGCTCCAGGAGGAAAGGGATGAGGATGTCCAAGTGCACGGCTCACTGCTCCCTCCCAGACTCAGGGAGTGCAGGGCTCCCAATCCATGCTCCAAGGCTGATGGGTGCTCCAAGGGTGGAGATCCTGCAGTGCAGGATGCTGTAGGAATCCCCTCCAGACCCCAGATAATTCCACCCCAAGACCTTGGCATCAAGCCATGGATAGGGGACATCCCTGAATCCCCAATCCATGCTCCAAGGCTGATGGGTGCTCCAAGGGTGGAGATCCTGCAGTGCAGGATGCTGTAGGAATCCCCCCCAGATAATTCCACCCCAAGCCCTTGGCATCAAGCCATGGATGGGGGACATCCCTGACATCTCCAATCCCTCCCACCACCCTGGAAGGTGGCAAAAGACATTTCCCAACCCTCTTGGCTTGGAMGGCACCTCCTTTGGACACTGCTCTCCATCCTCCTCCCACACATGTCCAGCATCCATGTGCTGATCCCAGCCCCAGGAACGGAAGCCCAGACACAAGGATGAAAACCTGGGACAACATTCCCATAGCTGGATGGCTAGAGTGGGGTTCCTGGATCCATCTTTTGGCACAGTGGCCTGATTTCCTTACAAGCCACGAGAGCTCCCAGCAGTCTGCTCCTTAAATGGGGTCATGACTCCTGGAATACCAGAGGAGAGATGGAAAACCCAACTCCAGGCTCCCTGCTTGGAGCGCTGTGAGTTTTCCTGAGATTTTCCTGCCTTAATTCCTTCCTCCCCAGGCTTTYGGGCTCCAGGAATGAAGCAGCAGGACACGGATCAGGCAAGACAAAAGAGAAATGCAGCTCTCCTTGGATGGGCACTGGTTTCTCCCACTTTTTCCAACTCCATCCCTCCTCCTGCCAACTCCTTGTGCCTCAGACCATCCCTGTTCTGCCTCAGCCTCTCGTCCAGCCTTTCCTCAGGAGGAAAGYGCAGGATCCAAGTGCGACATACACAAGATGCAAAACCCAACCTTGGATCTTGACATGGAAAATGCCCATTCCAGGGAAAATGGGAGATTTCAGGTGGAGCCACTGGATTCAGTGTTTCCCAGAGGCAGCCAGAGGGTTTAATTTCTGAGCATTTGTTAATTATCTCATTATTTCCAGGACCATGTGCTCCCTATTCTGATAGCAAAGGGACATCTGAGATTGGTTAAACTGTTTGTAATGGGGCTATCTCCAACGTTTTGGAATTTCCTGGCTGGCACCTGCCCAAATCAACTCATTTTCTACGTAAAACAAGAGTCCCTCCAAGGAGCTGCTCTAAACAATTCACTCACTCAGCAATTACAAATGCACTGGCTTTAGAGACTTCATAAATTGTAGGGAAAAAGTCCCAAAACTGAAAACCAACAACAAAACGTGAAACCTCTTTGACCCCTGCAGTTATCTGATGAGTGCAGGCAACAAAAATAGTTTGGAGATTGGGGAGATTTCCAATGAAGAGGAATTTTTGGATTTTCCTTCAACTTGTGGCTGACAGAAGCCATGGAAGGAGCCCCAAGGRGCAGCAGCATCCCTGGATGCTGGTTTAGGAAGCAGCAGTCTGAAATCTCTTATCTGAGTAGAGGGAATTGTTGGGATAATTCACAGGTGTCTACTGAGATACCAATGCTCCTTCCAGCCCTGGCAGCAGCTAAAAGCCATGGACAGATGATCCTGGATCAGCCTGTCTCCATCCTTCCCAGAAAACCCCTCCACCATCACAACCTACATCACAGCATCCCAGGATGGGCCAGTTTGGAAAGGACCACGCTGGGACATCTGGTCCAACCCCTGTGCTCCAGCTGGGTCAACCCAGAGCACTGGGCTGTGTCCAGATGGTTCTGGAACATCTCCAGAGAGGGAGGCTCCACCACAAGCTGGGACCGCCACAAGCTGCAGGTTGTGGCCACCTCTGGATGCCTCTGGAAGAGACGGACATGGAGATTTCCTGGCATTCTGGGCTTCCCTGAGGTTCATGGGTGGCCCAGAATGTGACCCAACACTGAGCTGTGAGCAAAGCCCAGGGGTCTGGGCTACAGCTCCTGGCTGGAAGTGCTGGATGTGACTCTTCTCCTCGGGGCTGAGCTGGCAGATCAGCACTGCAGGGGAAGGGAAGGAAACCCAGGCATTTCCCAGGTCACCTGTTTTCCTCATGCCAGCACTGCCAGTTTCCTACAGAAAACCCAGCYTGCAGATTGAACTGGTGCTAAATGGGATTCCTCTCCAGTCCTCCCTTCATTCCCACACTCCTCTGCAGCGCTGGAGTTGCCATTCCTGAAAATTTCACACCTAATTATTCATTGTCCCTAACGAGCCCGCACCAGGCCTCCCCTGCTCTGTCTGGAGCTGGTTTGAATYGGGCAGAGTTGTGCAATCTCTGGCACCAGCCCTGCTCCACCTCTGCTTGAATCCCAAAAAATGAGCCTGGAGGACTTTCTCTGGTCTGTGCACTGGGTCAGGGCAGAGGGAGAGAGGGATTTGTCCGGGATAATGCTCCAGGCTGAGGCTGGATCAGCACGGTGTCCTCACTAACAGCAGGGCCCAGAGAACTCCATCCTCCAGGGCTGGGATTCCTCTGGGCTGAACAGGCACAGCACAAACCAAGGAGAGATTTGGTGGGATGGAAAAGCCCAGCTCTGCTCCCACRTGCTCTGCTGGTGCAGCTTTCCACCCTAAAGGTCCCAACAATTCTGCTGGCATGGAGCAACCAGGGATAATCAACAGCTCCTGATTCCCAGTGCACTGGTCCCCACTGGGATCCATCCWGTCTGTGGCAGCCACCTGGCAATCCATTCATCCCAACTAAAACCAGCACCTGACTGAGGTGCTGGAAATCTCTCCCAAACTCCCCTTCAGGACTCAGACCCACCTTCCAGTTTGTTTCCCAGCTCCTCTTTTCCTGAGGAGCAGCACCCTCCTTCCCAGCTTCAGTGTAATTATTTCTCCACTTCTCCCAGAAGCCCAGAATTCCCCTCCAAGGGTTTGCCCTGCAGGGTACCTCGCAGAGAATTTTTGGAAATGAAAATTCCCATTCCAAATGCTGGCTGTGCTCTGCAGCTCTGCCTGAAACAGGCAGGCAGTGCCTTGGATCTTCTGGAAAGCCAGATCCCAGCTTGCAGCAAGCTTCACCTCCACCTCCTCCGGGACTTTGGGACCTCTGTCCTTCCAAAGCCTGTTTAAAATGTCATCATTCCAGCAGAAGCCAGTGGGGGCCTGAGCCAGCAGTGGTGACGGAGAGCTGAGATCAAAGCTGTGAACTCTGGGCAGTTTGGAGGGCTGAGGGAAGCCAGAGCAGGAGGTGACATCAGCCGGGACAGCACAGGATTCTCCCGGAGCTGCCGGAGGGATCCGGGAAGCCGAGATGCTCCAGGGCTGAGTCACCACGGCTGCAGGCTCTCCTGGGAGCGAGGAGCAAGATTCCCTCACAAGAAGGAGCTTTTTTCCACTGTAAATCTTCGGAGCACAGCGAGGAGGCTGAAAGGTCACTGGGGCTTGGCGCTGCTTTGGCAACTGGGAGCCAAATGGCTTTGGTGGGAATGAGGATGATGCTGCCTCCTCCCGAGGGGCTCTCCCCTCACAGGCTTCACCCACAGCCTGTCTGGGTCACTGTGGAGCAGCTTTCCTCATCCCCTGGCTGCTCCAAGGTCAAACAGGCTTTGGCAGGGCTGGGAATGCTGCTCCCGCCGAAGGAAAGGGGAGTTTTGTCTTTGGCTTTCACAAGGAAGGAAGGATTTTGAACTCAGACCCTAATTTGTATTTTGAGAGGGATCTCTGGTGAGGAGTGAAGTAGATCTGCAGGTATTCCAAGGGATCCAGAGCTTTTGAATTAAGTGGATCCAGAGCTTTTGAATTTTCAGGGAACTCAAATCCCACCAGCGCTTTGCCCCCGCTCAGATCTGTGGGGTCCCTGATATGAGTCAGCTCCTTCCACACAAAATTATTCACTGAATTCTCTCTCCGTGGATTTGGGAGAGGATCAGCAACATTAAAGGGCACACAGATAGGAGACCCTTCCTCCGGAAAGGTGGGGAAGATTTGCAGTGCTCCATCTGGATGGAGCTGACCCTGCTCTGGCATCCAGGGGGAAAGAAATTCCACCCTCAGGAGTGCAAGGTGGGAGAGCAAACCCACAAAAGCCAGCCAAGACTGACCTCTGGAGAAAGGCTGGAGCAACCACAGCCGGAGGAAAAGCCAGGGAGCAGCCGAGGAAAGGTGGGAAGAAAAGCAAGGCGAGGACGATGACAACAAAGCCCCCTCTGTGCAGCCATCCCTCAACACTTCCACAGCATCAATTACACACAGCAGCCCCCTGACGACACCAAGGGTGATAATGACTTTCCAAGGTCCCTCCAGCTCAGATTCTTGTCCCTGGAAGTGGCCAAAGGCAGGTTTTAAGGAAGGGTTTAAGAATACCATAAACACACTGTGATTTTTTTTTTTCTCCCCCAGCCTGAAAAAGTCAGCAGCTGAGGGATTTCCTGAGCTGAAGGAGGAGTTATCTTTGCATTAAACAGGACTCGGGGGATTTTCCTCCTATAAACGTCTCCATTGTCCCTCAGTCCATAAGGGAAGAAGAGAAAGAAACATTACAACTGTTACTGATGATGAGGTGTCAGCTGAAAATGCAGGGCAAGAAATCAAATTTCTTCACCTGCACCTGAAGTCGGTTCGGAGAAAGTCCCAATTCTCCCTCTGACAACAAAGTCTGGGTTCATTAACGAAAATTGGGCTGTAAAATCTTTCCCCTGACTTAATGGGACGGCTCCAAGGCCCTTGGAAGGATTATTTCAACCCCACAGGCTCAATCAGTTGGTTCATTAAGCAGCAAAGTTTGGGAAAACCCACCAGGGATTCCTTCCTTCAAGGTTATTATTGCTGCTACAAAATGTCCTTCTTGATTTTTCAAGCAGCTGTGAGCGAGTTTTGGCTTTTAAAGCAAATGAGTGGGGACCCATCAGCACCCAAACACATCTGGGTGCAAGTGTTAAAGGGTCTTTTGGGGTGAACCCCAGCACCGGGGAACAAATGGAATTTAAATGGTATGTAATGGTGGTTAAATGCTATTTAAATGGTATTTAAATGGTATTTTAAGGCATTTGCATGCCTCTCCTCCTCACACATCTGGAAGGGGCTCCAGCTGCACGTTTTACCCCTCCACAATCCCATTTTTTAAAGGAATTTTTTGCGTTGCTCCCACTGCCACAACCTGGGCAAACACAGAGGCTCTGCCCTCCGCACATCGCTCCTGGATGGCATCCCAGGAATGCTCTGGAGCTTTCTGCTCCCTGCAGRAACCCTGAGTGTGCTCAGCAGGACAAGCCTGGGCAGAAGGCTGGGCCCAGGGAACCTGCCTCAGCCCAATTCCTGCGCCAGGAATCCCTGCCTGGCACCTCCACATCCCACAGTGACACCACCGGGCACAAAACACATTTTCTGCTGAAAAATGAGACCTGACTGTGTTTCCACCCAAATCCTTTAAAACCCAGGGCTGCAGCACTGAGACCCTTGAGGACAACATGGAAGAAGTGGAAGAGAATGCGCCCAAAAGGGAGGAGGGAAGGGGATTTTGGAAAAAAGGAGGAGAGCAGGACTAAATCAACACAGCAGCAGGGCAGGTGAAGAGAAGGGAAAGCAGCTCTTCCTCACACAAACCTTCYAAATTCCTCATTCCCATGGCAAATACCAATTCATCTCCAGGCTTTGGCTTTGTGGTCCTGGCCATGGACACAGCACTGGCCCGCCTAATTGCTAATTGCCATTTAAATCATTAGTAGAGCASAAAGGAGTGGCAGGAATTCCTGCCCCCTTGGGCTGCAGCACAGCCCCGAGGCCCTGCTCCCTGTTAATGAGGAATTTCAGCACCTCCTCGGGATCCTGAGGGGTCCCTAATGAGGGGGAGGGTGTTTGTGGGAATTGAACCTGTCCCTGATTAGTTCATGGCACAAGTGCTCCCTGCTGAGCCCGAGATTTGTGAGCTGCACTTGATCCTGGAGAGCTGCAAACCTGGGCTGGCCACACTCAGCTCATCCCACTGGGGAGGCACCAAAACCCTGGGATGGAGATGCAGACAACACTCCAGGTCTTCATTCTCTCCCCAGATCCCAAAATCTGGGTGATCTACAAACTGGTTTGGCTCCAGTTCTGCCCCATGACTCTCCCTGACGTCCCTCGGTGTCACTTGAGGTGGGAGCAAACTCAATCCAGCCTGAGCTCACACCACCAACAACCTGCACCAAACCCATTCCCAATCCCAAAGCCATTCCCAATCCCACATCCATTCCCAGTCCCAAATCCATTGCCAATCCCACATCCATTCCCAGTCCCACATCCATTCCCAGTCCCAAATCCATTCCCAGTCCCAAATCCATTGCCAATCCCACATCCATTCCCAGTCCCACACCCATTCCCAGTCCCACATCTATTCCCAGTCCCAAACCCATTCCCAATCCCAAAGCCATTCCCAATCCCACATCCATTCCCCATCCCAAACCCATTCCAAATCTCACATCCATTCCCAGTCCCAAATCCATTCCCAATCTCACATCCATTCCCAATCCCACATCCATTCCCCATCCCAAAGCCATTCCCCATCCCACATCTATTCTCAATCCCACATCCATTCCTGATCCCACACCCATTCCCAAACCCAAATCCATTGCCAATCCTACATCCATTCCCAGTCCCACACCCATTCCCAATCCCACATCCATTCCAATCCCACACCCATTCCCAGTCCCATTCCCAGTCCCACATCCCCACGTCTGGCTGTCTCAGAGGAGGAGTTGGGTTTCACTGCTAATGGGAGAACAATTGTGGTGGGACTCCAGAAACGCCTCATATTAAACACAAAAAGCACCAGAAAATTACAGCTTGGACTGAATCACATCTCAGACTTTTGGGACTGGAAATTCCCATTGGGAATGCAGGACCGAGACAAGAGCTACTATTTGTTGACAACSTCTTGAAATCATCCTCTCAAAAATGTTGAGTGAATGGAAATCATTGCCCTCCACATTTTCAGCTCGTTAAAAAAATGTTACAAATTCATCTTGGATTGCTACAAATGGCTTGCTTTGCTTTCAACCACTGGATTCTCCCACATGCATTTCTGAGCGGGATTTGGGAGAATTTCCAAGGAAGAAGCAGTTCTAACCATCGTAAGAATTCTTCCCTCCCAAACCCCCAAAAAATTAACCTCTAAAAAATGAGATCTAAATAAAAAAAAAAAGGCACAAACCCAGCGTGGTGTGGTGAGCTCCCTGCACATCCGTGGCTCCGTGGCTCCTGCACGGGATGAAAAGAACATTTCACACAAACCCCGTTGGAGCAGTTCGGCTTTGCCACGGACTGTGATCCCTGAAAACCCCGACTGAGGCACAGCCCCGCTCCCAACGCCCTCCTCTCTGTTCCCCTCAGCAGGGAGAGTTGTTTGTTTGGTTTTGTAAGTCCCAGCTTAATGCAAAGCAGGAGCCAGCAAGGAGCAGGGCTTGCCAGAGGCAGAGCATCCCTTTCCTGCCTTTTCCCGTGGTTCCTGCCGCACTTTTGGATCCTGCCGATGTTTGGGTTGGGTTTAAATCATTCCTGACGGGCCCAACTGGTGGCTGTGACGCCAGCCCATGGAGGGAATTGTGGAATACGGTCTCAGGCTCAGGCTTAGCTTGGTTGGGATGGCATTCCCCCACAAATGGTGCCTCATTCCCTGTGGATTTTCCCTCCTCTGTTCCCAAAGGACACATTTTTCAGGGGGCTACGGTGCCAGCAACCCCCAAAGTCCTCATGGTACAGAAATAACCAACSCTAACCCAGCCCCCCTTTTCCCTCTTTTCCCATGAAACCCATCCTGGTCCTCAGGAGGCTCCAAGGCTGCTCCCAGCAGGAATTCCCAGCACATCCCTCATCCCTGCCCAGCACCGTGCCTCTGCCAGGGGGGTTGTGCAACAGCTCCAGGACATCAAGTGGAAAAATCACTTCCAAGTGGGAGGTAATGAGATGCAATCCTGTCTGTACAGGACAATAAATCACCTCTTTGGGCTTTTCCAGCCTTAAAAAATGTGGAGCAGAGGGCAGGGATGTGGCTGGCAAGAGAAGGACTGAGGGAAAGACCAGAAGGAAAAGATCACAGCTGAGGAAAGATGCAACAGCAAACTCCAGAGGGAAGGAATAAATCTGTTCCACATCCCTGTGCATCACCACCACAGTCTAAGCAAGGAGTCAGCTCCATGGCAGTGTCACATTCCTGAAAAGTCTCAGTGAATGCATGTTTGGGACAAAAACAAAGGAAATCCAAGGAAAATGGGCTCATTTTCCCATTGTCCAGGGCCAGCAGAGCTCCCAGCCCTCCTCAGCACCTCAGGGGCTTTTTAGCTATGATTTATGGAATCATGGTTTGGGTTGGAAGGGCCTTAAAGATCATCCACTTCCAAYCCTGACACCTTCCACCATCCCAGGTGGCTCCAAGCCCTGTCCAGCCTGGCCTTGGGCACTTCCAGGGATCCAGGGGCAGCCACRCCTGTGCCAGGGCCTCAGCACCCTCACAGGGAAGAATTCTGCCCATTTTACTCCTTAGCTGGAGATAATCTGGAGTTTTTCACAGCCCAAATGAGACAATCCAACAGCGCAGAAGAGGAGAAAAAACCAAAATACATTTGGGTGGARATTCAGGGGGGTTTCAAGGAGAGAGAACTGAGTGAGTCCAGGGGAATCCAGTGCTGGTTCCAGGGGRCTGCCATGGGACAGGGACATTGGGAAACACCAATGGAGGCTGTGGATCAAGGGACAGCTCCTGGTCATCCCTAGGAAGGATCCCACCTTCCTGGAACAAGGGGACCTCAAGCTCAATGAACTCCACAACAAAACCTTCAAGTAGGAGAGAGGCCTGGGACACATTTTAGGTACCACAGAACCAGAGGAATCCCAGCAGGAGTTGCCAGGACCTGAATTGGTCCAGAGGGATAAGAAGTTGACCTGGGATTTGGAATCCCACCTCCCTTAACTTGCTAAGCAAGAGATTTATTTATTTTTTTTTCTTTCTTGGGGACATCTCTGTCCTTAAAGTGGCAGCCTGAAAAAAGCAGCAGGAAGGCAATAAACACATAAATAAATAAATAATTAAATAAATAAATAAATAAAACATAAATATTTATGATTTTTTGACGGCAATAAATAAATAAATACATATTTCGGAATTATCTCTAAATAAGAGAGTGAAGTGCCTGGATTAAGTATCCAGGGCCTGGATACTCGAGGAGTGAAGGATTTAGAACAAGTAGCACTCGACACACTTGATCTTTTTATCCCCCCTCATTTCCACTCCTTTCTAATGGCTMCAAAGCAACTGGCCCGCGATGTTTCCCATCCTTCATCTAAACTAGGAAGAGCAAAAGCATAAACATTCCAGAAACATCCACAGAGACGTTTCACTAATTGGCAAATGAGGCAAATCCCCCTCCCGTCCACTCTCCCCATGTGTTCCTGAGCACATCCAGCCCCACCACAACTCCGTGAACTGTGCTCCTCCCGGGATCACTGGCAATCACAATCCTGCCCCCAGACAAAACAACAACAACCTAAATTTGAGGGAATTAATAACAACGTCTACCACTAATGAGCTCTTCCGTAACATCTCCAAAGCTTTATGCAAAWTAACAATTCCCGCAAGTGACGCGAATTTCGGATGATCCAAAGGGATCCTGGGCAATCCTGGAGCAGAAGGAAGGAATTTGCACAGCACTGTCACCCCCATTTTCCCTCAGCAGGGAGGAGATTCCAAGCTCTCCATCAAAGGGAATTACCCAAAAGGACAGGCCAGTGCCAGCCCTTCATGCCAGCAGGGAATTCTCCTCACTTCCAAAAGAGGGGTTTAATTAACAGCTCAAGTTGGACCCATGAATGATCCCAGATTATGGTGACAGTCCCCATCCCAGCACAGATGCAGGCAGTGTCTACAGCCAAAGTGGGAACAAGGAATGGGAAAAGCACCTTGGACCACTTTTCTGTCACCCCAGAGGTTGGAAAACCAGGATTAGGAAAGGTTTCCAACAGGAACACACCCCAATGTTTACAGGGAGATGGGAATGGTGCAGGANCTCCCAGCCCTCCTCAGCACCTCAGGGGCTTTTTAGCTATGATTTATGGAATCATGGTTTGGGTTGGAAGGGCCTTAAAGATCATCCACTTCCAATCCTGACACCTTCCACCATCCCAGGTGGCTCCAAGCCCTGTCCAGCCTGGCCTTGGGCACTTCCAGGGATCCAGGGGCAGCCACRCCTGTGCCAGGGCCTCAGCACCCTCACAGGGAAGAATTCTGCCCATTTTACTCCTTAGCTGGAGATAATCTGGAGTTTTTCACAGCCCAAATGAGACAATCCAACAGCGCAGAAGAGGAGAAAAAACCAAAATACATTTGGGTGGAAATTCAGGGGGGTTTCAAGGAGAGAGAACTGAGTGAGTCCAGGGGAATCCAGTGCTGGTTCCAGGGGACTGCCATGGGACAGGGACATTGGGAAACACCAATGGAGGCTGTGGATCAAGGGACAGCTCCTGGTCATCCCTAGGAAGGATCCCACCTTCCTGGAACAAGGGGACCTCAAGCTCAATGAACTCCACAACAAAACCTTCAAGTAGGAGAGAGGCCTGGGACACATTTTAGGTACCACAGAACCAGAGGAATCCCAGCAGGAGTTGCCAGGACCTGAATTGGTCCAGAGGGATAAGAAGTTGACCTGGGATTTGGAATCCCACCTCCCTTAACTTGCTAAGCAAGAGATTTATTTATTTTTTTTTCTTTCTTGGGGACATCTCTGTCCTTAAAGTGGCAGCCTGAAAAAAGCAGCAGGAAGGCAATAAACACATAAATAAATAAATAAATAAATAAATAAATAAATAAATAAATAATGCATAAATATTTATGATTTTTTGAAGGCAATAAAATAAATAAATACATATTTGAGAATTATCTCTAAATAAGAGAGTGAAGTGCCTGGATTAAGTATCCAGGGCCTGGATACTCGAGGAGTGAAGGATTTAGAACAAGTAGCACTCGACACACTTGATCTTTTTATCCCCCCTCATTTCCACTCCTTTCTAATGGCTCCAAAGCAACTGGCCCGCGATGTTTCCCATCCTTCATCTAAACTAGGAAGAGCAAAAGCATAAACATTCCAGAAACATCCACAGAGACGTTTCACTAATTGGCAAATGAGGCAAATCCCCCTCCCGTCCACTCTCCCCATGTGTTCCTGAGCACATCCAGCCCCACCACAACTCCGTGAACTGTGCTCCTCCCGGGTTCACTGGCAATCACAATCCTGCCCCCAGACAAAACAACAACAACCTAAATTTGAGGGAATTAATAACAACGTCTGCCACTAATGAGCTCTTCCGTAACATCTCCAAAGCTTTATGCAAAATAACAATTCCCGCAAGTGACGCGAATTTCGGATGATCCAAAGGGATCCTGGGCAATCCTGGAGCAGAAGGAAGGAATTTGCACAGCACTGTCACCCCCATTTTCCCTCAGCAGGGAGGAGATTCCAAGCTCTCCATCAAAGGGAATTACCCAAAAGGACAGGCCAGTGCCAGCCCTTCATGCCAGCAGGGAATTCTCCTCGTTTCCAAAAGAGGGGTTTAATTAACAGCTCAAGTTGGACCCATGAATGATCCCAGATTATGGTGACAGTCCCCATCCCAGCACAGATGCAGACAGTGTCTACAGCCAAAGTGGAACAAGGAATGGGAAAAGCACCTTGGACCACTTTTCTGTCACCCCAGAGGTTGGAAAACCAGGATTAGGAAAGGTTTCCAACAGGAACACACCCCAATGTTTACAGGGAGATGGGAATGGTGCAGGAYCCTCAGGAAGGTRTCCCTGCTCACCAAAGGGACCTCYGGAGGTCCCTTCCAACCCAGRCCATTCCAGGATTCCTGCCTGCTCACAGGGATCCTGCCTCATGCCAGGAGCACCCAYGAGAAGGACCCACAGTGGAAGGATCAGTGCTATTCCATCCAGGATAATTCCACAAGGAAGCAAATCCACCTGGATCTCCTCACACATCTCCATGCACTTCAAAACCCCAAGTTTTTGTGGGTATTCACAACCTGCAAATCCCACTTTTCCCTCCCCAAAATCCCAGTTCAGCAAACCCAGATGAGCACTGAAGCCCTGGAGGAGGAGATCCCTGAGGTGGCTCAGACCCCACACTGCAGGTATCCCAGAGAAAACCCTGCTCTTCCCAAACTCCCTCCACCAACCCAGGGGATCCAAAGCCCACTGGGAGCTGCTCTTTGCCACCCTGGAACCTCCTCCAGGAGGTTTGGGTCGACTCCACCAMTGTCCTGCCCCCAAGCCAAAGATCACAAGGAGGATTCTTCAATCTTTAGCGCCCGGTGGTACCCAGGAGCTCCAGAGTGGAGCTTCCACTTGGAAAGCAGTGATTGCCCTGCTCTGGAATGCTGCAGGAGCCTCAGCAGAGCCTTCCCAGAGCTCTGCAATTCCACAGTCCCAGCTATAAAATCCCTGCTGCAGGCAAAAACTGGGTCATGGAGAAGGAGATCCAAGGAATTTCTCCATCCATAACCATCACAGCTCCATAAAGTTGTTTAAAAGAGGGAACTGAGCTTGTTTTCCTTGTGGAAATCCTATGTTTATTTTTAGTTCTGCCTTGGGAGTATAAATAACTCCGGAATGAAGTGCACGGTGCTTAATTCCCTTCATTGTGCCCTTAATTGCTTCCTTGTTTGCTTTCCACTTTCCACTCTGCTCCAGCCCCATATTCCAGCACCAGCTCCTCCCTTCCACGTTTGTTTATTGTGTCTGCATTTCCAGAAACTGAAAGGTCAGGAGAAAATATGAATTTTTAATGGAATTTCCTAATGCCACCAAGGCTTTACTGTCCCTGCCCACCCTTGGCATGGATTCCCTCCCATCCAGACGCCACCAGCCTGAATCCCAGAGCCATTCCAGCTTCCCTGAAACACCCTCCTTGTCTCCTCTCCTGTTGGTGTTGGAGCCCTGAGCTCTCCTCCCTTAGGAGGACATTCCCCATTCCCTTGGATGCTGCCAAAGGAACTGGTGCTGTGCTCATCCCGGTTTTGTGGGGCCACCCTTGGATGAGGAAGGAGCTGTCAGCTCTTCCAGCGCCATCTCCTGATGTTTCCCGKCAGGAACAGTGGGATTTTCTCCATGGATGCCCCCATGGAGCCCAGCAGCACCTTGGGAGACTCCCAGGGCAGGAGTGATGCTGGACCTGGAGCAGAGATGTGCTCCATGGAATGCTGGAGGTGTCCCATCAGATCTGCTTCCCAACMCCCAGCAGGGCATAATCCACCACCWGGAATGGCCCATCCTGCTTCCAYCTCATYCCAGCATCCTCTGAACCCCTCCCTTGAACACACATGGAGAACTTTGCTTCCAAAAGGAGCAGGAGGAGGCTCCAATCCAGCCCATCCCTGAGCCCTGGGCCCCCACAGGCAGCTCCAGCCCCATGGGAAGGGTTTTTCCATGTGTTCCATGGGCCAAGCACTGTGCTTGCTCCATGCTGGAGTCAGGAGCATTTTTCCAAGGGGAGTCCATGGGAGAAGGAACTCAGAGTTCCTCWTTGGAAGTACAGGGAAACACTCGTTTCTCTCAGGTAAACACCAGAGCAGGATGAGGTTTGTGCACAGAACAGGGATCAACCTGTTGTCCAGCCTGGAGACTCCAGGGAGACCTTGGAGCCCCTTCAGTGCCTCTCTCCAAGAGAGCTGGAGAGGGTGAYGAGASCAYGGAGYGCCAGGACACAGGGAATGGCTTCCCAGTGCCAGAGGGCAGGGAGAGGTGGGACATTGGGAGGGAGTTTTTCCCTGGGAGRGAAGAGGAGAAAAAGCGGCTGCCCCATCCCTGGAAGTGTCCAAGGCCAGGTTGGAGCAGCCTGGGATGGTGGAAGGTGTCCCTGCCCATGGACAGAACTGGATGGTCCCTAAGGTCCCTTCCAACCCARACCAYTCCATGATTGTTGCCCTCAGTCCTGCTGCAGGGGTGCATCAAGCCATGTTTTCCAGGTGGATCATGTCCAAGGTTTTCCTGCTCTGCCACCACTGCCAGCCCCCARCCAGCACTGGCTTTTATTTATTTTAATTTTGAATTTTCTCCCAGCCCTTAAAGCTGCCCAGAGTTTCCAATAAACCTCTGCCCATTGGGATTCCCACCCTCAGTCCGGTTCTTCCTTGTGCTCCTCAAAAAAAAAAAATAGGGCTGACTTTTTGGGAAGCTTAAAATTCCTCCCTCAACCTCAGGAGAGGTAAGGAGAAAAATATGCAGGGATGTGAAGCAAATTCCTGCCTAATTCCTCAGGAGACCCAATCAATAGGAGACTTCTCCTCTGTTTATTTTTTTCCCAGCAGAAGTCCCAGTCTGTTCTCTCCCTCTTCCAAAAAATCCACACCCAGGAGCTGTGACATCAGAGGGTATTTTAGGAAGGCAGCTCTGTCCCCAGCCCAGCTCTGGGGTGGTTCCCTTTCCCTCACACAACCCCAGGGTTCTGCTGCCGAGCAAAGGCACYGCTGGCTCCTGGATGCCAGACCCGGAGGTGAAACGGGAATTTTAAAAAGCAGGAATTGTCTTCTCCAGCCCTTTCCCTCCCAAGGAATAATATGCTTGGCTTGTCCTGGTGTTGACACAAGGGTGACTCACGGGCCCAACAATGTGGGACTGTTTGGAGGTTCAGGGCAGGCATCTGGAACCRGCCCCGTGTCCCTTGGCAGGGGCTGAGCTCAGCTCAGAAATGCACTTTTCTCCCTGTAATGCGCCCGGAATGCAGCCCTACCTACAGCTCCCGTTCCCAGACTCCTTCCCAAGGCTATTCCTGCATCCATCAGCTCCTGGCTCGGGGTTTGGCTGGAAAATCACCTCTGCAAACCCCACCTGTGCCCACCTTTCATGTCTTTGAGGTGGATTTCACCCCAAGTTTGCCTCAGTGTGTTTTTACTTCACCCAGGTTTGCTCCAGCCCCAAAACCCCTGGATGGTCATGGATCCACTGCAAAGCCTGGAGCAGGCAGGAGCTTACAGCCCTCTGAACCCCCTCCTTGACACCATCCCTTAGAACAGGTCTGGGAGCACATTCCCAAACATCCTCCCACCTCCGCCTGGGGGCTGAACAAAGCTGCTCTCCCAAAAGAGAGAGCTCCAAGAAAACCAACCAACAGTGAGTGGTATTCCTGCTGTGAGTGATCCCAAAGGGCTGAGCTGTGGGGAGAGGGATCCCGAAGGGCTGAGCCTGTGGGGACAGTGATCCCAAAGAGCTGATCCCAAAGGGCTGAGCTGTGAGGACAGGGATCCCAAAGGGCTGATCCCAAAGAGCTGATCCCAAAGGGCTGAGCTGTGAGGACAGGGATCCCAAAGGGCTGATCCCAAAGGGCTGATCCTGTGGGGAGAGGGATCCCAAAGGGCTGA
>JACDOX010000133.1:203913-265009 GCA_014549065.1 Cardinalis cardinalis
GGGATCCCAAAGAGCTGATCCCAAAGGGCTAAGCCTGTGGGGAGAGGGATCCCAAAGAACTGATCCCGTGGGGACAGGGAGGATGAGGAGGAGCAGCTGCTCTGTCCCACAGCACCCTGCCAGAGGAACATGCTCCAGATCCCTCATCCTCCTGCTCCTCCAGCCTGGATCCCATCCACGCTGCCCAGTCCTCAGCACAGACCTCCCACATCCACATGTGGCTTTCCCAGCCCTCCTGCTCCTCGCCCAGCCCCAAATCCCAAATCCCAATTCCCACATCCCACGTCCCAGCTGTCCTGGAGCTCCGGGCGTGCTCCCCGCGTGTCACCCTGACATTGGAAGTCTCACAGCTCCTCCTCAGAAACCTCAGCCTTGGCTTGTGGCACCCCCAGACAGGGAACAGCTGGAAAACGCTTCAGCCCAGACAGCGAGCCCTTTCCTGGGATTTGAAAAGGTCAGGAACTGAATCCATCTCACTGCACAGCGCGTGGAATTCCGCCACGCTCGGGGCCAGCCCTCCCCACCGCTGGCATTGCCACGGCTTCAGAGCAGGATGCTGCTCCTGAGGGATGCTCCAGACCTTCTGGAGGACCTGAGGGTCCCACCCCCAACGTTCCCTGAGTTCAGCTCAGGGTGTGGAAGGCTTTTCCCTTTCCCAGTTTGGCTCCGGTCCCTGCTGGCTGCGTGCCGGGAGCTGGCAGCTCCCGCATCCCAGCAGATCCATAAATAATTCAACAGCTCACTAAAAAACAGGGATCCATCATGTTTATGGTTCTGAAACATGCACAGAACCGGGGCAGAGACCTGGAGCACCAGGAGTGAGGCAGGAGAAGTCAGGGAACATCACCAGGGAAAGCATTGGAGACTCCAGCTACAACAGGGCCGAAGGAAAGGGAAAAACCCTCAGACTCTGAGTTAATTCTCCAACAAAAGAAAAAACCCACGAGTTTCCTAATTCCAGACAGGGCCCTGAGCAGCTCTGTGAAGAATTCCAGCTCCAATCAAAGCCGTTTTCCACACTTCCAGTAGCAAATCCTTTAAAATTCAGAGAGAGGAGCACGCTCGTCCTTGGCTGCCCAGGCCCCTCCATCCCCAGCTCCAGGAGCAGAGAATGCCACAGAGACAGACAGATTCCATCCTCCCTGCAGCTACTGCWGCTCTGCAAACACAGCCCTCACTCAGGCTCTGTGGGAGGTTTAGCAGCCCTCTTCCCACATTTCTGTTTTTTCAGTAACCCCATCCAGACCTGGAATCAGGATTCCACGTCCTGCTCTCSGCAGATATCGATGGCAGATTAAAAGACCATTTTCCTCTGCAGAGATCTCCAAATCTTTCTGGCAAARGGGAGGGCTGACAACTGCCTGGACTGCTCTTTCCCTTGCGCTTTTCCTTTCCTTGGCTCTTGGGCTCCATGGAGTGAAAAAAGATTATTTTTTTTTTAATGTGTGTGCACAAGAAGATAACAAAAAAAAATCAGGGTCTTGCACTAGCAGGGTGAGCACATCAGCATTCCGGACCCAGCTCCAAGGATCTGGGGCACGACAGACCCCACTCAAGGGGTCTGGAACATTCCATTCCAGGGCAGCTCCTCCTGGCAGCAGCAGGTGTGGAGAGCCAGTGCCAGGCAACTCATCCCAAGGGAATGAGGGGCAAAAGGGAAAGAAGGGAGAAGTCACAGCCTGGATTTGAGGATGAGGACGAAAAATCCATCTTCTCATCCCTCCACATTCCCTGGGCCAAGCACAGCCCTCCAGGGCTTCCCTGAAAACCASGAGGGGCTTTGTTCCTCATGAGGAGTACCAGAGGTGACACTGGAAGGTGACATTCCAAACAAAACCCCAGAGCACTTCCAAGGACCTGCCACGCTTACAGGGAGATGGGAAGGGAGGGATTTCAGGCTGGGAGGGTGGGAYAAATGAAGAAACAAGAATTAAGTGCTGCCACACAGCAATTTCCTCCTCCCCACMTCCCCTCAGCTCCAGCTCCCACATCAGGATGTGGACACAATTCCCACTCACCTGCTCAAGGAAAACACTGAGCTGAGGGTGCTCCACTAAAATCAAATAAACTAAAATAAAATAAACTAAAATGGGAGGTGTCTGCCTTCTCCTGCCTGGAATACAAACGACTTGCCAGAGACCAGCAAGAGATTTGGATTTCCTAAAAACACTCCCAGCCATCCCAGGAAGGGTAATTCCCATTCGTCAACTTGAGTTTTTCCTGGCAGCACCTTCCAATCTCTTGGCACTGCTTCCAAGCTCCAGCAAACAGCTGTGGATGCTTGGAAATGGAGCTGCTGCACGCGAGTCAGGTGTGGGAGCTGATCAAAGGCCTGACAGATGTCAGGGCTCTGCTTGGATGACAAATTAAGATGTAATTAATTCTTTTAAATGATCCCTTTTCCCAGAAGATATCAGCAATTTGGGAAGAGATTTCTCTGTTGCATTTCACTCTCTCCAGGAGAAAATCCAAGTTTTCCCCTGGGCAAACTCCCTTTTCCTGCAGCTCCAGTCCCCTGCCTGTGCCATCACCAAACTGCTCTGGGAGTTAAAGGGATCCTGCCAAACATCACAGAAGCAGTAGCACCAAGCTGGAATTCTGTTCACAACACCTCTTTTCCCTGAGCCTTGCCACAAGTGTTTCCCATTAGCCTCAGGACAAGGTGTTACCTCCAGAGCAAAGCTTGGGCTGTCTCAGCTCCCTGGCAGAACTTCCCGCTGCTCCCACCCCGCTGAACCCACCCCCAGCCGGACRATGGGATGAGCAGGAAAAGCCTGGATCAGGTGTCCAGACGTGAGTCCAGCCCTGGCAGAGCCCAGCACCAGCTGCTCTGCAGGRTCAGTGGCTCCCTGAGCAGCTCTCAGCCCAGCTGTGCTCCCAAACCCATCGGGATTTCGGGCGCCGAGTTCCCCTCCCAGCAGCGCTTCGGGTACAAACCACAGGATCCACATCAGGTGTGGATCACGGAATAATCTGGGTTGGAAAGGAAACTTCCAGGCCCTGAAATAAGCAGGGATATCTTCGCTCAGAGCCTCGTCCAAGTGTCTGCAGGGATGAGCATTCCAGGGATGTCTGGAGGCGCTACGTGGACTGGCTGGGATGGATGCAGCGCTCCGGCACATCCTGCCCCCAACACCACCCAGCATTAGGGACACAGGGTGGGACAGCCCCTTCCCCTCGCGGGTTTCTCTCCCCTCCTCCTCTTCCCAAGCCAGCCGTGGCGGGGGAGGAGGGAGCYGTGCTAATCCCAGGCCCCAGGGAAGCCTCTGGATTCCCTGGCAGCAGCCACGGCCTCCGCACAAGCGGCTCCGCACGCGAAGCTGCCGGGACAGCCCCGGGTCAGCAGGATTCCCCTGCTCTGATTCAGGGCAAAAATCCCGGGAGAATCAGAGCAAGAGGCCAATTTGTAACGCCCAGGAGCTCAGGGGCTCCACGAGCTCTCAGGTATTCCAGGAGTACCAAAGAGCTCCTGAGCTATGGGCGAAAATCCCCAAAAGGGACAAGCAGGGAGTTTGGGATGGGAGCTGCTGGGTTCCCATCTCCTGCGTTTTCCTCCAGGAATGGAAGGAGGATCCGCACATCCTCCTGCTCCAAGGATGCTTTGGAATGAGTGCCAGGGCAGCTGAGGAGCCCTGGGGCAGAGCTGTCCCCAGCAGCTGTGGTGCCACACAGGTGACCCTGTCCCAGYTGGGTGGCACAGACTCATCGGCTCAGTGACACTAACAGGAGGTGTCAGTGACAACTCCAACAGGAGGTGCCTTAAATTTTCCACAGGTTTTATTTCCAGTGGGGACCRTGCTTGGATCTGTGCCGTGGAAATGCTGTCCTGTTGGAAAAATGAGGTCAAAAATCTAATCCTGAGYGCAGGTCTGGGGTCCTGAGCACGAGTAGGACACGGACCTCTTGGGGCAGGTCCAGAGGAGAGCACAAASAYRCCCAGCAKGGAGAAGGGAAAGCTCCAGGGAGAGCTTGGAGCCCCTTCCAGTGCTTCAGGAGGAATTGGAAAACAGAGGGAAAGTGACCTTTTGCACAGGCAGGTAGTGACAGACGGGAGGGAATGGCTTCCAAGTGCCATAAAGCAGGATTATTGGGGATGCTGGGATGAGACTCAGAACATGTCATCACACAGTGCTTCAGAGAGGGCAGGGGGCSACGGGGCTCTGCTCCAAGTGGTTCTGCTGCTGGGATGGGAAGCAATCAGGAATCCCCCCAGATTTGCAGGAATGCTCAGACTGCTCCTAAGATTTCTCTCACACACGCAACAGAGATGCTTCAAACCAAACACGTGCCTCCAAATAAGTTAGAGGGRGAATATTAATTATTAATTATATTAATTAAARGAKAATRTTAATWATTAATTAACCAGATGATGCCACATTCTGCTTTTACTCCAGTCAAACTGAAATCCAGCAATCGATTTACTTCTCTTTCCTTTACTCTTTGGAAGCACAAATAACACACCTTGGAAAGGACAAGTCCTGCTGCTCCCACTTTCCCCTGAGGGCCAGAAGCAGCTGAGTTKTGGGATGTGCACCTGGATGTGTTCCTGGCCCACTCGCTGTGTCCTCATAGCCCATCCTCAGTGCTGCTGGCCGGGGCTCTCCAGCAGCAGCTCCCTCTCCCAGCCCTCACTGCCTCATCCCACGGATTCCAAATTCCTTTAAAGGTCTTTAACCACGGAGCCAGTTTTCCAGGATGCTGGGAATCTCCATCAGCRCCGAGGCAGGAAGAACCACAAGTGCATCATCATAGCCCCAAACCCACATCAGGCTTGCTCCGAGAGCAGGGCGAGCACGGATTATCCTCAGAATGAACAGGACAGAGGGGATGAGAAATGCAGGGAAAGGGTAAAACCTGACTGGCAGTGACCAGGGTCACCTCCTGCAGCCACAGCGGGCTCAGGGACACCCCCTGTGTCCCTTTGCTGAGTGATTCCCTGTTTTCCTCCCCAAGGTGAGGAAAGGGGAGATGTGGAGCTGCAGCACCTCCCTGTTCCTGCTCAGCTGCAGCTGGGCCGTGCTCTGAGGGAAAGCTGCTGGGGTTTGATTGATTTACAGCATGATGGACACCACTCAAAAGCACTGGGAGCTCTGGGGAGTTTGATTACAGGTGAACATAAATCAATCCTCCTTCTGTTCCTGCATGCCACCTCCCCCTGTCCTTTGTCCCAAATGCTTCCAGAGCCGGCGTTCTCCCGCCTCATAAACAGCTCCTGCCTGGAGCCGCTGCTGGGGCCCAGCCCCAAACCCATTCCCACATGGACAACCCCACATTTGTAGGGAATTCATCCCCCAAAGCAAKCACAGTGCCAAGGCAAAGTCACTGATACGCCCAGTCCTTGTTTCTTTTCCCTARGGACAGAGGTGGGCAGGCCCTGGCACAGATTCCCAGAGCAGCTGGGGCTGCCCCATCCCTGGACGTGTCCRAGGCCAGGCTGGACAGGGCTTGGAGCCACCTGGGACWGTGGAACTGGATGATCTCAAAGATCCCTTCCCACCCAACCCATTCCATGATTCTGGGCTCTCAGYTTTTGGCTCCAGGGTTTCTGCTGAGGGGAAGGAAAATTCACTGCTGATGTCTCTTTATGCTTTACATCCACAATGGCTTCATTTTTAATAACCTTGTCATCTCACCTATGTAAAATATGCGTTCAAATTAAACCCCATAGATTTGGGGCCTGTTGCTGTAGGTTAAACAAACATCCCTGTGATTTAGTCCTATAGAAAATGCTCAAATTGTTCACATTATTCAGCCAACCCACGTTTTATTAAAARAGAGAGAACATGCAGAATAGCACAATTCCTGCTCAGCAGCTGTGATTATGCCATGAATTTTCCTCACTCACAAGAGACGACACCAAAAATTCCAAGCCTCTCCCAACCAACCCACACTGCAGCAACAGGAATGACTTGGACACAAGATCTAAGCCCTGCTGCAGGTATTTCACCTGCAGAGGGTGTCTGGACATCTGCCAGCTCGTTCCCAAGAAATATAAGCAACCCCAAGCCCCAAAATAAGTTTGTCTTAGCCTAGGGAGAAAATTCAATGCTACAAGAATAACCCCACAACTGGAGTGGGATCTGAAGCAGGTGGGGATTTGTTGTGAGGGTGGTAAAACACTGGCACAGGGTGCCCAGGGAAGCTGGGGCTGCCCCATCCCTGCCTGGTTTCCTGGCCAGGTTGGAGCACGCAACAGAGATGCTTCAAACCAAACATTTGCCTCCAAATAAGTTAGAGGGAGAATATGAATTATTAATTAAAGGAGAATGTTAATTATTAATTAACCAGATGATGCCATATTCTGCTTTTACTCCAGTCAAACTGAAATCTAGCAATTGATTTACTTCTCTTTATTCTTTGGAAGCACAAATAACGCATTTCTGGAATAGCAGAAATGTCCCCATGGCAGAGCAGGAATGAGATGATCTTCAAGGTTCCTTCCAACCCAAACCATTCCAGGATCCTACAATTCTAAGGATGTGCTGGAAGGCAGAGCTCTGCTCTCCCCCTGGGCTCTGCAATCCCATCCTCCCTGGTGTTTTTCTTGGCTGCACAGGAAGAAGCAGCACCTGAGAGCACCTTGTCCCACTGCCACAGGCACTCACCTGTGCAGCCTGGGCTCAGCTGCCTCCCCATCCCAAACCAGCACTGCAGGGACGCTGATCCAGGGGTTGTGCTGATCCAGGGGTTGTGCTGATCCAGGGGTTGTGCTGATCCAGGGGTGGGATTACGGCAGGGTTACAAGCAGGAGGTTTATAGGATTAAACACCTTTTAATGCAGTGCACACACACAGGCAGGAGCCTTTCCAAGGGAAATCATCTCCCAACTCCCTGTCCACAACAGAGGGCACAGCCCCTCTCCTCCTGCCAGGCCTGACACGGATCAGGCTCCAGAAGGGAATTCTCTGTCCCTGCAAGGATTAAATCTGGGTGATTTAAACCCACAGTGCTAAAAACAAGCCCCGTCCATCACCTCCTTCCCAGAGCTGCAAGTCAGGTCTTGCTCCCAGGAATGACTGAATTCCATGGAAGTGCAGCCTTGCAGGCCTGGGCTGGGGCACAGGGGAGGCTCTGGCAGAGGGATGATTGATCTCCAGACGAGGCGGGAATGTGATGCTTGGGAGAATCTGATCCATTTAGTGAAGTTCTCCCCCTCAGCAGGGACCTGCAGCACTTGGGGCTCTCTGGGGACTCTCAAGGGCTGCCCAGGGGCAAGGGGACAGCAAATCCTGACCTGCACTGCTCCTACATGAGCTGTGGCAATGACACCCCCAAAATGTGGAGAAAGGAGAAAAAACTCCCACCAAAAAATACCTCACAGAGGATGGGAACCCACCCCAGGCCCTGGCTTTGTGCTTGTGCTGGAAAACATCTGTGAGCGCACAGAGCCAGGCTTTGACACCTGCCTGCATATCCTCAGKGCTGCCACACAAGCCCCTGCATCCTCAGGCTGGCTCAGCTCCCTGGGCAGCACAGATGACACCAAGAGGGCAGTGCCAAGCCATGCCCRAGCCCTGGCTGCCCAGGGATCACCATTCCCACTGCCCCCAGTGCTCACAGGCTGCTCTGCACTGCTGGCTTTGTGCTGCTCTCCGCTCCCTGCTGCTCGGCCAGTTCTCCAGTGCAGCACAGATCCCTCCCCGAGGATGGAGCTGGGGAGGCTCCAGAGCTGAACACGACACCAGGACTCCCACGCGCTCCCAGGGCTGCTCCAGCCCTGCCCTTCCACGGCTCTCAGGTTTCCAGGAACTGGAACCAGGTGCTTGGGAGCTCAGGATGCAGCTCCAGCAGCTCGTGTGGCCTCTGGCCTGCCAGGGCTGAGCAGGACAGGACAAACAGAGCTGGGTCATTTCACGCAAGCCCACGAGAAGATCCCATGTGGATGMTCTTGGGAGTGTACTTTGTACAGCTTCGTTCATTTCTTTCGGAATTGGCCAAGTATCTACTGGTACGCTAACCAGACAAGTGGAAAATGGGTTTTTTTGGGGTTGTGTTTGACAGACTATGKTATCTAAACTTGATATATTAGCTGAACATGCTTCCCACTCAAACTTCCCACCCCAGCTGAGCCTTGGCAATGCAGCTGTGGGAGCCAGGCTGGGGTTGATGCCCCTTCCCTGCTCTGCAGGMAGGCAGAGGGGTGGCACAGCTCTGGAAATCTGCCAGGCTGGCCCCAAAACATGTAACCAGCCCAGAGCCCAAAAACAAGCCTGGTTTAGCTGGTGGGAATAGAGAACCCCACAGAAGTAATCCCACAGAAGGACTGGGATCYAGAGCAGGTGAAGGTTTACAAGGAGGGTGGGGAGGCCCTGGCRCTGAGGAGATGTGGCTGTTCCTGGATCCCTGGAAGTATTCCAGGTTGGACAGGGCTTGGAGTAACCTGGGAGAGTGGAAGGTGTCCCTGCCCATGGCAGGGGCTGGGATCAGAGGAGCTTTGAGTTTCCTTCCCACCCAAACCATTCCATGATCCTACGATTCYTCCAGACCAAGATGAGGGACACACATCCACTTTTTTTCCCCAAAATAAATACATCTAAATTTCACCTAAACGAATCACAGGAATCACAGCACTCCAGGAACCATCCCTCTCTGAAAGGAAACCATTATTCCTCCTTTTCCCCACTGGCCCCAGCAGCAGGTTGCTGTTAACTTGTCCTGAGCCTAAAAATAGTTCTCCTCAAAGGAAATCCAAACCCTGCACTCTGCTCCTTCCCTCACTCCCTAATTAATGGTTTCCAGGTCAGCCCAGCTCTCAGGGAACATCTGTTTGTTCTCACTCCATCCCAGGAAAGGCAAAGCTGACCTGAAAGGGGAATATGAAAGAGGGTTTGATGTCTGCAGAGCCTCCCTGCCACAGACATCTGGATATTGGGGCCTTGGAGTGGAAAGGAGCATCCACAGAGGCACATCCCAACTGCAGGGCTGCAGTGCGTGAGCCCCTAACTCCCAGAGGGATCTTGAGGAACAGGGGCATCACCCACAGCTGCTTTCAGGAGCGGTTTTGCAGAAATACAGAAATAAATGCAATTAAATGAGTTGGATCCACATGGATCATCCAGATGCAGCTCCTGGCCCTGCACAGATACCCCAACAACCTCACACCCTGTGCATCCCTGAGAGCAGAGCCCAAACTCTCCTGGAGCTGTGACCATTCCCTGGGGAGCTGTTCCACCCTCTGAAGAGCCTTTCCCTAAAACCCACCCTAACCCTCCCCTGCTGCAGCTTCCTGCCCTTAAAGCCACCTAAAACTCTTTGGTGGCTTYGTCACATGAGGGAGATGCCTCAGGAATAATTGGAACATTTATTTCCTACATATGGGGGAGACGTGAGCAAACCCAGGAGTGGTTTTGTCCTTTGGTTTAAGTGAGGTTTGAACGTTTCCAATCCATCTGATGGCAGGACAGGGAATGTTTATCTTGCTTTGCATGGATTTGAGAAGAGGCAGGAGGCTGGGAAACTCCAGGTTTGTCACACAGGAACCCCCCYCAGCCACATTCCCCAGCTTCCCTTGGCTCCATACAACAACAGGGAAATTGGGAGATGCAACTRCAGCAGGAATTTGAGAAATCCACAGAAAAATCAGGATGTGTTATTAATAAACATGGACAATCATGGACAAACTGCTTCTGACAGCATAACTGGAGAAGCACGGAAGAGGCAACATGAGGGATGAGCAGGAGGAAGATGGAAGAGAGACATCTCCCAGAAGGCAGCCTCTAAATGAAGAGAGATGGGCAATAAAATGAAAAGCAGCAGGGAAGGAGCTGGAAGATGGAGGAGATGGRAGTGTGCTGGTTTCCCATACATCCAGGAGCAGAACCTGGCCCCAGGATCTCCCCCAGAATCTGTCAGCAGCTCCAACAGAGCCATCACTCGTCAGCACAGCCCTGCTGGAGCTCCCAGGCTGTGACACCACCAGCTCCAGCTCCTCCAGCTCCAGCTCCAGCTCCAGCTCCAGCTCCAGCCCAGCCAGGGATGAGACTGCTGTTCCAGGAGGCAGGGCTGCCTGGACGGGGAGGTGCTGACAGCAGGGAAGCAATCCTTCCATCCCTCTGCTCCTCAGAGCACCGATCCCCCAGGAACACTGACTCTGTGGGTGACAGCACCTGCAGGGACCCTTGGGGGCTTCTCGAGGGCCATCAGCTGGGATTGCTGCTGGCAGGGCAGAGCTGAGTGTCCCAGTGTCCCACTGCACCCTGCACTGCACCYTCCAGGCTTTGCCAGCCCTGGGATCCAGCCAGCTCTGTGCTCCAGCCTGCTCCACACCAAAYCAGCCCCAGGAATGTTCTCGTGGAGCAGCCTGCTCCATGGAAGGTGTCCCTGCCCAGGGAACAAGATGAGGTTTGAGATTCCTCTCAATCCAGCCCACCCTGTGATTCTATTCCATCACCCTTCCAATTCCAGAGCAGCACAGATCAATTCCAGATCAATACCACAGAGCAGGAACGCCCAAACCTGGCAGGGATCCTCTCCAACCCCCAGAACACCTTGTTGGAAAGGAGGTGAATTTTATGGACATGTTCCCAGAGCTCAAAGTGCTGCCCTGAAGTGCGACACCCTGACCTTTAACTCAATTTAATTAATTACCTGAGTTAATTGAGGTCTGAATCTGCCCTCCTGGCACCCACGAGAATTGAACCTGGCTGCACTCAAGGGCAAAGTGACCACGRACAAGGACAGGGATTGTCTGGGAGCAGGCACAGGGAATGAGGATCCAGAAGTGCCCAAGATCAAAGCATTAATTAAATCCTAATTCACCCTCCTGATGAGAAAGCTGCAAAAGCACCCTGGATGTGGAGATTGGCTCTGCACTCCCCACCAGGCCAATCCCTCAGTGAGATTCCCTGGCTCGTTCCAAGGGTGAGGGAAGGTTATGTTTGCACTCGGAGTGAAAAGCTCCGGATTTATTTTTCTGCTCAGCAAAAGAAAACCCCAAATAATCCTCTCAGTTCAGGTCARCCCCAAAGCATGACCAATCCCTTCGTTTTGGTTTGGTGCTCCTGACCATTCCTGCCCTTTGCAGGAAGGTTTGGAGGCTATAAAATATTACTGGGAAATGGAAGAACTGGAATATTGAGCTCTGAAAATGTAGGAACAAAACTGAGCTGCTCTTTACAAAAAGATGAGCTCCCAGTGCCAGCTCAGAAAAGAGCTGCAGTCAACCCCAAAATTGCATTTCTCGGCAAATAAACTCCTCATCCTGGAAAAATTTGCCCAAATCTCTGCAGATTCTGAAAACAAAACTTTGAGCTCAGCTCAAATCTCCATCACCACATCCAGGTTTGGATCCTCTCCGAATGCTCCCAAGCCATGGCGTGGAAACATTTTAAGAAGGACTTTGATTAAAATGATTTAATGGTGTTTAGCTTTGTTCTTAAGRGGAAAATAGAGAAATAATGTGAGCTTTTTCCTTTATTCAGGAAAATAAAAAGTGAAGAGATGGGAATTTTGCCCTACCGAGCGCTTAAACTGGCTAAATGATCCATGAAGCATCCCTAAAAATGCATGGCCCCACTACCTGGCTGTGAATCTGCCTACATTGTCCTCCCTTTGCCAGCACATTTTGTGGGTTTTCCCAGTGGAAAGAATTGGGGGATTTTTCCAGTGGTGGCTTGACCCAAAAAGCCCCAAGAGATGCCAAAGGCAGACCCAGAGTCCCACTTGGGATTGGTTTTTTCTGGGTTTCTTTTCAAAGTGCTGACAGCAAAATCYTTTCATCTGCTGGGAAAGCAGCACTTGGGCTCCCATAAAACAGCAAACCCATGACCCTGGGAATTAAAGTGCTCCAAACTCTGCTCCCTGCAAGCCAAGGCTTGTCCTCTGTTCCCAGAACTGCTGCTGCTCCTGGAGAGCCACAGAAGAGGTGAAGCAGCACCAAACTTCCCCTATCAAACAGCAAAATAAACCCAGACACCACACSTGGCAAAGAGCTGCGTCTATGGGAAGGGAGATCTCAGAAGGTTGCACATTCCATGAGAAATAATATAAAAAAAATCCAGCACAACTTCTGCCACCCAAGGATGGGCTTCACCTGCGCACATCRAGTTTTCAWCATGAAAATATTGCCCAGAAGAAASACATCAAATAAAATACTTGCCCCAAACCCCTAAGATTTGAAAAACTAATGATTAAACAGGAACAGATAAAGGTTATAGCTGRTGATTGGATCTTCTGAATGTCAAGGACATTAAATATTCCYGTTCTGGGTGGGCAAAYCTGCCCAGGGAAACTTAAATCACASCCMCCCAGCTCAGGACTGAGGCAGCAAGAGCCACTCTCAGCTGGAACCACCACAGAAATATTCCACCTGACCTGGGTCAGCCTGAGCATTTYGCACATCCCTGTGAGGAGAGGACTGAGAGATGGCAGAAGATTCCCACTTGAGCAGGAACTGAAGGGAAGAGCTTTCCCAGGAGTTTTACGCTGCTGTTTGCCTTAGAAATCCCCCTCCWCTGCTCTGCTCCATCCTTCCTTCTCCCTCAGGATTTCCTGACTCCTCATCAGCTTTCCCAACGAGCTGAGAGGGCTGAGGCTGGAACAAAACCAGCCCTGATTTGACAGCACCTGGCCAGCAGTGTCCTGGGTGAGCAGGGCTGGTCCTGCCCAGCTCTGAACCCGGCCAGCTCAASGTGGGAGCTCCTCAAACCAACCGACCCCAAAACTCTGTCAGCTCTGGTCCTGCTCACGCTCCCAGCTGAGCCCACACTGGGGAAATCCAGCAGATTTCCGTGAGCTGCTCATTCTCACCACAGAGAGCAGGGAAGAGGGGCCGGGGTGCTCTGAGCGCTGGCTCAGCAGATCCTGACCTGCTGAGCTGAGCTCAATCCCTTCTCCTGAAGCCTGTGGGTGGTTCAGAGACAGGGTTTGATTGGGCTCAGGGACAACAGGGTGCAGCTGGGAGAAGTTTGCATCCGGATCTCAGCATGCAAAGAGTTCAAATCCAGGGGGCTGGGTCAGATTCGTGTCGAGGATTCGTTTTCTGGATATCAAAAYCCACCCACGGGACTTGGAAAAGCCAGGCCAGGCCTGGCATAAATGGAGTAACAGCACTGCCCTCTCYGGAGTCTGATTTACTCCAGAGGGATCCAAATCCATGCCAGGGCAGCAGGGGAGCTGTGCTCTGTGTGCACTACCACGGTTCCAGTGCRCACAACAGCAGCTGCTTGCTCCAGAGCAGGCACCATTCCTAATGCGCTTCCCATCCATGGAGGATGAGCAGTGCCAGAACTCCTCTCAATGCTCTTGGAGCTGCTATTTTTGTTTTGGGGGAAGAGCTGCACAACTCCTCTGCTTTCACATCCAAATGGGCTTTTTCATCCTCCTCCTCCTCCTGTTTTCCCTGGCAGCTGCTCCTGCTCCGTCTGTGCCAGGAGTGGGAGCTGGGAATGGCAGGTGGGGCCTGGTACCTGCTGAGCTCTGGCTGCTGCTCCAGCCAGGTTTATCCACAGCTCCTCAGCATTCCCAGCATTTCACACCCCACAAAGGATCCTCCTTCCCAGGGGGGAGCTCCAAAAGCTTCAGGGTCAGGGATGGAGAGTAAGGAAGGAAATGCAAGCTCAGAATGAGCAGAACTGAGCACATCTTGCCCAGACCAAAGGGCAGAAGAGCTGGGGGCAGCTTTCCAGCAAGGCCACAGGAGCATCCAAAGGCCAGGAAAGATGGGAAGGACCACAGGAGCTTTCACCCAGCTCCCAAAGGGGTTGAGAGCCACAGTGCTGTGAACCTTTGGATTCAAAGGACAGGGAGTTACTGCAGGAAAAAGTCCAAGGCAGGGAGATTCTCAAGGATTGTATAGGAATATATAATATTCCTATATTTTCCATATATTCCTATTCCATATAGGATTATTTAATATATCATATATATATAAAATATATAATATATAAAGGATTGTATAGGAATACATATATAAATATATAAAATATATAAAATACGAATATTGGGAATTCTTAAGCAAAATTTTGAGGAAAAAAAAACCTGGAGTTTGGAAGGGCTGTGCAGCCCCTCTTGCTCCAGTTCTTTTTGTGAAATTAAACCTCTCAGAGCCAAGGCCAAGTCCATCAGCAGGGACCCCCAGGACACACAGTGGGCAGGATTTGGGATCTGCAGGTGCCAGATCCTCACAGCCTGGAGCAGAGATTAGTGACAGGAATAGGGGGAGAAGCATCACCCAAGGGAAGCGAGCAGGACCAAATCCCATCCTCTCACCCTGTCAGGAACAGAGCCTGGCTGGCCGGGCACTGCCCACCCTGATCCCAAAATCCTGGAATTCTGCCCCTCCTGGCCACACTCCTCCCATCCCAGCTGCCCTCCCAGCTGCATCCCAGGTAGGCAGAGCTCAGAGCACACATCTGGAGCCCAGCCCACATCTGGCTTTGCTCTGGGCTTTGTTCATGCCCGAGGCCACGGAGCATCCACCTCTCCCCGTGCCTTTATCTCCTCCCAGGATCCCCTGGCTTTCAGCTGCTGGGTTTTATTTGAGCTGCACAAAGGAGTTTTTTAATTAAGCAGCCTTTTTCTGGGGCTGTTTCTGATTGTATCAGGTTGAAAGCAGACCCCCAGGCCCAGCTCTCAGTCTGTGACACAAACCAGAGATCTCCCCAAAACAGCTCCCCAAACCTTCATTACTTTTGTGTTATTGCTTTTCTGCCTTAGAGGCCAGAACAGGGTCTTGGGGCAGAGGGATTGAACTCTTGGAATTGTCCATGGAGCCAAAACAGAGGCAATCCCAGATTCCTGCCCTTGGGAAGGCTTGGGAAAACCACAGGTATCTCACTTTGAGCTCATCCCTGATTTTTGAGCAAGGTTAATGATGGGGGCAGCTCGAATTCCCTCACAACGTGGAGAAACCCTCAGATCCCAGAAAATCCACACAGAACCTTCTGGTCTTTGTCCCAGTCCCTGTTTTTACTGTTTGGTTACCACCTCCCTGTGAATATTCCAGCCTGTGCAGCCCTTTTGCAGGCTGGACAGCAGGTGCAGAGTGATGGGATTTCACAGTCTGGATTATTTAGGAAATCCTCGCTGCAAAAGGCATCAGAGGCTGGAGCGTGGTGCTGCTCCTGCCTCAAGGTGCTCCCAGCAGGGAGAGCCAAGGAAAACCTCAGGAGCAGCAGGAGCAGAACAATTAAAGGGATGAGCCTGCAAAGGCTCATTAACTGGCTGCAGGCACAGCCTGGGAGGGTCAGGAAGGGCTTGGGGAGCTCAGGAGGCTGCTGAGGAGCGGATTTTGTTCCTGGGAGCTCTCAGCCTTCCCTCCTTCCGCAGGGACTGGAGCTGCACGGAGCAGCCACGCGCTCTTCCAGCACTGGAACCACACACCCAGACCCTGGGATAAGGCGGGGAAAGGCGGATGCAAAGCCCCATTCAGCAGCACAGAACAATAAATCCTCCTCAGAGTTTCCARGAACCTGGAGATTGCGGCCTGCAGCTTTTCTTTCCAGCACACATTGTCAACACGRTGACATCAGCACATCCCGATACGTGCGGGCCTCATCCAGCTCGGGGCTTCGCTCCACTCCCCTCCAACATCCCACTCCCACTCCTCTGCACTTCCAGGGTCATCAATCTCCCTCCTTGGGGCACTTTCAGCCTGAACCTCCAGCGATGAAATCATGGATCTGGGACGTGACTCAGAGGGGCCGTGACTCACCCGCCTGAGCACTGGCACAGCTCCATCCCCTCATCCCTGGGAGCAGCTCCATCCCTCTATCCCTGGAGCTCCATCCCCCCATCCCTGGGAGCAGCTCCATCCCTCTATCCCTGGAGCTCCATCCCCTCATCCCTGGGAGCAGCTCCATCCCTCTATCCCTGCAGCTCCATCCCTCTATCCCTCGAGCTCCATCCCCTCATCCCTGGGAGCAGCTCCATCCCTCTATCCCTCGAGCTCCAACCACTCATCCCTGGGAGCAGCTCCATACCCCCATCCATTCAAGCAGTTCCATCCCCTCATCCCTGGGAGCAGCTCCATCCCCTCATCCATTCAAGCACCTCCATCCCCTCATCCTCACGGGGTTGTTTGAGACATTGGCCACTGAGATGTTTCAAAGTTTGGCATGGATTCATTGGGAATGCTCAACTTTGGATATTCCCAAACAGACTGGGAATATTTCCAATTCCACGCTGGTAGAACGTCAAYGTGAACACCAATCCCACACTCCCACTTTTCCCTGCCCCAGGATGAGATGGGAAGGTACCAGTTCAGCAATTTCAGAACACCTGGATTCTGCTCCCATTCCTTTGCTTCTGTCCCAGATGGAGGCTAGACTGGGAGGAAAATCCAGACCTGCTCCTTGGCAGAGCTACCCGGGAGCAGACACACAGTGAGGACAGTTTGCTTTGGCAACTTCCTCTAGGAATATATAAATATATATAAATATATACATTTTAATATCTTTGGCAAATAAARGATCGTAAAAAGAAAAGTTGGTTGGCCTTCCTGGCCGAGCCAAGAACGTACTTTAGGTTAAAAAATAGACACTGAAAAGGACGGAGCCAGAAAAAGAAAAAAAACTCCAAACCAAACATTTTCCCTGCTCTGAAGCTGCTTTAGGAATTGCTGATGCCACAAATCCATGTCAGGGATGGAGCACGTTGCTTTTGTGGAAAGTGGTTGATCCACAAAACACAGGCCACACCTTCAGGGAGCCATCCCAGAGACAAATATCTGTTCAAGCAGGTCCAAAATCCCATATTTATTAATCTGCTCTCATGCTCTGGAATGGATTTCAGCCTGTGTAAATCACTGGGCTGATAATGCACAAGGAGGCAAAAGAGCAACCACATGTTCAGTGTGGAACCGTTCCCCTTTTCTCTTTTCCCCTTTCCCTTTCCTTGCCTGATGTTAATCCCACAACTTGTAGACTCTCACCCCCAGCTTCTCCCTGACCTTAGCTCCTTGACAATTAACGTGGATTTTTCATATGGAAAAGGAAATTTTTCACTTTGAGAGGGCTCCGGGAGGCCAAAGCTTGGCCAACTCAAAGCAGCCCAAGAAGCAGGGCAGGGATAGATGGGATTTTGGGAGGGAATTCTTGGCTGGGAAGGTGGGGAGGGATGGGCACAGGGTGCCCAGAGCAGCTGGGGCTGCCCCTGGAGCCCTGGCAGTGCCCAAGGCCAGGTTGGAATAACCTGGGATAATGGAAGSTGTCCCTTCCCATGGCAGGGGATGGGACTGGATGAGCTTTAAGGTCCTTCCCAACCGAAATAATTCTGGGGTTCTGTACCATGGGAAGTTTGATAATTAAATAAGGAGACAATAGAGCACTCCAGGGTTAAAGGGAGCCATGGAAAAGTTCTGGGAAGTTTGTTTGGCACCACCCCAGTCCTGGCTGCAGCCAYCAGAGCAAGGAAGATGAAATGACTTTAAAGGTATTTGTAGAGATTTTCCCTAAGTTGGAGAGGAAAGAACAAAAGAAAAAAAAAAAAGGTGGAAAGGGAATAAAGAAAATCTCCAAAGAGGGAAGGGACTCTGAAAAAGGAGAGTATGCTCCTGAAATACTGATGGAGGAAGAGGCTGAGAGAGGAAAAACAAAGAGATCAGGGATAAGAGGGGCTGGACAAGGGAAGAGTCCAGAAAAAGAATCCAAGGAGARGAAGCCCAGGCAGCATCAGGGAGCTGAGAGGGTGAGAGACCCCCTGGAAACTCTGGGGGGCTCCCAGAGCATTTCCACCAAAATCCAATAATGTGTTCTGGGGAGAGAGCCAGGGGCAGCCAGGAGATGAGGGGAGCAGAGTTTGTGTTTTATGAGTTTTCCCTTGGAAGAAGCTCGTGGAGAAAGGGCAGAGGGGCCAGAGCTGCTCCTCTGGGCAGGAGTCAGACCCTGCCAGCAGCAAAGGGGGGCCACGCTCAAAGACACCCCAAAAACCACACAAGAAACACTCCAAGTTCACCCTTCTGGTGGGGAAGCCAGGACCCTTCATATTCCAGCCCCAAAACATCGAGGGGGATGGGAACAATGGATTTTCCTTCCTCCCAAGCACAGCCAAGATGGAAAGGCAGGTGGAAAGTGGTTTAGGATTGCAAGTCAGGAGAGCTCTCCTCGTGCCAGCTCTCCAAATGACATCACTCCAGCAAACTGGCTGCAATTCAAGCCCAGGAATGCCCRGATCAGGCATTAGAATATTTGGGAGTGTGTTCTGCTGTGGATGGATGGGATGATTCCAGCAGCRGACCCCACTCCCCCTCCACAAGGCACAGCAGGAACCCCCATCACATAAATTCCAGTAATGCAACAAATCCACAGCTTGGGAGGGAACTCCCCGAGATCCCAAAGTCCAGGTTCCAGCAGGAACTGGCACCAGCCCCTCTCCAATGAGAGGCTTTCCTTAAAAACCTGCAGGAATCACATCCACAAACTCCCAGGATTTATTCTCTCCCTCCCTGGCAGGGTGGGAGATTCCCCACTAAGGGAGGAACATCTTGAACCGGACAGGAACTTTCCCAGTGTCCCCAAAACTGAGTCACGACTCCCTTTAATCTAATAAACACTTCCAGGGCTGCTGACTCCATGTCCTCGTAATTCCCACAATCCCACAGATTTCTCACTCCTGTCCAGCGGTTTTCTCTTTTCCCTCCCTGGGGAAGGCCACCAAGAAGAGCTGGATCATTCCAGGYCTTCTGCTGCAGATCCAGCTCTCAGTGTCACCCACACACATTCCCCCATTTCTTCCTGTTCTCCTCATTTCTGGGACAACAAATCCAAATGTCACCAAAAAGCCTGGGAGCAGCCCTGGCTGGGGTTGTGCTGGCACATAATAAACAGCCCCTGCTCCTGGGCATTTATAACTAAAATAAAATGAAATAAAAATGGGAAAAAACACCAGCCTCCGCAAGTCCCAGGAACTCCAATCAATAATTCTGCTGGTTTTATTGCAAAGAAAAACATTTTTAAACTTAGACAGCCTTTTCCTTTCTGTAGGTCCAGAGATTAAATTTATGTCCCTCTTGCAACTCTTAATCCAAAGCATTAAAGCAGCAGAGGCATCCAGGATCCTCTGGAAAGCTGGGAATATTTATGAGCAGGCACTGGGCCTCTCTATATCAGCAAGGAGTGGTGGAGGGAAGGACTGGAGAATGCACTTGAGATTTACCTCCCTCCTGCTGGGAATTCAGTGTCTGGTGCAGCCACAAATCCTGCCATGACATAATATTCCATAAAAGAAAAATATGGCACCAATGTTTTATTTGTACATAAAAAGCCTCGTTTTAATTAAAAGGAAAAACACAGAGGGGTCTTATCAGGGGGTTTGGCAAGAAATAAAGTGATGCCTTCAGTGTTATACAACCAAAAACTACTGGAAGATTTTTTTTTAGAACTTCATTTTTATCTAGCCTGAGACACATTCCCCCAGCAGAGTTATTGGGAGGATTTTATTCTGGTTTTGTGTAAAGAATAGGAGGATATCGTGTTCCTAAGGATATTTGAATTGTGGCAGCCCCTCAAGGTCACTGTCCCCTGTCCCTCATGGAGGGGAGCTCCATCCCAGCAGGAATTCAGCCCAACCCCTTCCAACCTCGGCACCTTTTCCCACTTTTGGCATCGTCCCTGTGCCTTCATCCAGTTTGGTTTGCACCGACTGCGATTCCAGCTCATTTCTCCTGGAGCCAAATTCAATGACTCAATCCCAGCCCAGTCCAAGATATCAACTCCTGCCTTCTCTTGGGTGGAAATCTGGGATATTTTCCCTTCCTCGGCGCAGTTCTCACCCCCAAGTGTGAAATGACCTGAGCGCCTCCAAAGCCCCGGCTCGGGCTGGCTCCCGCTCCGTTTGGGGCCAGGTTGGGTCTATTTTGGGTGAAATCCTTCCTRGAGCAGAACCAGGACACCTCTGGAGAACGAGCCAAGGTCCTGGAGGTGCCTCTGTGTTTCCATCAGCTATTGTTGCTCATGGAGAGCATGGAGAGAGGGAAAAGTGATTCCCTGCCCTTCCCATTCCCAGTTCAAGCCCCGCTGGCCAATTCCACAACTCCCTGCAAAGCCATCACACCTTGGTCCTCCCAGTTCCCTTTGGCCATTCCAGCAGCCACCATGGAATGGTTTGGGTTGGAAAAGACCTCAAAGCTCACCCTGTTCCATGGGCAGGGACATCTTTCCTCTCCCAGCTTACTTCAAGCCCCAGCACCTCCTGGGAAGGTGGGAACACCACGCGTTGCTTGGGGCTGCACAAGGAGCAATCCCAGCTGGAAAACCCCAAAACYGGGACCACAAAGAGGCTGAGCAGTCCTCGTGCTCTATGCCAAAATTTGGATAACACCTCAAAATTCCAGCCACAGAGCAATTCCAAGCATGGCAGAGCCGTCTCCCGGTTATTTTTTCAGGACTTCTTGTGCCCTTCCTGCCCCTGGCACGGAGCTCAGCAGGATCTGCTGTCTGATCCCACGGAGCAGGGCTGGAGCTGCAGAAGCCTGAGGATGACTCACGTCACACACACACCAGTCTGGGCTTCTGGATTTTATTTTTACTCCAGTGAAACGTCCAGCTTGCCCTGGAGCAATCCCATTAGTCACGCTGGCTCCTGGGAACGGGCAGAGTCTGAGCGGGATCAAGAGTCAGATGTGGTTTCCTCCTTTTTGATTTGATTATTATTTATCAGGAGTGAAATTCCTGCCTCGGGATGAGCCCTGTCCTGCAGCCCTTCCATGGAATATAGGTCACCTAATTTCATCCCCAGAGACACGAACAGCTGCTGAGAAAAATCCTTTTCAGATTTCCTGAGAAATTTTTTGGGACAGGAGCAGCACTTGCTCTGCAGCCTCAAAGCCTCACTCTGACTGACTTTAAATCCAGGATTTTTGAGTTAAAGCACCCTTGCAGAGGAGAAATACCCAAGGAAAACAGAAAGGCTCATTAGCATGGAGGGAGAAAAGCCCCAGGCAGTGATTAAGGGCTTTAGGAGGACCCTGGGGACTTTGTGCATCCGTGAATTATTTGTTGTGTTTATTGCTCTGGGATCCAAGCAGGATGAATCCATCTGCTGAAACTCAAAGCTGTAACCCCAAACCATAACTCAGAGCTAGGATGGAGMTCCAGGCAAGCACATGGAGTCCTTGGGATGCTCTGGATGACTCAGGACTGCAGCATCTCCTCAGACAAAGGGTCCCCAAATTTCCTCCCAAACTCAGACAAAATCCCCCTCTCCACACACAGAAAAAGGGATTTAAACACTGGATGGAGCAAAAAGAACCTTGCTTTTCCAGCCTGTAAAAGTGGAGGACAGGGCTGGGGGTTCTGATTAAAAATCAAAGATGATAAATCCAASTCTGAGCAAATTCCAGCTATGGGTGCTTGGAGGATCCTGCCTCAAAAGGGCTCATTCCACACTCTGGGATCACCTCTGGAGCTCCTTCCCTCCCATCCAGGCGTATCAGGAGCTCATCACCTCTACTTCCCCCTTCCCAGCAGAGTCTGGAGCTGCAAGGCTGGCACATTTCATCCCAACCCCGAGAACCTTTGGAGGAATTTTCTGGTGGAAGATTTGCCCTTAAAGGAAAACCCCATTTGCAGCATTTTGTACAAACTCCTTCCCTGGGATGCAGAGAGCGTGAGGAGCTGCCACAGTTTGAGCAGGAGCACCTTTGCATGAGGGATAAAACCAGCACCTGAATCTGAGCCAGGCTTCTCCCAAGGAGACAGAATCCCTCACATTTCTCCAACCCATCCAGATTTTATCAGACTTGCTGCTAATCCAGCAAACAACAGCCACCAGGAACAGGGAGACCCAACCAAAACTCCCTGTGGGGAAACAGAGCTTGGTGGAAGGAAAACCTCTGCACTGCAAGCTCTGCCTGCAGACACAACATCCCCCAGGAGCATCCCTGGCATTTCCCACTTCCAGYGGCCCTTCCTGCCAGAGGGGAGGGAAATGTGGCTGTGGCTGAGGGCCTGAGCAGCATCTTGGCTGCATCTGCYCCCCAGCATCCCACAGGAGCTTTCCGTGGCTCCCACCACAGCCATCCATTCCTTCTCGCCTGTCTGCTTTGGTCTGCAAGCCTGAAATTCCCAATCTCCCAGCTCCAGCCAGCAGCTCTGAGTACACACCAGTTGTCTCCAGTTCAGAGGCCTCACACAGAATGGTTTGGGTTGGAAGGATCCCAAAATTCATCTCATCCCACCCCTGCCATGGCAGGGACACCTCCCACTGTCCCAGGGTGCTCCAAGCACCATCCAGCCTGGCCTGGGACAATTCCAGGGATCCAGGGGCAGCCACAGCTGCTCTGGGAAATCCATTCCAGGGTCTCCCCACCCTCACAGGGAAGGATTTTCCAACTCATCCCCGGAATTACAGCTCCTGCCCTGCCTCACAACACCCCAACTAAAATAGTGCCCCAGATTTCCAGCTTTTATTACAGTTTTCCCTATTAATTTGTTTTAAAGCCAAGACAGGTGCAATAATAAATCAGACAAAACCCAGCTCGCGTTCCTTGTGCCATAATGAACCTTCAAGCTCATTCCAGCAATAATGATACTGCACACGACTTTACCTCTGCAAAGGTAAGAGATGGAAAGCCAGGCGACAAAAAGGGAAGTGAAAAAATGAAAAATTAGTTACAACAACTGAAATAAAAACCCTAAAGAACCAAGGGTTTGAGTAGATTCATTCAGTGCAACAGAACAGGAACCCTGTGGTRAAACCCATGCAGAATTCCAGGGATTTCACCTCTGAGATACATCCCAGGGCAGGATACTTGAGTTACAGTGTGGGACTCAGGAAGAAACAAAGGAGGAAAATGCTGCAATGAGTTCTGAGAGGAAAAGCCTGCCGGAATTGATGGGTTTTAAAGCACTTCCAGAAGTCAGCCTTGTTTGCAGGTTGGATAAGAACCACAAACTGAATCAGAGCTCACTTTGTTAGGGCAGCACAGCCACAGAATTCCAAGGAAATAAAAGGGCTTTTATAAATACWAATATATAAATTTACAAAGCCCTCAGCCTGCCTTGCGTGGCACCCTCACATTTGCATTTCACAGCATKAAGGTCCTTTGATTCCCAAAAACACCCCCTGGAGCTCAGGGCAAGGCTCCAGCTGCAACCAGAGGAAAACCATTCGGGGCAAACAAACAAACCAACCAACCCCAACCCAACCAAGCCAGCAAAGTGCCAATCCCATCCCAACTCCTCTCTGTTGCCTGCTCCCTTCAGGAATGGCCTCAGAGACCTCTGGATGGGAGGAAGGAGGAATGGGTGGCACAGGGAGAGCACTGGACAGGGCAAACCCCACATTGAACCATCCCAAGAGCCCAAGGCTCACTCCAATTCCTCCTGAGGAACTCCAGCTCCAGGTGGGTGGCAGGAAACAAGCAGCAAGCTGGGCAAGACCCTCACCTGGAAGGTCAGTGCCTCCAGAGTCCCTCACAGCGATGGGATCCCATGGGAATGTCCTTGAGAGCTCTCATGGCAGTGGCAGCTCTGCTCTGAGCCCTGTGCCTGGCTCCATCCCTTTTATCCTGGGATCCCTGCTCCTGCCTCCTGCTGATCCCACTCAGCACCCCTGATCCGCCCCAGCATCCCCACTCCTGCCTCCTGCTCATCCTCGCTCTTGCCTCCTGCTCATCCCCCCCAGCATCCCTGCTCCTGCCCCTCCTGCTGATCCCCTCTGACGTGAGCTCTGGCCCCAGGGACGGCTCCTCCTGCCCACTCATCCTGCCCCGGAGCCGTGGGGATCTCCAGCCCCAGCTGCGGAAGCTGCGCCGTTCCTGGGTGGTCCTGGAGGGAGCCCCACGCTCCTGACGCCATCTCCCCTCGCCCACCCCAGCTCCAGTGGACATCCTGAACTCTCAGCACGTCCATAAAATTGGTGGGGCAGTYGTTAACTGTGTCATCCTACAAACATCCCCTGGCTGCTCCAAGCTCTCCCGTCCATCCCATTCCCAAAGGAACATTTCCAACGTGGAGAGCTGGAATTTCACATTCCCCTTCACAGCTGTGCCAGGAGGGATGAGGAGAAGGAAAGACAAGGCTGGCACAGCTGGCTGCTCCTTCCCAGCCTTCCTGARCCTCTGGATGCTCAGTGCTCCAATCCCCAAATGCCAAATCCCAACATGGATCAACAACAGACTCCAAGGGGAGCTGGGAGACCACTCACGTGCCAGGAGATGGATGCTCTGGGTGTAGTTTGGAAGCCTCCKCACCACCATCCTTGCTTATCCTGCTCTTTCCCATCCTAAAAATCCTCATCAGTGCATTACCCTTGGAAGCAGCAGGCACAGGAGCACTGCCAGCCCTGGGGGCTGCACAGGGAAGGTCATGGAGAGCAATTCCTCCCTTGGAATCACCTCCCAGCTCCTCCCTGCCTGCCCACATCCCTTCCCCACACCTGGATGCTCACAGCTGGGAATTCCCCATCCTGGGAAGAGYTCAAGGSTTTGGAGCAACCTGGAACAACSCATGGCAGGGGTTGGAACTGGAGGAGCTCTAAGGGCCCTTTCCACCCAATCCAGTCTGGGATTCCATGCTGGGAGCTCACCTCCCATCCCAGCCCTGGAGTTTGGTGAAACCCAAGATGAACAGAGTGAGCGACTCCACCCCCTAAACCTAAAAAAAGGGAAAGTTGGGGATTTTTTTCCCTCCCTTYTTAATTTCTCCGCGGATGTGTAACCACAAAGCAAACAACCTCCATCTGCAGAGCCACGTTCTGCTGCAGGAAGGAGAGGGGGTGTGGAAAAGCTCTGGGGAGAGGGCTCAGCTGCCAAGCAGGATGTTCTGAGGAGAGACAATGGAATCAGGGCTGCTGGAAGGAAGGCAGGTGGGCTCTTCCTTCCTTCCCCCCCCTCTTTTTTTTTTGCACACCCCAATATTTGTTACAGGCCCAGCACGTCCCACCCTGCCAGCAGAATTCCCACCTGGGACTCTTCCTGCTCAGGGGGAGGCTGTGGGGATGCACCCGAGCTGGCACCTGCATTTTAAGGAAAGCATTTTGGGAGTGGTGAACAACATGCCCAGGGCAGAACAGAGTTTGGAGATCCAGATTCCACCTTCTGGCTGTAACCAGGGCGGGATTTTTCCTCCTGGTGCAATTCCCCCTCCGTTGCTCCCTGCAGGAAGGTGAGGAAAGCCCAGCCAGCAAAGAGGAGGGATGCCGAGGTTTAYCCCGACTCACTGCAGCTCTGGGAGCCCGCTGACAGCCCAGGAGACAGCAGGAAATGCCTCATTTTCACACGTGTGARGGAAACTCCCAGAAAAGCTGCAATCCCAGCAGCTCCATCAGCATCATCACCTTAACGCTGCCTTTTCCCTACCGACTCCAATTAGGCTGAACGTTCCCCGAGCAATAAAGAGCAGGAAATTGGAATTTCAGGAGGATTTTCAGACACTCGGAATGCCCAGGTCACAAACTGACTCTCCCCTGGTGGGAGCTCGACGTTGAGAGCTCCACTGAAGAGATTTTTCCCGTTTCCCTTGAACTCGGAGCGCTGAAATCCCGCGGGGTGCGCGGGAGGAATTTCATTTCATTTCACTTCACACAGAGGCATTAATGACATTCCCATCCCGAGGAGCCCCATCCAAACCTATATTCCAGCAGAGCCAGCTGTTTGCCTCGACAATGAGCTCACAGCAACCTCAACATTCATTTGCAGCAGCTGGAAATTTGGCAGGGCGGGAGGGGAACGTCTGAGTGGTGTGGACACCGTGTGGATGTGCTGGAGGAGAGTGGGATGAGAGCAAAAGTCACCTCCAACCCCCCAGTTTGAGCAGCAATTTGGTGTCACTCAACTCTGGTGAGCCTAAAATCCTCTGCCACAATATTTAAGGAAGGCCAGTCGTGGCAGGTCCATCTCTGTTCCCTCCCGGTGTCACCACCAGCCTTTGCTCTGGATCACGCTGGAAAAGTTGAACCTCCACATGATTTGCAGATTCCAGCCAAATGTAAAGAGATCAAAGTCCAGGCTCTTTTTATGACCTCACCTCCACAGAACAGTGGAATGGTTTGGTTTGGAAGGGAACAAAGCTCGGCTCATTCCAACCCCCTGCCAGCAGCAGGGACACCTTCCACCATTCAATTCCTCACTTACTCAAAAAATATTGAGTTATCCTTAAAAAAAATCCCAAAAACTCCTCATGCACAAAGATGTCTAGCACCTGGGAAAACGTGTTTTCCAAGTGGAATCCAGAGGAAAGGGTCAAATTCAAAGCCAATCTGAAAGGATCAGTGAAAGAGACAGGACAAAGATTTACACTGAACACTGATTTATGTTACTCAGTGATCGATACATTGAATTATTTGGTACCCAGCACATTTCCATCATCCAGGATTCCTAACAATCCTCGAGCTCAGAAATTCCCATTTTCCTTGCAGAGGTTCCCTCCAGATCCCAAAGGAGACCTTTGGAGGCTTCATTCACCCCACAATTAAACCAAAGCAGAGCACAAAGCACAGAGTAACTTCTCTCCCTAATTTTCCCTGTTCCACACCAAAAACCCTTCCCAGAAAATCCATTTGTAGGGATTCTAGCYGTAACAGGAGCAAGGGGAGAGATCCTGGGCTATTTTTAATCAGAATTCTGGGATATTTTGGGTATCACCACCACGAAGGCAACGAGACCATCACAGCCCTCACAGCTGGGCTTGCACGGCAAAGCCTTTTCCAGCACATCTGGCCAGATGTGCTCCCTCCCTGCTCCAAGCAGCAGGCACAGATGGAATTCTGCACTGGATGCAGATTTAGATTACGGCAAAAAGAGCTGAAAACTCAGAGTGGGCAATTCCTGCCAGGCTTTGAGCCCCACCACACGCAGTGTGCAGCCCAGCACCAACCTGGGCACTGCCCTGGATTTTTCTCCACACAATTTGTGGGAAAAATCCCATTCCTGTGCCCAGAAATAGGTTTTGGGGATGCCATAAAACCAGTTTGATTAAAACCACACAGATCAAAAAGCCATTTGTTCACGTGCTGGGCTCTTCCCACCTTTTCTGGGTTGTTACCCTTCAGAAATATTTGGGAACTCAGCACAAATGGATCAGCTGGAAGAAGAGAGCAGCAGCTCCCCTCCCTGCTTTGGTTCCTTGCAAAAWGCTTTTTTTTCCAGCTCAAAACTCCACATTTTTCTTTGGACACAGCTCCTGGGGATGAGCAGGGAGTTCAGGAGAGGGACCCACGCCCTGAAAATCTTTTATCGCCAACATTTCAACTCCAGGCATTTTTTGGAGGTGAGAAAACCCCGCTGAACTTGGGAGCTTGGAAACTTCTCCCCCTCTCTAGGAATCCAGAACAAAAGAGGTTTCCTGGGGAGCACTATCCAGGCTGGGATCCAAAGAGGCTGCACAGGTTTGGGATGGAGGTGTCTGGRATACCAGCAGTGATCCAGCCCATGGCATTCCCAGGTTTGTAGGAATGGGGGCTGTGCTGAGACCTCAGGGGTCCCCAAGAGTTCTGTGGGTGTGCTCCAGAGCCCTGGGTGTCCTGGAGCTCCCTCTGAACCTGCCAGGCCTGATCCATGCGCTCCCAACCACACAGGGCTGAGCAGCACAAAGATTTCCCWGGGAAAAGGCGGAGCTGTGGCCATGCCAAGGATCTGGGAAAGGCACAGGGAAGTGCAGCAAATTTATCCAGGAAAGAAAAAATACAGCTCATGGGTCCTGTGGGCAAATCCCACCACGACAACAAGCGGTGGAAATTGGAATTATTGGGGAAAAGGTCCTGTTACAAACCAYGGAGGTCTGACAGGAGCAGACATTTTATGGCCTTGCTGTGGCTCAGAATTCCAGGTGGGAAGAGAGCTCAGGAAAGTCTGGAAGAAAGAGAGATTCTGCTGCAGCCCATAAACAGCCCTGCCCCAAAGCAGGAGCTGCTGGGGCTGGCACAGCTTCAGGGCCCTATGGAAAGAAATCAGATCCAACCATTCCTGGGGGGGATTTGCTCCAAAAGACAAAATCTGAGCCTGCTCCAAATTTAGGCAGCTCAGGCAAAAACTTGGATTATTCATTCAGTGGTGATGGGCAGAAAACACATTCAAATTCCCAACAAACAACACCCAGCTCCAGGTGAAGGGAGGACTGAAGGAATAATGGGAAGTTTTCCCAGAATTGATAACATTTTAACAGGAAGGTTTGTGGATGCCCTCAGGAGGAGCAAACAGTTTTAAATGGAGAATATTCCATTGAAAAAAAATGGTTTTTCTCATCAAAATGAATTAAAAGTTGACAGGAGAAATTTGACCACTCCCATTTCTSACAGAATTAAATATAAAAGTAATTTAACAATTTACATTTCTGTAATAATGTAATTAATTTACATTTAAATTTTGAAATTTATTAATTTACATTTCTGACTCTAAAACAAAAATTGTCCCTTTCCCAGTAATCTTTTGGATAGATACCACTCCCCATCAGTTTCCTCAAGGGCACASTTATTCYGTCCAGAGMGAATCATGGAATGCTTTTGGTTGGAAGGGACCTCCAGGATCATCACATCCCATYCCATCCCATCCCTGGGACACCTTCCACTGTCCCAGGCTGCTCCAAGCCCCATCCAACCTGGCCTTGGACACTTCCAGGATTGSGGCAGCCACAGCTGCTCTGTCACTGAGGAGCCATTCCACCTTTTTTTTTTATTTTTTCCCCTAAGACATTGGCAGTTTCCAAGGAAAATAACTCCCTTTTCCATCTTTTTGCACCCCTCATCCCATGCCCAGCCAGCAGCATGGAATATCTGGCCCCCAAGAGCCCAGGATTCACCTGGGATCTTCCCACAAGGATTTGTTTTGTGCTCAGAGGATGCATTCAGGGTTATTAAAACCCTAAATAGAATTTGGAAAAGGTCCTGTTTCCAATCAAAGATAGGGAATAGACAGGATGCAATTGGAAAAGGATGGAGCTGAAGCCAGAGGGAAATAAAAGCTGGACAAGTGACAGTGAGGCTCTTTTAGGACTTTCCAAGCTGGTTTCATCCTTTGTCCATTCTGGAAAAGGAYAAGGATTCTGTGTAAAGAGAAAAAGAAGGAAAAACAAAAGGGAAAGGTTTGCTCCTGTCAAGAGGGATTAAACTCCTTCAGGGTGGGATGATGTCATTCCACCTCCTGCTTTCCATCAGCTGGACACGTGGAGTGTGGATCAGCAGTGCCAGGGGAAAGCCCAGAGCACCCCCAGATGGGTTAAAGAACAGAGAAAAAGCCAATTTCCAATTCCAAAGTGTCCCTTTGATCTTCCCTGTGAGGGTGGGAGGCCCTGGGATGGATCTCCAGGGAAGCTGTGGCTGCCCTGGAGGCGCCCAGGGCCAGGCTGGGCACTGGAGCAGCCTGGGACAGTGGAAGGTGCTGGGATTGGAACTGGATGGGCTTTAAGGTCCCTTCCCACCCAAACCATTCCATGATCGTTGAGCTTTCAGGTGCCCAACCCTYGTGGGGATGAACCAGCAGATCCATCTTTTCCAGGGAAGGAAATGGGCCAAGAAAGAGCTCAGATCCACAGGCACCATCTACACAAACCCTCTGGGCTGCCCAAGGGCTCACCCACAGGAGGACTTCTTCTGGAGCTGCATCCATGCTCTGGATTTGACACTTCCTTAAGGAAATGTTTGCTCCTGCCGTCCCCTTTTCCCTGCCCACAGCTGCTCTGGATGGTTTGGAGCCTGGAATCAGGTGYTGAATCCTTGTGGGAATCCACCACRTGGAATTTGCTGGTTGTTTGRTCCCCTTGAGCCTGGGTCAGGAATATCCATCCTCCAACTAATCTGAGGAGTCAGGAGCATTCCAATGCCCTCTCCCAAGGCAGGGACCACCTCAGGGCAGGATCCCTGGGGAAGGTGACTCAGCAGAGCAGGAATTTGGGGTTTCTCCAGGCTTTGGGAGCTGGGAATGGCMTTTGGAGCTAATGGTCCAACCCCAACCCACATCAGTAAACCCATGGATGTTTGGCAGGTGCCCAGGCCAGGAAAGGGCCACCAACACTGGGATCTCTCCCCAGCCGTTTCTCAGGGATCCCAGAAGCTGCAAGATTGCCTGAGGCAATTTCTCCAGGAATCCAGCTTGGAGGGGACACCTYCAGAAGGCCCCTCAGGGATCTGCCACCTCCCTTCCCTGCCACGCTCCAAGTGAGCTCCACGGAGCCACAACTGGGGCTGGATGCAGCTGCTGAGCACATCTGGGAGCCCAAGCAGCAGGAAAACAGCTGCAAACAGCTGGATCGGGATAAAAATGCCACCCTGGAGCASTCCACAGGGCTGGATGTGCAGAATGCAAATAAAACCCCCAAATCATTCTGTTTGCTGCAATTCCCAGACAAAACACGGCTGATCCTGGCAAACCCAAGGCAGAGGCTGCTCCTTCCCAAAAAACACAACCAGAGACAGTTCAGCTCCATGTTGGCTTTTCCCAATTAAATCAGGGTGGTTTTGCCCAGAGGAGCTGACAGAAATTCCAGCAAACCTCAAAGAACAGGAGAAATCTCCTGCATCCCCAAATATGCGGCAGTGGAGGGGCTGCAGAGATGCCAACTGGCAGAAAGCAGGGAGGGAACAGAATATTCCCAAGAAACCTCCTCATTTCCCCCCTTCAAAGGAGCCAGGAGGAGGGGGGAGCTCAAACCCTTGCCCTAAATCASGGTGAGAGGGAAAGAAAACTCTGGGATTCCAGAAGGAGAATTTTTACTGAGACCACACAGTAAAAGGAAAATAAAAATAGTAACAGAGAAAGCAAACTTCTGTTCCTTCACCTTTTCCTTATTTTAACCATTTGCTTGGGAATATCCATACAAAATGCACCAAATTTGAAGTTTATATCAATTATATCCATCCCTAAGGAATCCCTGATTCCCATTCCCCCTCCAACCATCCAAGCACAGCCACGAGGCTATGATATTCCCCAAGAATCAAACTTTTGCTGTCAGGAGCACTGAGATTGGAATTTACAAACATCACACAGGAGCTGAGCCTTGCCACAAGGATGGGTCCTTCCTGCAGCTGCAGGATAAAAAAAAGTCCTGGAAAATTGTGGGGTTGGACACCCTGATCCCAAATCTGGGATTCTGCCTCCTCCTCTCCTTCACCTCATTTGCTCTTTCCTCTGGTTCTTGTCCTGCCTGGGCACCACACTGGGAGTGACAGATCCCAGCTCCAGCCTCCAGGCACTTCCTTGAGAGCACTAAATGACTTTTAATAACACCGAGCTCATCCAAGAGCCTCCAGAGGGAGCTTCCCCCCTCCATCTCCTGAGAAGTTTCCCTTCTCCATCTCCCAAGYCCTTTCCCCTCCAGTATCCAACTGGTGCAGCCCTGCAGTAACCYGGAAGCCTCACACCAAGATGCAGAGCTCAAGATAAAAGAGTTTCTTCCTAAGCTTCCAATGTTCATATGAAAATCCCTTTTTAGCTATAAAACCTTTGGGCTTGGTCTTAGCTCCTGAGGGAGTGAGATACATGGAAAAGCTGGAGGAAGGCTGGACCAGAGCAGATGAAAACCAGAACCAGCACCCAAAGACCTGGGAATTAATTGGACTTTTCAATCCTCCTGCACTCCACACATTTGCATTTTGTTTTGCTCCTCTCTTTCATTCTGTGGGCTCCCTTGGGCTGGAGTTCAGCTCCTCTCTGACAGAATCAGGTACAACATYAGTTCTCTTCCCACTTTTTAAAATCTTTTCCTGCCAGATTTCAACAGTCATCTGGGTAGTTCTGACCATGGCTGAATCCTGATTTCTGCCCCTGTGAGAATGGGGAAATGCTCAGGGAATTGTTTCTCTTTATCCCACACCTGCTCACGTGCCACAGCACTTTCCCATCAGGAATTCACGGGGCCTGTGCACAAGCCTGTGTTCCTGAATAATCCCCTGGATTTCACAGTGCAGGATCAGCTCCTGGGAATTCCTGGCTGCAGGGAATTCAGCTGGACGCAGGGATCCTGCTCTGACATGAGATCCTCTGTGAGCCCAGCACTCCTGAGCAAGTCCATCTTCCCTCTCTCCTGTTCTTTGGAATATCTGGCTGCTTGCACCACCCTCCCTGACCACAGATCCCAGCACAGGACACCAGGAACAGCCTGCAAAGGTCAGCACCATCATTTGATGTTCTCAGATCGTCTGGATTCCTTCCGGATTTCCCTTGTTCCAACAAAAAAAGAATGGATGGAATGAAGGAAGGGGGACAGCCGGCCCCAACTCCAGGTGCAGCCTACCCCAAACCCTTCCCAGCCAGCTGAGCTCCCCTTTGGGCATCTGCTGAAATCCCCAGAAAGCTCAGGAGCCATCAGGTGGTCACGAGAYGCGGAGCTGCTGTCAGGAAATTTCTCCACCGTGGTTTGAGGTTCTGCCTTCCAGCCTCATTTTCCTCAAGCTCCCTTTTCTTCCCTTGAAAATAATCCCTTCACTCAGATTCTTGTGGTGCAAAGCTTCCAGTAAGTTCCAGCCTGGAATCCAGGCAGGGGGATGGATTATCTGCCTGCAGTAGGACACCTCACTCCAAGCAGTCTAATAACATAAAAATGATATATTTGAAGTGCTGCTCCCTCAATAATACCTTTAAATGGACTCCATTTATTTGAGCATTATAAATAAAAGTGCTGGCACATGTGGAAGTTTCTCTTGGAAAAGGGGAACAATGAACTCTCCAGCTCCTTCAGCCTCTCCGAGCTCTGATTGCCAACCTCGGAACTGCAATTCTCCAAGTGACTTTAATAAGCAAAATATTCCATTTTCCATGTATTGCTGCTCTTCAGAATGGATCCAGTTCTGGGGAGCGACGAGGAAAAGCTGCAGATTTCTGCAGAGCAAAACCAAAACTCATCCAAAGCTCATCAGAGCCCATTCCAGGGGCTGTGACCATCACTGGGACATTGGCTTCATCCCTGTCCAGGAAAAGAGGACCAGCTCCATGCTCATCTCCAGCAGCTTCCAGGTGCCTCCTGCTGCTGGAGCTCTGGTCCCTCTTACACTGTGCAAGAAGYCAAAAGATTATTCCAAGCTCCAAGTCCCCAGAGTCTGGAAAACTGCAAATCCAGACCCAAACCTTGGTACTTTGAGCTCATCTTCTCATGGGAGAAATTTGATTAGCCCTGAAAAGATCCTTATCAGTGGCATTTTCCAGAGCCCCATGAACGCTTTCTCCGCTTTTTTGGTTTTAATAATTCCAGCATCAATTGGAAGCTCTGGGGGATTTTTCCACATGTTCTGACACATTGTCTCCATCCCCTTGGATATTCCTGGAGGGATGGATCATATGGCGCTGACAGTTCTGAGCACCTCACTCTGCAGGAAAGAAGAGCTAAAAGCCTTCCCCTGGATAAGAAAACAGACAGGGAATTCRATGAGCTGGAGCTGCTCCGAGGGGGAAATGAGGCAGCACCAGCAGCACCTGTGGGCACAGAGGGCTGGGAACACAAAAACCTCTTTAAACCACGATCCCAAAACTCCTGGAAGCAGGTTGGCCCTCTGGATAAGCGGTTGTGCTGCTTCCAATGACTTCATCCCGAAGAAGGGTGGCCATTGGGCTTGGGGAACTGGATTCTCTCCAATATTCCCTGGCTCAATCCCCTCCCCAAGCCCCATTATCTCCAGTCGTGCTCGGAGCTCATCCCACCGCTGYGGAGATTCCCCAGGCACCGCCTTCCATCCGACTGGGTTTTTCCTTTGCCAGAAAAACACTGCACAGCCTTGACCTCCCCGTTCTGGCATCGCCGCTTCCCATGGAACGCGCGGCTGCTTTCGCGTCCAGCTGGGATCGCTGAGGGTGTTTGTGTTGTAACCCCGGCCCAGCTGCGGGGCCCGGCAGCAGCCAGGCATGGAGCAGCCCTGCAGCGAGCGCCCCGGTGCTCCCCAGCTTGGGGATGGCCAGCAGAGCAGCTGAGGGGTGGATGTGGAGCTCCACCAAGGGCTCCCCACCCCATCCACTTCTCCGTTCCCCGAGGATGCCGCGCTGTTCCAGGAGGGTGTGGTGGTGTTACGCCATGGAGCCGGGGCTCCGTGAAACGCGGGAGAGCCGCGCTCGCCCTCGCAGAGCTTGGGGCCAGGGAAAGGTGCCCCGGGATGGAGCTCCTCCAATGTGTGTCCTCCAACGTCATTCCAACACCCCTGTCCAGGTGGGTCTGCCCAAACCACACCTTCCAGYGCTTTCTCTGGGCTCCCAAAGGGTCCTACAGCAGCTGGATCCCAAGGTCCTGGATGGTGGGACCACATAGAGCACACCCAGCACTGAAGGAATCATAGAATGGTTTGGGAATGGAYKTTAAAGTTCATCCCRTTCCACCCCTGCCAYGGGCAGGGACACCTTCCACTATCCCAGGGTGCTTCAAACCCTCTCCAACCCAGCCTTGGACACTGCCAGGGATAGGCCAGCCATACTTTCTTTGGGAACCTTTACCAGAGCCTCCCYACCTTTACAAGAGAGGATTTCTCCCCAAAATCCCAAATGTTCCATTTCACTTCATACCCCAACTATGTGCTTGCACTCATTAAGAGTTGAGTACACCCTTTTAATTAAGACTGGAATTAATTTAGCACACCCCCAGAACATCCCAAATCCCTCCTGCAACACTTCATTCTGAAAATACATCACAACTCAAGACGTTTCTCCTCATTTTTAGGCCTTTTTCCCCCTCACAGCCACACAGGGAGAGCAGCAGATTATTCCACTTCCCACTGAGGGCAAGCTACAGCTGCTCCATCTGAGCCAGCCCTCCCTGCAAATACATCCTGATCCTATCAATCCTCGCTCAASTTCTGGAATGGCTCTTGTTTATAAAGGCAAGACCTACAGCAGGACACTCAAAATATTTCATATCAGGCTACRCTACAGTGCCTTCCTGACTGGCACGTTCAGAGTGCCTTGGAATTGGTCCGACCGGGATCAGAGCTTCCAAACCCTCGCCTGGTGATGGGAACTCATGTGTAAAGCCAGTAGTGATAAGAGAAGGAAGTCAGCATGGTGAAAAGATGAGAACCTCATGAAAGCCACTGGCATTGTCCAGACACAAGAAAACCTCCCAGTGGGAGCCACATCCTGTTGCAGACCCAGCTGGATTTAACACTTCCCTGCAATCTCCTTGCACAAGCCCTGAGTYTTCCAGCAGAACAACCATTAATGCCAAAGCTTACCCCAAAGTGGCCTGGAAAAAACCCAACCATCACCAAATTCTGCTCTTCATTCTTCCCCAAGGGCAGAACTGGATATACCTGGATTGAGCAAACGTCTTTCCAGACAAAAATGCAAGGAAATGGATTCATCCTCACCTTTACGGGGATCCTGAGGAATTTTAAGAGCCAAACTTGTGCCAACCCTGTCAAATAGACAGTGTCAAAGTGACAGAGCAAGTCTCAGATTATCCAAGTTCACCTCTAAGTTTTCCAGAGGATTTTCCAGCCATTCTCATTTCCTGGGTGCCAAGAAGAAAGGAGGAACAGCTCCCACCCTGAGTATGGGGGACATCCCAACCACAGCCCTCACCTCATRTAATTGCTGCTCCTATAATTCAAACAACTCTTCCCTCCAAATTCCCCTAGAACTGCAATTYCAGATCAGGCTTAGAGGACAAAACATTGCTCAACCTCACAAAGCACAATGTTAATCCTTCAGGCAAAACCCAGACTTAGTTTAAYTCAGCTCCGCATGAACCAAAACTTCAGCAGAAAAATCCTCAACTATTGAATTAACAGAGATGTGGGACCAGCTTCCACATATTCCAATTTTTTCTTACTGGGAATCTTGGGTGCTGTGAAAGGCTCAAAGTTAAATGTGAGGGAACTGGAGAGAGTTCACTCAGCACATCTCCTTTGGAATGGGACCAGTGGGTGTCAGAAACTGGCCAGAGTGGGGAGCAAAAAGGTTTGCAGGAGATTCCTTCTTTTCCCTTTAGAGCAGCMAAGTGCCCAAGGTCAGAGTTAGAAGATTCCCGGTAGGGGCCCTGGCTCCTGGATGGAATCAGGGAAGGCAGAAACAAACTGGGCTAAACCTGGTGACAAAACTGAKGGAAAGAGCACAAACYGGGCTAAACCTGATTACAAAAGTGAGGGGAAAAAAATCACAAACTGGGCTAAACCTGAYGACAAAAGTGAGGTAAATAAAAAACAACTGAGGAACCATAATTTGACAGTGACGTTATGGGGAAACATAAAAATAATCCCAGTAGTGATGTCTGAGAGCCAAATTTGATGAATTTATGAACAATGCAACAGGTTGGAAGCTCTGCCTTCATCAGGGACCAGCCCCAGACTTTGAGGGGAGATGAAGCCCCCCAGAATTTGCCTCAGGTTGAGGAGCAGCACCCCAGGGACGTGTCCCTGGCTCGGCAGAGCAGCACGATAAGGAAAGCTGCGCTCACGTGCAGAGCTCTGAGCGACCTCAGACTTGGCTAAACCTCATCCCCTAAACACACTCCAGACCTGGATGGCTCAAAGGGACCCAGCCTCGCCTGAAAGCTCCAGACCTCCAGGAAATCAATGGAAAATTTTATAGCTCACATGCAAGCAGGGTCAAGGGCAGAGCGTGCACGGAGCCTGTCGAGATGTACATTCAGGAAAACAAATGTGTGCATTCAGCTGGGAAGGGGCTGGCTCATCCCTGGGGGAATCATCTCCTCCACCCCATCCCACGGCAGGGAGGGAGTTGGGGGGATTGTTATCATCCACGTGTGGGCCAGGAAAACCCAAGTCATCCGTTTGCCCTTTCCAACACCTTTCCAGTCATGCTGGAGGCGAAGCCATGCGTGAACCCATCCATCCCTCCTCACAGGGAAGGGGAGAGGAGAGGCTGAGTGCCTCAGGAATGCACAGCCTGTTCTGCCATCTGCTCCTGGCACGGGCCCTCTGCATCCCAGCCATCACACGGGGCTTGTGGAAAAGGCACAGCCTGGTGCCAATCCTCCCTGGTTGGAGCTTCTCAGGACTATATTTAGGATTTTTGGGAAGGAGCGAGGTGTTATTGGTTGTTACCAGGACAAAAACATGTGATTCAATCGGCAACAGCTCGGTTCCACCGGGCCACGGCATCATGTGAGTCCTGGTAACAGCCACATCTGCCAACTTCCCAAGACTTCTGGAGTATTATTTTTCCTATTTATTGCTCACTCCTCAACATGTTGAACAAAGACAGGGACTTGCTGCACGCTGCAATCTGGACCCACCGTGTCCCATCCAGATCAGAGCAAAACAGCTCGGGATTGGGAAATACACAGCGTGATTTAACCCATAAATCCAGGATTTCACTGGCACAGCTGCTCTCCTGGAACATCACGCCAGACATCAATGAGGAAAGGCTTTGCTGGCACTGCGAGAGCCCATCATGTGGCTCAGCTAATTAAAAACTGACCTCGGCCATCATCATTAAATGTTGTAATCACAAGCCTGCAAGTGATTAGATGGAGAAACAACACCCCCCCTTCCTCGTTCCCAGGGATCAGCAGCTGACTAAGCCCAACTCAAGGCCCTCAATCCTTTTTATAAACAGCAGAGCTCAGCTGTTGTCAGGGATGAGGACACCCAGGAATTTTGACCAGCCAGCATTTCCCTCTTGCTCCACAACCAGATTTTTGCCAGACATGGAACAGTCAGCGCTGACTCCAACCCCTCTGCTTCCCTATCCCACCAAGATTTCTTCCCTATCCCGGGATGGCAGCCAGGGAACTCAGCCTAACACATCTCAGGCACTGCTAAAAAGGTGATTTAGGTGGACACGATACCATCAGCTACCAGAGGATGAATTCCAGCCCTGGCACTCAATCCTTGACAGGTACACGAAGACACAGAAATTGATTTTCAATTCTCTGGGAACTTTGCACTCCCTCTTAGGTTAATCTGGGGACGTTGTACGCTCAGCAGAATTGGAAAAGTTAATTAAGGGCAGATGAAAGATGATGGAAGCAGAGAATGGATAAGAGGGGGTGGATAAGAGGCAAGATGCTCCTTGGAGGATGGAGAGGGGAGGTTGCATTGGGAGCCCACAGGGTTCTTCATCCCCAAAAGCCCCAAAACCCYGGATCACAGAAGGAATTACAAAGGCAATTTTCCTGAAATGACCTGGATATACCAGAGGTACCACCAAATCTCTTGGACAGGATCCTGTGCACCACCAGCACCTCTGTCAGCACATGGAGAGGAAGGAACTCCCCCAAACTATGACAGCAAACAAAAAACCCAAATCATTTCTGCTCAGTTATAAATCCCTGTGTTCATCTCGTGTCATTGGAATCCTTAAAGCTGGAAAAGACCTCTCAGAACATCAAATCCAACCATTAACCCAGCAGCACTATGTTCACCACTAAAATATTCCCATTCCAATTACCTTGGGATTTCTACTCCTAYGTGTTGTTTAGTTGGGATTTTTGCGTGGGGTTTTTTTGGCTGTTGTTTGGTGTTTTATTTYTGGAGTTTTTGAAGGGTTTTGTAACCTCATTCAGCTCTTATCTGTCTCAAGCTGTGGAACTCATGGTCCCAGCCTGATCCTGCAACATCCCCAACATCTGACAACCCAGTGTGGCAATTTTCCTGTTCAAGCACCTCTTGTGTTGTGTGTCCTCAGAAAGAGCTCTCAAATCATTTCATCTTCTTTTACACTCATTCCAGCCACTCTAAAAATCCACTGTGGGCAAAACACCTCCRAAACACTCAACTGCTCCCCCTTTTCACTGCTCCTGCCTCTGAATTTCTGATTTTTCTGCCTCCTTGGTGGGAGGAATTTACTCGAATGAGAGGCAGCACTTGAGGCACAGGCATTGAGCCTATTTATATAATACAAGATATTTTCCATGTGTTTTGTCGGGCTCTTCACACTTCTGTTTGCTTTTTTTCCACCACTGCTGTGTGTGGTGCCAAAGGCTACATTGAGCAACCACTGAGGGCTTTAAGCACTTCTTCTCCATTAATATAATAAACTCAGAACAGGAAAAAATTAGAGAAGCAGCTCCYTGGCATCTGGCAGGGAAGAATTCAGCTCCCAGCAGCTTCTCCCAGCTCCCAGAGCCACGTCCCAGTTGACAAGAAGCCAACACCAAAACCAGGTGGCCAAAGGGCCACTGGATCTGCTGGTGGATGAAGCAGGACCACAAGGGAAGCACCATAAAATAGCCTAGAGTGTATTTATCCATGATTTCCTGGGTGTAGGAAGGGTTTAAACACCATGGGAAGGGTGTGCACTGGGCTGGGCTCGGCACAGGCCCCACAAGGGGACCCAGGGCTCCACACAGGCCCCAAAAAGGGACCCAGGGCCCCACACAGGCCCAAAATGTGACATTTTCCCAACCCTTCCAACACCCAGAGGCCAAATGGATGCTCAGAACAAAGCCAGCTCCAAAGACAAGCTCTCCTGGAGAATATTTCTCCRGGTTGCAGCCCAGGATGCTGCTCCCCAGGGTTAGGAATGTGCTGAGCTCTGGTGCTGAACCCAGTCCTCTCAGACCCACCTTGGGTCACAAGCAGAAATCAGGGATTTGGGATGAGCCAGGATCAACCTCCCAGCTGTGCTGGGCTTTTATCATCATCTCCCACCCACAAGCTCCCTCACATGCGGGGTCACACAAGAACCACGTGGACACCTCCAGCAGGATTCCCTCAGGAGATCCAACATGCAAAACTGATTTTCTTAAGCACTTTGGAAGCTCTGGAAGTGTTTTTCATCCCCACTTTATTTCCAGGTCACTGGATATTCCGAGTGGGAAGGGATCATCAAGTCCAGCTCTGAAGTGAGGCCCATCCAGGCATTGAACCACGACCTCGATGTCATCAGCACCACACAGTGACCAACAGAGCTGCTCTCACCGAAGAATTCCAAGCTTATCCCTTCATTATTCCAAGATTCCCTAGCGTTCAGTGCTCCACATCACTTACAGACCCAAAGAGCATCACAGGCAACCCTGAACTTGGCATTACCTGAGACTCAGCCCATCAAGAGACACAAAAATCAAGATTTATCTGTCCTTTTCACACTCCCTCAGCCTCTAACACCAAATCTCCTGGTTGAACAACATTCCACAAAGCTTTCCCCTCCAAAGCCAGAATTATTACAAACTCCACAGCAACAGCCCCATCCATGCTCTCTGGGAAACTTCCAGAAGAACCTGGAGCAGTTTGGGCTGGAAAGGACCTTAAACCTCCCCTCATCCCAACCCCTGCTGAGGCTGAGCTTCCACAGACCAGGCTGGTCAAAATCATGGAAATAAACATCATTGGGAGCTGCTGGTCCACACAGGAATCATCTGTTTGGGGAAAATCCAACCAACAAATGTCCAGCCCTCCAACAACCAGGTTGTGAACAAGAATTTATAAATTTATCACAAATCCCTGTGAAACTTTGGACAAATTTAGGCCCTGGAGGCTCCTATTAATCGGCACTAAACCTTCCTCCTATTAAAGGGGGAAAATCCTCCATTCCAGGCTGTTTCCAGTTGTTCCTGGCACAAGGCAGCGTTTCTTGTTTTTAAGACCCCACCCCATGTTTGTGATTGTTTTCTAAGTAAATTATGCACCCACACAAGGTTAAAAGGAAACACCCCAGGATCCATAGGGACCAAAAGGCAGAGAAGAGGCCTCCAGACTGGCATTTTCTCTGGATAAGCTGATCTCATGTTCTTCCAGCTCTGATACACAAAACAAGTGCGTGGAGAGACTTTTATCTCTGGAAAAAAAATAACTTTGCTTTCTGATAACATCAAAAAAGCTCCCAGAATTGGAAAAAAATTGAGGAAAAAAACCAAAATACTGTAAAAACCTGGAAAATAATTAATAGATTTTTCTGTGCTTTCATAATAACATTCACTTGGGTAACCATAAAAAGCGATTATTATGGTAATAAAAGGATGAATAATTTATTATGAATCCCAGACAAACTGTTCCCTTCCAGAATTCTAAGAAGACTCCATGCATATGAAAATMATCTCTTAAATGTCTGTGCTTGCTGTAGCCATGGGGCCAGAAAGGTCTTCCATGGGTTTATAGGATTGATTTTCATTTCCAAAAGTCTTCTTAGGAGTTAAAATGGGAATATAAACCTGATCATGTTGGAACTTCAATGTGCAAGTTGTAACTCGTGTTCCCATTTACTCAGCTCAGGGATCAGTTTTGTCTGTTGCATTTCCAGACACAAATTTGGGAAAAGGGATCCATGTGCAATTCCCTCAAACTGGCATTTCCTCAACACACAGAATTTGATATCCAAAATACTGCTCATAACTTTTGTTTCCAGCAGCATCCAGAACTGAAAGGGGTTTTTGTATGGACTGACCCTCCCAGAGACTGTAAACTGTTAGAAACAGGGAAGACAACCAAATAAATCCAAATAATAAATCTGAAATCCAAGAGGGGAACTTTTCACCACCCAGAGCTGAAAACACTGCAAACAGACCTCAGCGTTAATGAAAAAATTCCCAACAAAGCACAAGCCCACAGAATACTGGGATTTCACCAGAGTAGGGCTAGATGGGATATTGGGAAGGAAAACTTCCCTGGGAGGGTGGGGAGAGGCTGGCATGGAATTCCCAGAGCAGCTGTGGCTGCTCCATCCCTGGCAGCGTCCCAGGCCAGGTTGGACAGAGCTTGGAGCAACGTGGGACAGCAGAAGGTGGAAGTGGATGAGCTTTAAGGTCCCTTCCAACCCAAACCATTCCATGATTCCATGGACAACACAGCAGTTCCCAGCTTAGGGAACCAAATCCATCCCCTCTCCACACCTGCCCCGGGCAGGAGGCTCCACAGAAGCCCTGAATTCCAACAGCAAGGAGCAGAGAGCAGAAGTGGAGCCCCTTCCAAAGCAAACAGCCATAATTCAGGATTTGAGACTTCCCAAAGCACCGATTGAAAAGAGCAGGAGCTCTTTCCTAATAAAGCCCAACTGCCTGGTCTGGGTTTCCCAGCTGCTCCAAGTGCACACAATCTGGAATTAAACTCAGCTAATCTAAACCATGAACATGAACCATCCCTTGGTTAGATCTGCAACCCTCTGCTTGCAGCCCCAGCTCATTCTCCCAGAGTTCAACAAGCGACAAATAAACYTCCAGAAAGAAAGAGGAATTGTGGCAGTGTCTCGTGCAGTCTGCTATTAAATAAGTCCTCACACAAACCATAATAAAATTCAATTTACTGGACTTTGTAAAAYGTGATTCCCCACCTTGATAATTAAAAAGATACTGTAATAAAAGTCTTTAGTCCTCATGTGCTGCACATCTGTTCCCATCTGATTTTTATCCGAGCAGGGGGGATTAAAAGAACGTGGAATTGCTGGTGCAGCCTTTGCGTGCAGGCACAATGTCAGGGAGATAATTCTGGTGTCACAAGAAATTCAGAGCTCTGAGGCCTCAGCAGCCCAGCATGGACCACCACAGCCCAGTCCTGCACCCCATGGCATCAGCTGGGCTTCCCTGAACAGACTATCCCAAATTTTGGCACCTCCCTTGGTCAGGACAGTGGGATTAGTGCTGCCTTTCCACTCTGGAGCCAGCACCAAGCTCTGAGCAGATTTGTAATCAGCTAACAAGAGAGGCAGAGGGGCAGCACCAGCCCTTCCCACCCAGGTCTGCCAACGCTCAGGATCCTCCTGCCTGCCTTCCAAGAGAAAAATGGGAAACTACCTGACTCAAMCTGAAAAATGTGCACTTCAAGTCACTTTCCCTGACTTGAGCAGGAACAGATGGAAAATTCCCTCCCAGGTTAAATCCAACACTGCCTGAGSAGCCTCTTGTTCTCTTAGCATCATCTTGGGGCGCAGCACCAACATTCCCAGGGATTTTTCCTGGTCCATTTTCCCCTTCTGACCCAGATTCCCCAAGCCAGCCAGGGTTCCAGCCCCACTCACAGTGACTCTGTGGGAAAACCCTGCAGATTTCCCTGGAGCTGGTTTGGATCCAGCTCCTCTGCAAGGCCAGAGCTGCCACAGGTAGGTTTGGGTTGAAGGGACCCAGCCCTTGGAATGGGAATTTCTATTGTTCCACGTATCTTGGCAAAAACAAAAAAAGGTTTGGTTGTTTCCCCCACCACGCTGGAGCAGAGGAGGCTCCATGAGGGTCACTCTGGAATCCCCATCCTCACAGCCAGGAACTGATCAGGAATTGTGCTGGAAGCAAAACAGGAGCAACCACAGGGAAATGCCACCAATGACAAGCCAGATCCCACAGAAATTTGGGATCATTTGGGTTGGAAGGTACATTAAAGGTCATCTAGGCCAATCCTTCACAGCATGATCCTAAAGATGTTGGACAGTGCTCCAAGCTCATCCACATGGACACCATCTCTGGTTGATRCAATTCCAGTTCCCGACTTCCCTTGGCTGATCCAAACACGGGATCTCAGCCCTTGGAGTGAGCACAAAGGGAACCCAAGTGCAAAATAGAAATCCTGCATCCAAACACATTCCCTTCCTAAAACCCAGGCACACACACCCAACACGAGCAGGGCCTGCACTGGCTGTTTATTGAACATGCATTCTCCACCTCAGGACAGGCTCCATCCRTCCTGCTGGAAAACTCTCCCAAATCACAGGGAGAACCAGGCAAAAATCACTCTCCTGAAGCAGGAGGAAGCATGGGTAAAACAGTGCTATAAAGTTCATCAAAAGTCCAAGTTTTACCAGAAGAATTATTTTTAAATCTGCTCAGAAAACACACCCCCAAATCAAGTTAATTCCCAGCACAGGTCCTGCTGCAATCCCAAWGAATATTAATTTGTAGGTCCATTTATTATGGGAGCAGCCTAAAAGCACTGAAGCATTTTTATTTCACATATGGGCCTGGAATGAAGCTGATTTCTCCATATTTGCCCAGACATAAAATAACATCTGTCCATGGAGCAGACAAAGCTCCAGGCTGGATAACTTCACCCAGATAAATCCCAAACTCAGATAATGCAAGAAGTAGCCAAGTGTAAAACATGAGAATAAAGGGAGAGAGCACCACGAGGAGCAGCACTGCCACAGGCTGCAGAGCTGGAATGGGTGATCTTGGAGCTCCTTTCCAGCCTCAGTGACTCCACGAGATCAGGAATGGGATTTATTATCCCCAGACAGGGAAATGATGGAGAAACTGGGCTGGACTGGGAGGCTGTGCCCAAAGAGCAGGACAGGACACAGGTTTGGAATCTGCAAAATCTCTGGCAAAACAAGGATTTGAACCTCACTGAGCACTTCAAACAGTCCCACGGCAGAGACAAACAATGATGGGAAAAACCAAACCAAACCCACCCAGAAATGCAAATATTAATGGTGGGTTTTCTCTTTTGGGATCATTCTGAAATTGGGATCTACACCTTAAACCTGAGCTCAGCTGCTGCCAGACAGAGCAACCTCTGCCAGCTTCAACACCAAAATAAAATAAAATAGAGCTGTTAGGCCTTTTCCCTATTAGAATAATAATTTTAGAAAATCAGTGTATTGAACTATAAAGTATTAAAAAAAAGCTCATTCGTTAACATAATTTAAAATCTCAGTCACAAAAACTTTTAGAGCCAGCGTGCCGCAGAGAGGAAAAAATACAAATAACAACCTGTGCACACAGGTCAGGCTGAATTCCTTGTGCACACTGGGAGGGATTGCAGCTCGCAGCCCTGTCAGCACACGAGAGGGCACTGTTCTGTAGGCTCAGCTCAAAGCCATCCCCTGCTCCTGACAGCAATCCCTGGGCTCAGGGAGCTGCTCTGGACAGTCCCACCTGGRGCCAGAAGCGAATGGAAGCAGCATCCTCAGCTCCTCCCAGGCCATCCTTCCCCTCCCTGCCCAGCAGCACCAATATGTGGGCAGGGAATTACGATAATCGAAGCACTTTAATGCCCCAGTTACCAAAGGTCTCATTTTTCAAGCATTATGAGATTTTTTTTTTGCTGGGGGCATCAATCAGGTGTGATGGAGATTCCACAGGGTCTAAAAACCYTCAGGAGACTCCCAGGTCCAAGCCAGGAGGGGAAAGTTATTCAAATTTAGCCCAACATTTGAGGTTTAAACAAACTGATCAATAAACTCAGCATTACAAGACAGGAGCCCATTCAGCACAAGGGGKTTTTTTTTGCTGGTGGCACCTGCACTGGATAAATCAGGTGTGATGGAGATTTCACAAGGCATAAAAACCTTCAGGACACCCCACATCCAACCCAGGAGGAAGAATTCRTTCAGATTTAGCCCAGTATTTAATGTTTAAACAAATGAACCTAAAAACTTGGATTAAATCCACTGGGAAGTAACCAGCTGGAAATYCAAGTGACACTCCAGGGCCTCCAGTTTGTGATTCCAAGAGGTGCCAACACCTCAGGACGCAGCAGGAGAAGGGYTTTGGCCAAAAAAGCAAATTAACCAACAGGTGTAAGAGAGCTCCCAGGCCCCACAGAGCTGAAGCTGCCCCACACTAAACCCTGCTGAAATCTGCTCCTTTCAGCAATTCCAGATCCACCTCGTGCCACCACAGGCTGCCACACTTGTCACCTGCACTTCTGCCACCTCCTCTGCCCTCTGAGCCCAAACTCCGGGTGCTCCCCACATCCTCCCTGCTCCTGCAGCTCCCCCAGCAGCACATAAAYGATGAAATTATTCCAGACACACTCAGCCCCTCCTGTGAAGCCCCACTCTCAGCTCCTGTGCTTCTCCTGCAGCACGTGTTGACAGATGCCACATTCCTGCTGCTGCAGGGCTCCTGGGGAAGCACGGGCAGGCAGGAACAGGAGGAAGGCAGGAAATTGCTCTGTTTGGGAGAAAAAGAAACGTCTGCACTGCTCCTCTGAGGACAGCAATGTTCCCACTGAGGCACAGGGAGCTGGGCCCCCAGATTCCATCTCCTGCCCCCGAGAGCAGCTGATTTCCTTCCCATTCCCAGAAAGCTTTTCAAATCTTGGAGCTAAGTCGCCAAAAAATTGATCAGTCCAGTCATGCTGGCTGCTCTTTGGGGGCTTTTCCCTCCTTCTGGGTTGGATGTTATTTGGAATTGGGCATCACCAGCTCACTGTGGCAGCCTGGCACTGCCACCCCAGTGGCCACAGCCAGCTCAGGGCAAACCCAGGAACCACTCAACACCTTTTTGGTTTTTCAGAACATCCCCAAGAACCACTCAACACCTTTTTGGTTTTTCAGAACATCCCCAAGAACCACTCAGACCCTTTTTTATTTTTCAGGACACCCCCAGGAATGACTTTGTCACTTTTTGTTTCTCAGGGCAACTTCAGGAACCCTTCTGCCAGTTTTGGTTTTCCAGAACACCCCCAGGAACTGCTTTGCCCCAAAAAGGCTTCACAGGCCAATAAATCTCGTGATTAAATCCCTCCTGCAAGTTCTGAGCTGATGGTCCTGGGGAGGCTTCTCCCAGCTTCCACACCCAGGGGATGCTGCCAGGCCAGCAGAGCTGTGTCCCCAAGGCCACCCTGCACCCCTGGAACCCCAATCCCTCGTCCTTGGGCAGCCTGAGAGGTTCCTGAGCTCCTCACAGGGCTCAGGAGCTCAYCCCCCCGTGCCACACTGAGGGATGCTCACTCTCCCAGTCCCACGAGCTGTGATCACAGGGATCTGCTCAGCTCTAAGGGCTCTGAACCTGATTTTTCACAGCACTCTGCTCCTCCTGTGGCTAAGACAGGCCAGAGCAGATGGATCCCAATCCATGATGGACATTGTTTGCATTCCAGGGGACAGCCAGAGGTGTTTCCTTTCCAGCTGTAACAGCAACAAAACCAGGGAGAACACCCCCAAACTCCTCATCCTGAGTCACAAGCTGGGCACACAAAGGAGAGGCAACAACTCCTCAGCATCCTCCAGCCCCATCCCAACGGGATCACATGSAGAACATTATCTACCTACTCTTGGAGGCACTTCACCTCCAGTCTGGAAGCAATTCAGCACAACACAGCTCATTAAACTCACTCAGGTTTATGATTAAAGCAGCAAAATGGAATTGGACTGAAAGGCAGGACAGGCACAGCACAGYCTGGAGGAAAAATGGGATTTCAGGGAGCACAGAATCACTGGGATCRATCCCCCAGCACAGGATCAGAACAGAACTCATCACCAGTCACACAGCTGACCTGGAAATATTTTTTTTCCTGCTTTTGCTGCACAAAGTCAAATATTTGTTTTCCCCGAATGATTTAWTTTGGGAAGTGAATAAATGGGATTTAGTTTAAGGGGGGGATTTATCACCACCCTCTGTCTCAGATGTCTGTCCTGATGGAACTCTGAACATGACAAATGGAATGGTACCTATGGAGATGTCTGGAGATAAATCAGATTGAAAGGAAAAGAAGGATAAGGAGACACAGAGTTTCCTTTTCCCTAAAATCCACTGCTCATTTCAGAGTTCCCAGAGCAAGGCACCAAGCTGCCCTCAACTCCAAATATTCATAATATAAAAACACCTAAAAACATCCAACAAACAACTGCTTTCCTTGACCAGTGTGTCCTTTAAATATTATTTTGTGATGTCTAATGAGAGAAAACTCATTAGAGTAATGAGCATCATCAGCTCCAAGAACTGCACTCCCTTGAGGACCACAGCAGGGACACAGGAGCCAGAACTTCATGGTGGGGCACTGCACCAACAAGGACCTTCCTGTGGCTCCAAGTCTCAATCTCCTGCAAATCTCCAGGAACAGCAATCCCTTCCCCTGCAATACAGGAGGATTTTCAAGTGCATTTCTTCACAAAGCTGTGAGTCCTGAAGGGACCATGAACTCATCTGTGCTGACCTCCTGCACCGCCCCAACAATCYCATTTCCCCACTCCATAAAACCCCAAAACGACATAAAATCCCAAAATTGGGGTCCTGGCTGAGCAGCCTGGGTGCAGGGCTGGTTTGAGGAGCAGCAGGGGACAGCAAATCCTCTGTGGCACTTCCATCACAAAGGCTGGGCTGTGGCCAAGGCAGAAAGTGCTGGGGTTTAGCTTCCAGCTCAGATTCTCACTCTATCTTATCCTTTTGTTTCCACAGTTTTCTCTTTTAAAACTATCCCAGTGCATAAATACCAAGTCACTCCATTTATTTTAGCTTTTTCTTCAGAAATGCAGTAGAYTAAGAGCTTTTCAATCTCTTGCTCTCATTTTTTTTTTAGCCCTTTTTTTTCATACTAACTTCTACTTTTTAACATCCTTTGGAAAAGAAAAATAGGACCAATTCCACATGGTTTGGTGAGGGACACGAGGCTTCCCTTCACACCCATCCCAGCACCCCAGTGACCTTCTGGGAGTTCATCCTGCCCTTCCCAAAGGTTTTATTTATTCCCTTGGCAGTGCCATGGGGAGCACCCCCTGCCTCAACCCCAGCTGCATTCAAGCCTGTTCTATTTCCATGGGCTGAGCTTTGCAAAGCTCCCAGGGCAGAGCTCCTCCATCACCACCCTGCCCTCCCCAGCCAAGGCTGAGCTCCAGCAGCAGGAATTTTATCAGGACTCGGGGTTGCTAAGGAGGGGATGGAACAAGAGCAGGCCAAGCTCGCTGAGCCCAAGCACCAGCCTCCCTGATGAGAATTTTTCTTTCAGATGTCTCAGCCAGTTTTGGATCCTTTGGTGCGGCTTCAGCCCGTAAAACACTAATTGTTCTCCTCAGATACACGGCCAGCCCTCTGAAAAAACACCCGGCTTTATTCCAGCTACCTTTGTCAAACAAATCCTTCAAGGATGAGGCAACTTTTGCTTGACCTCCATTTAACAAGTGTCCACCAGAGCTTGCATTTGTCTCCAGAACCACAACTGGAACAGTTTACTGGGGCTTTCTCCTCCCCTGCAGGAAAACAGAGCCATCAAGGGATGCTTTGCTCAGCTGTGAAGTCCAATTCGAGCATTGAAGCCGCAGCTGCTTTTCCCAGTGTTCTCCAAGGAAAACACAAAATTATCCATTARTGCAGGGCACTGGGAGCAGAGAATTTGGGACCAGCCATCACTCAGGAGCAGCTCTCCAGGAGAGCAGGCACTAAGTGGGAATTGCTAAATAAAGTCCTCACGTTTCATTAGCAAAGAGCCCTCGGCTCCTTYATCCGGCAAATCCGGCTCCTAGGCCGAGTCATAACAATCCATAAAACTGACTCGGAGCCTTCCAGCAACCCCTGCAGCTCTGAGGAACAGGCTGAGCAGGCAAACCCGAGTCACCACAGACAGAAACGTGTTACTCCAGCGAGAAATGAGTTACCACGAGTCAGGGCTACCAGTGCCACCCCATTACTCAAGCCAGGCCAGCTGCTTTCATTCTCACCCAAGCCTCAACCATCAAAGGCTCCGACAAATCCCGACTCTTCCCAACTTTCTTGCCCACCCAACAGCTATAAACATCCAGCGAGCCTCTCTGGTGAGTAATGGGAACAGAATCTGCTCCGTGGCCGCGCGAGCGCTCGCTGGGGGCTCTCTGGTGGATTTGGCCTCGCGCAAACGTGCAACGTGATGTGATTTCCCACAAATGTTCCTGCCAGYGTGGTTCTGCGCTCATCCCCAGCGGCTGGGGAATAAACAAAGGAGCAAAAAACACCAGCGAGGCTCAGCGCCGGGTTTGGGATTGGAAAATATCCGCRGAGGATGAGCACGTGATGGGAGCGGGGCCGATGCACGGGATCGGCTTCCCCGTGTTGGGAAAGAGGGAGAATTGGCCTTGATTCCCTCTCTACTTCTGCAGCCTCGTTTAGGAGAGGAAACAGAGGTAACAATTCATAAACCAATAAAATCCCATCTGAAAACCATCCCAGAAATTGGTCAAGCTCTTCCCAGCTCGCCTCGGGCGCTGCGGTGCCGGCACACGCCAGAACTGCGAGCTGATGAAACGAGCGGGGGGCTCTGGCTGACAGGAGCATGAAAGGATTTCAGACACTCGAGCCACGGGGATGGCTCGGGTCACACATGGGGCGGCTCCTCCTGACAGGCTCCATCTGGGATCAGGAACAGCTGGGAAGAGGATTGAGTTACACAGGCACGGGGAGAGCGCAACTGGAGCGGCGGAGACGCCCAGGTGCTCATCCGGACAGAGATCCCAGGTTTTCCAAGGCCTCCATGAACCGCCAGTCCCTCTACACAACAAAATTCCTGTTTCCAAGGGCCCTCAGCATGAGCTCTGGGAACAACTGGAATGATGACCCTGGATTTTCCAAGGCCTCCATGAACCCCTCAATTCACTCCATACAAGTATATCCATGTTTCCAAGGATTACCACTTTCAAGCTTCACCATGAGCTTTAGGAAGAACTGGAATAGAATTCCCAGGTTTTCCAAGGCCTCCATGAACCTTGATTCACCCTGCACAACAATATCTCTGCTTTCAAAGGCCCTCACCACATTATCCAGGAGCAACAGGTAATWAAGATCTTGGGTTTTCCAAGGCTTTCAAGAATCTCAATTCAGTCTGCACAATATCCCTGTTCCCAAGGTTCCACCACCTCTTCCTGTAATTAAAATCTGAGATACCAGGGAGCAAAATACAGAGSCCAGACTGCCAGAAGTAAAATTCAAATGCAAGCACAGCACAAATATTCCAGCATTAAAACCTTTGGAAGTGGCATTCAACAGGAAAACAGCACAGAAATGCAAYGAAAGAAATGCAGTACCTGGTGCAGGTGCTCAGGAGGGGAATTCCCACAGTGTGGAATCAATAATCCTGCCTGGAAAAAGAGAGATGGAAAATTAATATTCTGTTAAAATTTAAAATAAAGATATTTTCTAATTGAACAAAATAAAGAGAATTAATTCATTAAAGCTGTCAACATTTAGATTTATTGATTAAGTAGTACAGACTTTGGGGTTATATTTTTCTTTACACCAGGAACTTCTGATAATAAGAATAATAATTYTGAATTACTATTAATAGTTAATGATTATTAATAATTATTAATAATTCTGACTTCTTTTATTCTCCAGAAATAGTTCATTCTATCGAWTAAAAGACTTGGAAGAAAAATATGGAATAGTCTCAAAGGAATCCTTTCATATGGAAGTTACATGGGCAGGTTCCTCCAGCTGATTCCTTCAGGCACCAAATCAGGGAATTTTTTGGGAGTATAAACATAAGGAATAGTCACACACCCCATTTACTCCACAGAACTCTGGAAAAACCTTCAGGAAAGRCCATTTTATTTTCATTTTCTCAGTTAAAAAAATAAAATCAACAGTTGAACACCTAAAACTTCAGGACATGCTTGGCCTCAAGGATCTTAAATGTCTTCTCCAATCTAAATGATTCYGTAATTCCATTCTTGTCATTCCCAGTGATCTCCATTGGCACTGATGGCTTAACAATCAACCAGGCTCATCAGAGCAGCAAGAACAAGGTCCAAAATCCAAATGCCACTAAAATYCCAATAAATCCTCATCCATTGGAGCCAACATTGGCATTTCCTGCCTCTCAAGCGAGGGGACACATCCCTGGAAGTGTTCCAGGGCAGGATGGACGGGGCTTGGAGCACCCTGGGATGGTGGAGGTGTCCCTGCCACRGCAGGGGAGGGACTGGGGGAGKTTTAAGGTCCCTTCCCACCCAGCCCATTCCATGATCTCACCCAGAACCACAGCTCTTGGGAAACGAGCCAGAATCCCCCTCCATTCCCTCAYTTATTACAAATCCATGATTTTTTGGAAACAGCTCCTGATTTCTGAGCGTTCAGGGCTGGCAGAGCTGCAAATCCTCTGGACTCAGAGCATCCACGGGGGAATCCCCAGCCGACCTTTGCTCCACACCCACTCGGGGAACACTGAGGGCAGGGCAGCTCCCACCAGGCTCACAAACACATCCAGAGGGGAACGTGCCTCCCTGGCCCTGCTGACCACCAGGGAATTCCCTGTCAGAGCATCCATGGCAAAGCTGCCGCACAACAAACAACACAAAGCATCCCCTGAAATCACGGCCAGGGCTTGCAGTGCTCCAAGGAATGCTCAGGATATAAATATTTACGGGGCTTGATGAGCTGCAGCCCTGCACTAATGAAAGCAAGGCTGGAGAAATGGGCCTGGACTGTCCTGTGCCCCAAAGGAGGAGGATTGGGGTGTAAATGTTCCTGCTCCAYGAAACAATGCCTGCTCTCCATGGCAGGGCCAGCACACAGGGCACACCAACAGCCGGGAACCCAGCCAAGCCTGGGCCAGCAGTGCCCAGGTGTGCAGATGTCACCAGGACACCTGGACTGGGCTAATCCCGAGCACAGCTGGGATTCCAACCCCATTGCCCTTGGTTTGAATGTCGTCCAAGGCACAGACAGGGAGGAAAACCCTTCTGGGAAGGGGGGATGGCACCSCGGAGGTGAGCACAGGGAACCCTCCTGCACTGGGTCAGCGGGGGAAGGAGGGGSTTCTTCCCTTCTGTCCYGCTCAGGTGAGACCCCAGAGGAGCTCCAGCTCTGGGAACTCCAGCATCAGGACATGGAGCTGCTGGAGTGAGTCCAGAGGAGGCCAGGGAGATGCTCTGAGGGATGCAGCCCCTCTGGAGCCAGGCTGGGAGAGCTGGGGGTGTTCAGCTGATCCAGGCACAGCTCAGAGCCCTTCCAAGGYTTAAAGGGGCTCCAGCAGAGCTGGAGAGGGACTGGGGACAAGGCATGGAGGGACAGGRCACAGGGAATGGCTCCCACWGCCAGAGGGCAGGGATGGATGGGACACTGGGAATTAGGAATTATTCCCTGAGAGGGTGGGAGGCCCTGGCACAGGTGCCCAGAGCAGCCCCTGGATCCCTGGCMGTGCCCAAGGCCAGGGTGGACAGGGCTGGRAGCAGCCTGGGATGGTGGAAAGTTGGGAATCCTCATGGCAGGAGCCAGACTTGAGGACCTTCAGAGATCCCACCCAACCCATKCCRTGATTCAGCCACTGGGGATCCCCTGATCAAACCCACAATAACCCCCATGCCCAAATTTTCACCCCAGTTCCAGGATGAGGAGGTGGCACCTTCAGGAAGCCAAACCCCCCAACAAGGCTCTGGAAGCCCTGGGAGACTCCCGAGTGCAGAACTGCAGCTGTGAGCAGCACCAGCCCTCAGTGCTGCACACTCCCACAGGGAACTCCTGCAGGCGCCCTGCTCTTCCCAGCCTGGCCAGTGTTATCCCAGCAATTCCATAAAAACACATTTCCTTGGCATYCCATCCCCCCTCAAAAACCACCTCGATAAGAGATGTCTGAGTTGAACCCATGGGAACTTCAAAGAGGAAAAGCTGCTCACCCCAGCAAATATTTCCTCCAGAGTCTCCCAGGTGTCTGATAAATTCATGGATTCTCCCAGCCATTCCCAGCTGGAGGATAAGCTCCTCCTGAAACTCCTCCAAAAGGATCAGGGAGTGAGATCACAAAAAAACCAACCCCACCGTGTGGCAGCAGCTCTGGCCACGATGGCTTTCCAAGGAAATCAAAGCTCCCTGCACGTTCCACTGGCTCTGGGAACAATCAAAGCCACATTTGGTGGCATTTCAGTGGCGGCTCCAGCTCAGCCACTCCAGCAGAATTTAGGTCAGCCTGATCCTCCCAGGATGAGCTAGGGGAGCTTCCCAAGGGATTCAGGATCAAGGCAGTGCTTTTATAGAGCAGCTGGCAGCCAGCACCTCCCACAGCTCCATCCTCTCCCAAAGCCTCCACGAGCCAAGAGTTACCCTTGGAAAAGGCTCTGAGCCCCTTGGAGAAAYAAGACTGTGCCCTCATCCAGAGGGAAGGATGCACCTGCACTCCCCCATGGCACAACCAGCAGCCCAGGGGTCCTCTCCTGCCAGGTGGGGACATCCCAGCCCCTCCAGGAGCCACCAGCTGTGCTTCCACCATCCCCATGTCAAGCAGGGAGTCAGGCACAGGAAGTTTTCTGCGGCGCTCGATTTAAGCAGGACCATCTTTGCTGGCTGGGAGTGAAGCTTTTCATCCCAGTTTTTTTGGGATTAGGGCTCAGGACATGGTTCCTCTTGGCTGCATGGAAGGAACTCGATGTTTTCTGCCCAAATAGTCCACGGGGACTGGGATTGATTCTGGCAATATTTGGTGGAACAGAATCCCAGGTCCAGCATGAGCCCGTAGCTGCCTCCAGAGGGATGGAGGGAGGCAGAGGGGTGGGAGGGGGRGCCTTTCCTATCCAAAAACCTCATGTTTTGACTCCATTCCATTCCAAAAAGGGAAAAAAAACCTCCAACACAAAAGGAACAAACCCTCAGCCTCCAAGGTCTTGTTTTCATTCCTGTGTGGAACTCAACCACTCTGGCTCTGTACAAAGCCCAGATTTTGTTTTCTGGGCATTTTTAACTTTCTCTCCACCAGCATTCCCACTCCATACAGGTGGAGCTCCCTGCAGGAGGGATTGCTCATCCAGGGATCAGTTACCTGCTTTCCACAGGGATATAAAACCCTCTAGTTCTAAAGACAATTCCTGAATTTTAGCCTCCATAAAGACAAAAGTATTCCAGGAGAACTCTGTCCTCTCTTCCTGCAGCTTCCCCTGGCAAAACTCAGATCCAGCTCCAACCCATCAGAGCCCCCCAAAACCAAGCATCAAGTACCTGCATCCACATTCCCACCCTGGATTTAGCAAACTTCTCCCATCTTCCCATCATTCCATGCCCATTTTGCTGGGTTTATTCCACATCTCCCTGATGCAGGATCTTCTCCAGAGCCTGCAGCCTCCCTGGATGAGCCATTTATCTCCAAACCCAAATAAAGAACATTTTTAGGCCAGGCCATTGCATGGGAAAGATGCACTTTGAGTGAACAGCTTGAATTAAYGAGCCAGTAAAACTTAAATTGACCTTTTTTGTAGCTCTTGGCATTAAAGGGAGCATCAAACTTCCCTTTTTTTGTTGGAATGGCAGAAATGGGTGAATAGAGCTCAGTTATGGTATCAAGTGATGCATTTCAGGTTTGCTGTCAAACAAATAGAGATAAAACCCCCCTTTTCTCTGGGAGAGCCTTTTACTGACTGATAACCAGGATAATTAGATTTTAACTGGGCTGCCCACAAAGAAGCAGCATTCCAACCATCCCCTGCCTCCTTCCCAGCTCAAAAGGCTTTGCAGGGAGAAGCAGGAACCATTAAAACCCCATTTCAACAGAATCCTTGTGTTTCCCAGAGCAAGGCCATTAAAAGATGCACTGATACCTCCACGATTGGGTTCCTCCATTTGGGGAAAATGGGATGATCATTTATCAGGGCYGTGCTGCAACCTGATCCTAAATAAAATCCATTTATTTCCACATTTGCTGCAGCCGAGGCCGGGATGCTGAGCCAGCTGTGCTGCAGATGTGCAGCTCCTGCACCCCTGGCAGTGCCCCCGCTGCCACACGGGGCTTTTGGGGACTCTTCCTGCACATCCCAGGGGAAACYTGGCCTCAGCAGGGAGAAATGGAGCTCAGCAGCGTTTGGGAAAGCTGCCAGGAGCTGGATGCACACGGGATGAGCCAGGCCCTGCCCATCCCCAGCTCTTCATTCTCCACTTCTCWCCCCGAGAGCCCCGAGCACTCCAGGTGTCCATAAATCCATTGTTCAGCTTCCGGGGATGGCGCTGCACCCTCCCAGCCGAGGAGGGGTTAAATCCTGGCCTCATCTCACCCATCTCACCCAACCCAGCAGCGCCACCCGAGCAGGGACACTGCCCCTCCCTCCCTCGGGGACAGCACTCCCAAATCTCGGCCTCCAGCCCCAAAGTCCTTCACCAAACGCGGCATTTTCACTTGTCTCCCTTCAAAATTTTATAAAATTTTCAGTTAGGAGGGAAATGGGTGCCTTGGGATAAAGGGGCAGAATTTTCCCAGTTAGGAAAACAAACCGGCCCAGCCRTCCCCACTTCCCAAAGCACATGACAACCATGGAGGCACCAGCTCCTGCTTCCCCTTTCCACGGCTCCCGTCCCGGTTTCCTCCAGCCCCAATTCCCAAATCAGTGCCCTCTTCCCACCAGCAGCCCCTGGAGAAACAGGAAAGGAGCTCCGAAAAAAACATATTTTTTTTTCTTTAGGAAACTCCTTTTTTTTTCCGCTAGGAAAACCCCAGATACAAGCACTTGCTGCAGAGGTTCAAGAGTGCAGCCAAAAATTCCAGGACCTCTAAATCARGTTTATGAAGCTCTTCAAACACCTGACAGGTGAAGGCAAGCCTACAACTGAATCAGAGGCTCTCAAAAAAAAAAATAAATAAATTTTAATAGCCGAGCTCAGCTGCTCTTTAATCCTAGAAATATTCAGACCCTGCGGACACATAAAGGAGCTTTAAAGCTCTCCAGGTACCCAATATTCCACTGCCAGTCAGGCAAGATGGGTTTATTTGGGAGAGAYCTGCAGCTCAGCCGCTGCTTCCAGATTCCCTCGGATCCCAGGGGACGCGCAGGGGAGCGGATCCGGCTGTGCCCTCCCGCCAGGGACAATTCCCGGCAGGAATCCCCGGCTCCGGCGTCCCGCAGCCCCTGCCCATCCCGGCCGGGACAATTCCCCCCGGAGCAGACGGCCCGGACCCAGCCCAGCCCGGGGAGGATCCCAGGCAGGGCACGGGGCCGTTTTTCCCTTAATCAGCCCCAAAGCGGCGGCACCTGCGCAGCCCGCGGCGTTAATTACTTAATTAATTAGCGAGGCGGGGCCCCTGATGAGCCCAAGTGGTTCCAGCTGGGAGCGGAGCAAGCTCAGCTGGGGAAGGAAAGCCAAAGCGAATTTCAAACAAAAGGGAGGAAAAGCATCCCAAGGCCGAGAGATGCATGGAAACCTCGCAGCAGCTTCCCGAGGCTCTGGCTCGGCCCCAGCCGCTGCTTTTCCTGCACAATTCGCAAGGACTCCGCTCCAGAGGGAGCACAAAGCGCTTTTRTTCCCCTTGTCCAGATGTGAGGAGCGGGGGAAGCTGGAGCGGGGCAGGTCAGGGTGGCACAGCCCGGGACGGAGCCGCTCCTGCTCCCCCAAAAACCCCAACGCGCAGGGGAAGCRTCCCAACAAACCCAGCCTGGCCAGAGAGCGGGACGGGTTTGAAGCCGGGGTTTTATCGCAATAATAATAATAAAAAAGAGGATTTTTAGCGGCAGGATGTTGTGTCGTTCCAAAGGGGAGCAGAGGGATAGCAGAGACCCCCCCCCCTAAAATTCGGATTTCAGGGACGCTGCTCAGGCGGAGCTCACGGGACACAAGGAGAGGAACAAAAACCAGCAAAACCCAGCCAACAACAGCCAAATATTCATTACAGCTAAAATCGGTAAAAAAGGGGGGGATTAGGAGGAATAACAGCCGTACCTTGGGGTGCCAGCGGAGCGCAGGAGCAACAGGGATGAGGTTTGGGACAACCGGAGAGGAAAACAGAGCGGAGCAGGGAGCATCCCGCGAGGCAGGAATGGTTTCCATATCCTGAGCCTTCCCAGCCCCGGGGCCGAGGGGCTGGCACCGAACCCTGCTCCGAGCACAGGGGAAGGAGCAGGACGGGCTTTGCATCCCACACAGCTCCGGGCTCGCCTGACTGCGAGCGGGAGCCCAGGCGCTGCTCAGCCTCCCTCCCGGGACACCCCAAACCCAGCTCCGACAGCGGCGGTTTGGGGACACAGAGGGGACAGAGAGCTCCCTGACCTGCCGGGGACACACAGCTCCCTGACCTGCCGGGGACACAGAGGGGACAGAGAGAGCTCCCTGACCTGCCGGGGACACAGAGGGGACACGCAGCTCCCTGACCTGCCGGGGACACGGAGGGGACAGAGAGCTCCCTGACCTGCCGGGGACACGGAGGGGACACGCAGCTCCCTGACCTGCCGGGGACACGGAGGGGACAGACAGCTCCCTGACCTGCTGGGGACACACAGCTCCCTGACCTGCCGGGGACACAGAGGGGACACACAGCTCCCCGACCTGCCGGGGACAGAGGACACACACCTCAGTGCTGAGCTCTGGCGCTGGAAGATGCCCAAAGTTCCAAAAAGAGGCGACAAAATGTCCATGGCGCCTCATCCCCAAAATCCAGGTGATCGCCAAGACCTCTGCAGCCCCTAAAGAAGGGGAAAAGCCTCCTCTAATTCACTTACTGTCCCTAAAAACTCAAAAAGGAGGGATAAACSCCACCRAAAGCTCTTCCCAGAGCGGAACCARAATTTCTGGGCGGTTTTAATCCCGCGGGCAGGTGGGAAACGGGCTGGGCGGGGCTCGCCCATCCCAACCACCCCAATCATCGCCCCATTAATCACCCCATAATCAGCCCCAGGTGCTCCTGGGCGGTGATGGCCCCACCTGGGCAGCGCTGAGCACCTGGAGGGCACCAGGGAAGGGCATTGGCCGCTCCCATCCCTGCGGATCCCAGAGCCCTTCCCGGAGCTGTTCTCTCCAGGGATGGGTTCCTCTCCTTCCTCAGGGAGCTGAGCAGGTCGAGGGATGCTCTGCTCCTCCCAGCCTTGCTTAGAGAACCCCTGCCTGGAATTATCCCGTTTTCAGGGGTTTTCTCCAAAAGAAGGGGAAAAGGATCATCCCATCCCACCCCTACCCTGGACAGGGCCACCTCCCACTGTCCCAGCTGCTCCAAGCCCCGTCCAGCCTGGCCTTGGGCACTGCCAGGGATGCTGGGGCAGCCACAGCTGCTCTGGAAATCCATGCCAGGGCCTCAGCACCCTCCCAGGGAAGGATTCCAACCCCATTTTTCTCCCCACAGCCCCCTTGTCCCTGCACTTGCCCCCCTTTGCTGCCACACCTCTGTCCCTGGATTTGTTGTGTCYTTCCCACCTCTCCCAAAATAATCTTATTTTGTCCACTTGGAATTTATTTCTAGCCCTGAGATTCCTTTCRTCCAAGCAGGCAGCAAACATTTAAAGATATTTATCTCCCTTTAGCAGCCTGSCTGTGCCTCACAGTGTGGAATTGGAGAATGCCAGGTTTGGGCTGGAAAAGACCTTAAAACTCATCCCATTCCATGGGCAGGGACACCTCCCACCATCACAGGTTGCTCCAAGCCCTGTCCTGGAAATAAATTTGGAGTAAATTCGCTGAAATGCAGGAATTTCATGGGGATAAAAGTAACACCACTCATTCCAGCAGAGAATATTCCTGTGRATTGTCCCAGCTGAAGTCCTCCCCTTACAGGGAACTTGAGCTCCTCATTTCTGTGCTGGGAGTGATTGGGCTCTGTAAAATCTGCCCAAACTCAGGGAAATGGCATTTCCAGCATCCACAGGTTTGTCTGGAATGTTGTTGGATAAAGTTACAAAACACRGCCTGCTCTGCAGCTGAAAGTTTGGAGAAAAAGTTCCAAACAGAGAAAATACAAATTCTCTTTAATGTGTGAACAGCTTCACCTCCCAGGGACAGTGCCACAGACTGTGCTGATGGTGTGGCAAGGATTCCAGGGGAATTCCATGGAAAAATGGAGGTTTTCAGCATCCAAACCATCCCACTCCCAACTTCTCAGCAGCGTCCTCMACCTTCCATCCCTGCTGCCTCCTTGGAGAATTCCCAGCCTGTCCCTGTCGGGAGGGTTTTCCTTGGATCAGCTGTGGCAAAATTGAAAGGAAGAGAGGAGAAAGCTGAGCTGGAAGAGGAGAAAAGGCTTTTTCAGGCACCAGGGATTTTCCAAGCTCCAGAGCTCTGCCCACCCAAATCCCAGTGTCTTCTCCCAGTCCATCCCAGTTTAACAGCCTGGAAGTGCCCTGGGAGCTCTGCCTCATCCTCCTCCCTTTCCAGGTGGAAATGTCTCTGTGGAATGACAAAGCTCTGGTGCGGATCCAGCTCTCCCTCCTCCCTTGGGGACAGCCAGGGATCCACCAGCAGTGGCAGCCAGGAGACAAAATGCCCTGCTGGAAGTTTGGGAAGGAGGAGAAGTGGGATAGCAGTGACTGATGTGGGTTTCTCCCAGCTCTGGAGCCTGCAGAGGTGAGAAAACAGAACAARCAGCAAAGGGAGGAGCTCTGGTGTGAGAGCACAACGGGGCTGGGGGAGATTTCCAATTCCATCTGCCCTTGGATAAAGGCAGATAATGAAATACCTCTGGAATGAGGAAAAATATTTCCAGTGTGATGGAAAAGCTGTTAGCAGGGGGCAGCAGCTGCAGGGGCTTTATCTCCCTCGCCAGGACAAAGGTTCATTAATCATCTGGCACTGCTTTATGCACCCATCTTATCTTCCCAGAGCTCCCCGTGCTCCCTCCCAGGACACCCTGGAGCAGCACTGGAATATTGATTCCTGCTCTTGTGTCCATGCTCTTCTCTGGGGTTGCTGAGTTGTTCAGGAAGATGGGAACACGGGCATGGCTCTGCCCCAAAGTGCACCAGAGCATTTGGGATAAAACTGGAAAATCCTTTTAATAGTGAGGGAAAAAAATCACACAATCATGGGGGGAAGGGACCTTAAAGCTCATCCAGTCCCACCCCTGCCAYGGACACCTTCCACTATCCAGGGTGCTCCAAGCCCCTCCAGCCTGGCCTGGGACATTCCAGGGATGAGGAATCCACAGCTTTTCCAAGCAACCTGTTAAAATCCAGGGCCGCCAGGAAGGTGGGATACAAAGCCACAAGCAGGAATGAAGCCAGAGCTGCCCCAAATCCCTTTTCTCTTGGGAAGGTGCTGCCAGACCTTTGGAGAACACAGCTGGTGGAGACCCTGATCCTTCCTTAGCTCTGGAAAAATGGGAATATTCATCTGCCTCTCCTGGCTCAGCAGATTAGATTCCCCAGCCATCAGCTGTTGTTTTTTATAATTTTTCCTGAATCTCTTGGCAAGAGATTCCCTTCCCTGACATCCTAAACAGGGGCTGTGCTCGTGCCTGGGTTGGGAACAGGCAGAGGAAGCTGAGTTTGAGGAATCTCAGCTGGGGAAAGCCCAAATCCCAATTTCCCATCAACCAACCAAGCACTTAAGCCTGGCTGACAGCACAGAGGAGCTGCTGAGCTCTGAGCTCAGCTTAACCTCTGTCAAACCACCCTGAGAGCACTCCCAGCAGCTTCCCACTGGGAATTGCTGCTGAGCTCCAGCCTGGAGCAGCACCACCCTGGGGAAGTGCTCTGGGCTGGGGGAGCCAGGCGTGAGCAGCCAGCAGGACCCAGGGATGGAATCCCAGCAGGATCCAGGGATGGAATCCCAGCAGGATCCAGGGATGGAATCCCAGCAGGACCCAGGGATGGAGTCCCAGCAGGACCCAGGGATGGAATCCCAGCAGGACCCAGGGATGGAGTCCCAGCAGGATCCAGGATGGAGTCCCAGCAGGATCCAGGATGGAATCCCAGCAGGATCCAGGGATGGAATCCCAGCAGGATCCAGGGATGGAATCCCAGCAGGACCCAGGGATGGAATCCCAGCAGGACCCAGGGATGGAATCCCAGCAGGACCCAGGGATGGAGTCCCAGCAGGACCCAGGGATGGAGTCCCAGCAGGATCCA
>JACDOX010000133.1:265154-281553 GCA_014549065.1 Cardinalis cardinalis
TCCCAGCAGGACCCAGGGATGGAATCCCAGCAGGACCCAGGGATGAAGTCCCAGCAGGATCCAGGGATGGAGTCCCAGCAGGAGCAGTGTGATCAGGGCTGGGATGGGCACAGGCTCTGGGGAAAGGCTGGAGAAGAGCCAGAGGGTTAAACAGAAAACCCCTCTTTGCCTGATAAATGATTCCTGTGGAAACGGCAAAGGGGTGTTGGGAATGAGCTGGACACRGAATGGGTGGCAGAGCTGGGAGGCRACCACCAGAGTGATGACCACCACACTGATGACCACCAGACCTTCTGAGAGATCCCAGCAGGAGTTTGAAGCTGGTTTTGGAGCACTGGGGATCACTGGTGGGATCGGGATCACTGGGTGGGATTGGGATCACTGTTCCTTGGGACAGCAGTGGCACCACGTCCACGCTGATGTCAGCACTCTGCTGGGAACACCCAGAGCTGTCCARGAGTGACAGGAAGCCCTGGAATGAAGCAGAGTGGGGAGGAGGAAGGCCGTGTTCCTGCAGGAATGACCTTCCAGGAGGTGGAGCCTGAGCAGCTCCGGAGCCACGGCCGCACTCCGCGCTCGGGCCCGAACTTACACAATGATTTATTTGCATCCTGCCCGAAAACAAATGGATGTTTTACATATTTATATCATAAGATAAAGTGATCCTGCAGCTGATCAAAGCCAGGGCAGATCTGGAGGCGATTACAGCAAGTGTTTGCTTAACTGAGGTCATGATGCACTCGGAGCGGGCGAGGCTCCGGCTCTGCTCCGCACATGTGAGCGCTCCAGGAAGGTCGGGAGAGGCCCTGGCTCCAAGTGCTGCCTGTCCAAGAGCTCCAGCAAAGCTGAACCTGGTCCTCGACCCAGCCTTGGGACAAAGGATTGGTCAAGGGGAGCAGGGTTGTGCTGTTTGTGAAATGAAATTGAGTTTGAAGAGGTTTGTGACCAATGGAAGCTCAGTTTGGCTTCATTTGGAATTCTGGAGAGGATGAGGGAGCTGAGGGGGCTCAGCCTGGAGMAAAGGAGGCTCAGGGGGGCCCTCAACTCCTGCCAGRARGGGACAGGGAACAGGGRCAGGGGCAGGAGCAGAGGGAACGGCCTCAGGCCGGGCCAGGGCAGGCTCAGSTCGGACATCAGCAGGAATTTCCCCATGGAAAGGGGGCTCAGGGWTGGGAACTGCCCAGGGAGGGTGGCAGTGCCCATCCCTGGAGGTGTCCCAGCAATTCCTGAGCTGGCACTCGGTGCTCTGGGCTGGGGACAAGGTGGGCATGGGGCACAGCTGATCCCAGAGCTCCTTCCACCCTCAGAGATCCCGATCCCATCATGGGGATGAGTCTGTCCAGCAGGGCAGGCTGGGCTGTGGCTGGGAAAGCTGGAGCAGGGGACAGGGATGCYCCATTCTGCACACCCTGGGCTGGCCTTGGAGGCATTTTCCTGGTTGGAATCCGAGGTTACCACTGAACCACACAGTTGGGAATGGGCAAAGGATAAAKTGGATGCAGAATTTCCCCCTGGAAAGCCTTGCAGTGGCTGGGCAGAGGCTCCAATACCCAGGGATGACCAGTCCAGCCTGGCAGTACAMTGGGATATACTGGGAATACTGGTCCCACCCCTCAAGCTGGCTGTCCAGGAGACTTTCCCAGCATCCACCCCCACRGGAAATCCAGGCTGATGCTGGGGCTGTCCCTGGTGCATTCCCTGCCACTTCACTAAATGGCATCACRGAGAGTTTGATTTCTGCCTGCTCCCACTGAAACAGCAAATTCCTGCTCTAACACCTGAGCCTGGATTCCAGCACGGGAAGAGCCAAATCCTCACTGAAAACCAGTCAGGAATTTGCCTTCTCCTGATTTTCCAGCCCTGCAAAGCCACGTTGGGACCTTCCCCTCTCTCCACGCAGCACAAACGCCCGTGCCAGGCTCAGGGGACAAATCCAGCYGGGATTTGCCATCCCTGGGATCTCATTCCCGACCACATCTGGAGCCCTGCCGGCTCAGGAACATTCCCCTCCCGTTTCATGGGATGCTGAAATGAAAACCACATCCTTATCTCTGTCATCCCCCCTCCCGCAGCTCATCCCCGCTTCCCTGGCTCCGTCCCACTCCCGAGCATCCCCGCGGCCGGCAGGTCCCTAATCCGTGCCGTGTGTCCCGGGGCGCTCCCGGTGCCTCCGGCAGCCCGAGCCTTCACCGCCGTGCCGGGATGTCAGCGGGATGCTGAGAAGAGCCTCGCCCAGCTCGTTATCRGCGTGTGCGGGGCGGGATGGAGCAGCCGCAGCTGCTGCTGCACGGGGGGATTCCTGCAGGCTCGGCTGCCTTTGGGAACGCTGCGGAGCCCCGGCAGCCCAGGGGCTGGGAAACCACAGGAATTTTTGGCGAGGCTCTCCCGGCAGTGCCAGCGGAGGTGACGCCAGGTCAGCGGCTCCGAGCGCCGAACTCAGGGATGCTCCAGCTCTGCTGGGCATCTCCTTTCCTCTTTCTCCTCTCCTCTTTCTCCTCTCCTCTTTCTTCTTTTCTCCTTCTCCTCTCCTCTTTCTCCTCTCCTCTTTCTCCTCCCCTCTTTATCTTCTCCTCTTTCTCCTCTGCACTTTCTCCTCCCCTCTTTCTCTTCTCTTTCTCCTCTCCTCTTTCTCCTCTCCACTTTCTCCTCCCCTTTTTCTCTTCTCTTTCTCCTCTCCTCTTTCTCCTCTCTTCTTTCTCCTCCCCTCTTTCTCTTCTCTTTCTCCTCTCCTCTTTCTCCTCTCTTCTTTCTCATCCCCTCTTTCTCCTCTCCACTTTCTCCTCTCCACTTTCTCCTTTTCTCCTTCTCCTCTCCTCTTTCTCCTCTCCTCTTTCTCCTCTCCTCTTTCCCCTTTCCTCTTTCTCATCCCCTCTTTCTCCTCTCGACTTTCTCCTCTCCTGTTCCTCTTCCCTGATCCCACAGAATAAAAATTTTCCCCTGTATTTAGTTCCTTACACACCACTGGAAGAGAAGCCTCRACCAGCTCAGCTCACTTGTGTTCAGCTCATTCCCATCTTCTCATGAACCCCAACTTCCCCAGCAGTTCCAGCTCTGCAAATTCCTGGGGATTTTCCCGCCCTGTGAAAATGTCCCTGGAAAACAGCAAAAGCCTGGAAATGTAACAAAATAATAATAATAATAATAATAATAATAATAATAATAATAATAATAAAGGCTACAGATTTGTCTTTTAGACAGAAATCATCTCAGCAGCATGAGCAGATTGGAGCAATCTGGGCACAGGTTCTGCCATGGAAAAGGGATTATTTGGTCTATAAAGGGATTTTGATACAAAATACGTGAAAGAACCGAGACTTCCTGTAGCCAAATTCCTGCATAAAACATAAAACCGGCCCAGACTTCAAACAGCATCTCAAAAACTTTCCAGCAGATCCATTAAGAGCTGGGTTTTTAAGGAAGCCAAGGGAACCAGGGCTGCCACCCAGCATTTTGCTGGCTTTATTTGGGAAATTTCGTGTTTCTCGCCACCTGCACTCACTAAAAAAGGGCTCACCACGAGTTTTAAGGAAATTTCTTTGCTTAAATGGCAGAGGGGGTGAATCCAGGCTGGATTCTGCCAGCGTGGGGAGCAGAGGTGCCACAACCTCCACTCCACTTGACGCCCCAGATGCTGATGTGTCTCCTCAGGTGCACACCAGCTGTGGGAGTGGGATGGAGGCCAGCACGCTCAGCTTCCCCACATCCAGGGAAAACCAGACCTTTGGGATCTGCCCTTCTGCTTCCAGGACCTTCCTCAGCAGAACATCCCTGAGTTGAAGTGATGCCCCAGAAACGCTGCTCCACCAGGATGGAAACGGGATGAAAATGGTGAAATGACCTCCAAATAAAGGGTCCACATCCACTCCCCTCCCCAAAATCCACCCCCCTGGATCAGCCTCCACGCTCTTGGCAAGGCTAATGCTGATTTTCCAACTGCACCTCTGCAAAGGGCAGATTTCATCCTTCTTATCTCAGCYTGGAGACAACATTTATCTTCCTGACAGCAACCAGCTTGATTCCCCAACACAGAGACAAAGGGAAAGGCCACGAGCCCCAGGAGGGCCTGGGCTGTTCCAGCTGCTGCAGCTGAGGGGTGAAATCCTGGGCAGGAGGGTTTGTCCCCACTTYGCCTGCACGTGGAGCTCCAGGATGGTTCCAGCACACTGGGGCCGGCAGGAGCAGAGCAGATCCCAGCTGTGCACCCAGAGCACAGATCTCAATGGAGTTTTGGGATGTTTGGGGTCTTGGGGGCCCTCCCCAGCTCCTGAAGCCGTGTTCCTGCTGGCTCCAGGGCTGGCTGGGCCACAGGATGGGGATGAGATAATCTTTGGGTTCGCTCMGTGGGAGCAGTGGGGGCTCAGTGGGGAGGGTCAGCCAAGGCTTGGGAAGGAGATGAAAGAGCCTCTGCCCCATTCCAGGCTCCAGAAATGGTTCCCAACCTGGTAAACCTGGACAGAAYCCTCTGCTCAAAGCCTTGGGATGGAAGGGRCCTCAAAGCTCATCTTGTTCCAACCCTACACCTTCCACTATCCGAGGGTGCTCCAAGCCCTGTCCAGCCTGGCCTTGGGCACTGCCAGGGATGGGGTTTGTGCCTGGTCAGGGTGGGGAAGTGCCACAGGAATGCTGRAGCAGCTCCCTAAAGCCCCAGGCCTGCTGTGCCCTGCGAGGGAAGGTTTTGGGAATTGTTTCCACCACGTTCCTGGCAGCTCCTTGGCTGCCAGAACCAGTCCCAGACTGGTTTTCAGGAAGGAAACCAACCTCATGCTGGGCAYCACAGGCTCCAGACACATCCAGCAGCTGGGACAGTGCACCACAAATCAGGATTTGGGCAGAGCTGGAAGCTCCTCCTGGGTGGGGTAAGAGTGGCAGGGACAGAAGGGAATCAAAGCAAATTCCCTGCCTGGGATGGAGATCCTGGGTTTGCAGCCTGGAATTTCCTAAGGAGCCCTCCATCCTGCTGGAGATGGATTCTGGACAGGGAGGGAGGGAGGAGGCACCTGAAACATTCCCTGAGCCTTGATTAACACCTGGTTTGGCTTCCAAAGCATCTTCCTGGTTTATCCCGAGTTTGAGCTGCTTCCTGCAGCTCCACAGAGTCCATCTGGGATGTGCCAGAGATCTGCAGCCAGGCAGAGCAGCCCAGCCCCAAAAAACACAGTGTTCTGCCATGGACGGGGTGTCTGCATGACCTTCTCCTCTCCAGGCTTCCAGGTTTTGTTTGCTTGAACTCTCAGTTCCTTTTTTATGGTTCCCTGGAGCTGACAGGCTCAGCACAGGCTCTGCTCCCATCTTTCTGAGATCAGGAYTGCAGACAGAGCTTGCCAGCCCCATGGAAAGCAGGTCCTGGGAGCTGGTGGAACCAAACCCCACAGAAACAACCAACAAGGCTGCCCTGGTTTGGAAGGAGAAGTTTCCAAGCCCATTTTTCCCCCTGGAGCGGAGCCAGTGGAGCTGCCCAAGGCTGGCATTATCCCAAGGGCAGGTGCACACATGGATCACCCTCCCCAGCAGCCASATCCGAGCCTGGAGAGGCACCTGGAGATTTGGCAGGTGGAATTCAGCAGAACTGAAGTGTTTCTGCTGTCATCCAGCTCTGCTTGGAGCTGGCTGGGCTTTATTTTGCCAGGGATTAATAGGACAAAAGTGGAACTCAGAGCAGTGCAGCAAAGCAAAGCTTTGCCCCAAGAGTGGGGAGGAGACCGAGGCCTGGAGCCCAAGGGAATTGCCAGGGAATGTCTGTTTGGAGCCCCCAAAGGCTGGATCCCAAAAGGATCCMAGGGGATCTGAGATCCATCCATCCCCAACTCCTGCAGAGCCTGCTCAGCAGCCCTGGGGTTTCTGTTCCAGGAGGTTCCTGGCAAACACTCCCAGGCTGGAATGGTGGGTGGAAGCCAGGGTGGGCTCTGGATGAGCTGGAGATTGTTTTTCATGGTTTTCCTGAGGTGTTGAAAGAAATCCTTGGTTCTGCACGACCTGGGAGCTCTGGGAGTGCAGCGGGGTCGTGCTGAGCTCTGGAGCTGATTAGAGCCCAGCTCTGAGGCTCAGGAGTTGGAGAGAGCTGCCTGAGCTTTATTGGTGATGTCAGCACCACCCTGGGGCTGCTCACGGCCCTGCCCTGCCTGCAGCATTCCCAGAGGCTCTCTGGGAAGCCCAGGCTGGAAATGGGATGGGTTTTCCCCCCCAGCAAKGCCTCAGTGCTGTGCCCAGGCTCCCTGTGCTGCACACCCCAGGAATGATCCCCAAGGGCAGGGATGGCTGCTGGGAGAGGCAGAGGGAGAAGGAAGGAATTGATGATTCACCAAAAAATGAGGTTTTACAAAAAAGCCTGGGATCTAACCCCTGGTATCCAAAGGAAGCGTGTGGCACACACGAGGCTGTTCCACAGGATCCATCTGCCCCCTTTTATCCCAAACATTTATCCCATAAATCCTTCCACTGGTTGGAAGGAAAGGATTTTCCAGCTGGCTCCAAGCAGAGAAACACAAATCCAACAGATTATTTGGAGGCAGTGATGGAGCTGCCCCTTCCCTCAGCTTCCTGGGTCACCTCCTGGAATGTCCAGGCCTTTCCTGCTGGGCAGAGACAACCACAGAGCCACTCCAACCAATGCRACAGGGAAAAGCCAAATGGATCCCCCCAGTTTTGTCCTGCTCAGGCCCAGGACAAACAGAGCACTCAGAGGGAGCAGCTCATCCCCTGAGGGCTGTGCTCATCAAATCCAGCTCACTCTCTGTAGGAAAACAACACCCAAAGGCATCCTCTGTGCTTCCACCCTCACTGTTCTTCCAAAAGATCCCAAAGTGACACTGGAGCCATTCCCAGTATCCTGGCCATCAGGAAGARCTTGTGTCCATCCCAGTCCAGCTGCACAGAGGCCTCTGGAGCCTCCCCCTGGGTGTAATTAATGATTTTTAATCTGCTGCTGCTGAGGRGAGGCCGACAGTGCTCCCACTAACTCCATCCTGGTTCCTTTGGAAGCTGCAAACTCCCTCTGGAAGGGCCTGGTGCCGTTGTGTGAAAAGAAAAAGGGAAAAAAAAAAGGAAGAAAAAGTAGAGAATCTCAGGAGGTGATGGATTTATCATCTGCTCTTGCTCATGGGATGAACCCGTCACGAGACGGGGCAGGAACCRGCCTTGGAGAGGCCAAGCTGGAGATTTCCCCAAACCCCTGAGGAAAACAACTCTGCTAATCCCAGAGCTCCAGGCCAGCCCTGAATATCCATTAGGCTGGGGRAAAGCCAAGACTCCAGCTCCAGGCCTCTGCTTTCACTCTTTGTCTTGGTCCTGGGCTCCTTCTCGGGGACTCTGTGGCAAAGACACATCCAGAGGCCACGGGGACACCAGAGCCTCAAAGGCACCGAATTTGGAGGTGTCCAGAAGAAAGCAGCTGATGAACCCCTCCAAAACATCTCCCTCAGCCCTCTGGGAGCTGTGGATCTCCCAAAGCAGCAATTCCCGAGCAGAGCAGACCACACAGATGGAACCAGCTGGAGAAAAGGGCCTGGGTTTTTTACATCTCTCTATTTTTTTTTATWTTTTATATTTCTCCATTTTTTCTGCTGTTGCTTTAACCTGCAGACAGTAACTCGAGGAGGTGCTGCTCATCTCCTAAAGTTCCCTCCTGCCCAACCTTAAATGGCATCCAGGGAGACACAGAAAACCCTCTGAGCTCCCTCCTGGCACCATCACAAAGCACAGAAGCCAAGGTGTGAAGCCCCCAAAGGTGCCAGCACTCCTCCAGACCAGTCTGACACCCTCAGTGTCCCAAAACTCTCCTTTTTTGCCTGAAGTCTGAGTTCATTTTGAAGGCAGCAGTTGCATAAGCACTTCTGCATGTGGTTAAGTTGTAAAACTTGGCCCAAGGTTTCCCTCACCATGGTTGAAGTGTTATTTTAGGGGGGAGGGAGGTTGTAGACACTGAAAATCCAGACCTACCCAAGCTTCAAATAAGTCTCCTCTTTTTTTTTGTCCTGCAGACTGAAATTCCTGGAGTTTAAATCCCTGCTCTTTTTTTGGAATAGCACCTGGGAGAATCTTTAACCCCCTGAACAGGCACTGCCTTAGAAAAAAGGAAGTTTATTAGTTCTGTTCTTTAGAGGAATAGAAATGGATTATTAACAGCATTGGGGATTATTAAAACTTGSGGAAAGCAAATTAAAAACTGATTCTGTCCTCACCATCTCCTGACTTTTTGTGCTTTTCCTATCCTGGAGTGGGAGGTGCTGCACAAGAGGGGAGGGATGGATGGAAAAGTGTCTTCCCTGCCTTGGATTTTCCTTTCCGGCTTCTTTTTACTTCCCTCTCTCCACAGGGAAACCCTGGGAGTTCTCAGAGCCAAAAATTTGGATTTTCTCCTCCTCAGCCCTTAATTTGAATGAAATCCTCCTTTTTCTGCACTGCATCTTCTAAAATAATGTAGATAAAATAGGAAATAAGAGAAAATCCAAACTCTGGTGATCTGAGTGCAGCCCTTGAGCAAGGAAAACCCAGCACTGGGAAGAGAAATAAGGGAATTCCCTCATTCCTGGGAGGGCTGAAACCTGTCCTTAAAGCTGTGATTAAACACAATTAACAGGAACTCAACAGCAAACTTTAACAGGAGAATAATTAACACCCAGCTCTGGAGTTGCTCTTTCTCACCCTGTCCTTTGTGGTATTGTCAATTTACATAAATTCCAATCATTAGGAAAAAAATTATTATTTCTCATGCAAGGTAAACAAACCTAGGCTCCCCTTCCATCCAGGATGGTGGAGAAAGACTAAATTAGGGAAAATATAGATTCCTCTGCTTACCTTGCTTTTGGAACCACTTTTCCTATCCTTGTGAGGTTCCTTGCAGGGCATATTTATCCTCCACAATAATTCCCCATCCTGCTGCACTTCCAGTGGTTTTTAAAAGGATGCAACAGAAAATCCACTAACCTTGAGGCCCTGGGGGCTGAGAGCTCTGCAGATCTCTCACTCCTGAAGGGGTTTCCTGAAGGGAATCCTGGTTTTCAGAATTCCTGAAGGAATCCTGGTTTTCCAGGTGGAACAGCACAAATTCCTGGGGAGAAGGCCCAGAACTGCTTTTGTGTTAACGTGGTTTGTCTGGGACAAAGCTGCACCTCAAGCATTAAACCAACAAAGGAGGGTTGGAAAAAAGTGGGAATTCTGTTAAATTCTCCAGGATTTCCCCTGGATGTATTTTTAAGTCATGGATTTCATGAGACCAGACAGGTGAGCACCAAACCCCCTTGGGTCAGCCACAGGCGCCACCTCCTCACGAGTTCCTCATCTCCACGCCTGGAAARCCAAGGTTTTCCAGGGCAGATGCCATTCCCTGGGGAATGTCCCACCTGGGGGTGCTGCTGTTCCCAGGGACAGTCACCCACAGTCTGAGCAGCCCCTGCACCACCCAGGGGAAGGACAGGACTCAGGGCAGGTCCTGCAGGGATTCAGTTCAAATTCTCCAGGAAAATCCCTCTGTTTGAGTCAGGCATTGCTGAGTTGCCCTGTTTCTCCTGGGATATTTTAGATTTAAGGTGGTGATTTGGGGTCTCTGAGGAAAAAGCCATTATAAATTCCTATCAGTTTCTCCCTGGGAGGGCAGGGAGGCCCTGGGATGGATTTCCCAGTGAGGCTGGGCTGCCCCTGGATCTCTGGAAGTGTCCAAGGCCAGGTGAAGCCCTCCCCACGACCTCAGGGGGGATGAGCAGCKGTGTCACCACATCCCCTGTGGAGGGGACAGCAAGGACTGGACCTGTCACACCCAAAATCCCTTTAATTCTACCAGTCAGGAGACCCAAGGTCAGTCTGAAGGTAAAACCGAGCTGGTTTCCATCTTTCCAAGGGTCCCAAAAAGCAGAGAACTGGATGAGAGCCACACATGACTCCTCCATGCTGGCAATTACAAGCTCCTCGTTAAGAGCTTTGCTGAAAGAAATGTAATTTAAGGAAATGTAATTTAGCCACTGATGTGGCTCTACCCAGGGACAAACACAGCAAGAGCAGCGTGGAGCCTTTATCTCCCCACTGTCCCATCCATTTCCCTGCTCTTTCAGCACCCACATCCCTGGCTGGGATGTGCTTTGATGGTTTGTTGGTTCARGGTGTAATCAGCACTAATAATTTCTCCACTCCAGGACTATTAGGCACGTTTGGGAAGTGATTTCCCACCCCTCAGAGACCCTGCAACTGGATACCCTGTGTGCTAACCCGTGGATTTCCTCCACTCCAGCATATCCCCAGGCCTCGAGGAAATTAGCAATCCAAACAAATTCTGCTGGGCTTTCAGAGATGAATTCTTGTAATAACACTGCCCTGAGATTGGATCTGGGGCTGGAGCTCTCTGCAAAAGCAGGGAAATGTCCCAGACAAAGAGAGATTTGCCCAAACTTCAGCTCAGTGGTCACGTAGTTTCGTGTCCCCCTTCCCTGCACTGATAACTCAGATTATTTCTGTCTCAGCACAAGTTCAGTCACTTTTCCTTATCCAGAAACTCCTCCTTTCCATGAGCTCCAGAGAAAAATGAAAGCGAGCAGATTAAAAATAGAAGAGGRAAAACAAAACCCCAACAACTTGCTATCTGTACTGACTTTTGCTTCTGGCACTYGCAGAGCTGTTCCTTGTTTTGTTTGCTTTATTTCTTGCCTTTTTGTGTCCCCTTTCCCAAGAGAGAACTGCAAAGGTCAGACACTGCCACTCTSCATGTGTCCCAGGCAGGAGCTGCCTCTTGGCAGGCTCAGCACCCAGACAGGTCCTTAGGAGAGGTCCCAATCCAAGCTCAGGATCCAGACAGGTTCTAATCCAGGCTCAGAACCCAGACAGTTTTTAGGAGAGGTCCTAATCCAGGCTTGGGAAGAGCAGCAGGAGCAGGACATGGGAATCCTGAGCCAGCAGCCAAATCCTCACCTTGGGTCTGAGCACTGAGGGAAGGGGAACATCCACAGGCAGTAAAAAAAGGGATTTTATGTCTGGGTTAAAAGAGGTGGATGAGAGAAAGGAAGAGATTTTATGTCTGGTTTAAAAGAGGTGGATAAGGGAAAAGAGTAAATTTTATATCTGGGTTAAAAGAGATGAATGAGGGAAAAATGGATTTTATGTTTGGTTTAAAAGAGATGGATGAGGAATTGGAGAAGACTGGATTTTAGACCTGGTTTAAGAGAGGGGGTTGAGGAAAAAGAGTGAATTTTATGTCTGGGTTTAAGAGAGATTGTTGAGGGGAAAGAGTGGATTTTAGACCTTGGTTCTGAATGGAAGCAAATAATTTTTCTTCTTACTTTTATTGTTATTATTATTATTATTATTGTTACTACAACAACTACTACTACCACTACTACTACTACTATTACTATATTTTATTATTTCATTATTTTTATTATTTAGAAACCGATTTTATTTATGGTAACTATTAACACCCAAAATAATGGACTAAAATAATGTGCTCCAGGATTCTTTACTCTTACCCATTGGGGTGTTGGTTACTGAGGGTTTCCTTGTGTTGATGAGGACTCAGCAGGTTGAAGATGTAAAAAAGGGTTTATTTCAACAGCTCAGTTGGTTTGAGCTGCTCTTCGAGGCACAGGGAAGTTTTTAAAGCAGAGCAAAAACCAGAACAAGGTTTCTCATCTGTAACTTGAGCCTTGGTTTATTCAGTGTCATCATTCCRAGGTAATTATGTTTATTCTTAGCATAATTATAATGAAAAGAGAAATATCACTGATCCAGAGCTCTGAGCTGATGAGAGCTGGATTTATGGATGAAATACTCTTAATATCCCACCAAAAGGTGGTGGGTGCTGCATGAGGAAGGATGATCCAAGCTCAGAGGGACAGAAGGTCCAGGGAAGCAGGGAATGGGACTAAAGGAAGCATTGAAATGGCTTTGGAATTTTGCATTTTCACTGTTTGCATTGAAATTTTGGTCCTGCCAAGCGCAAGGGGCAGCAGGGGGAAGGAGCAGATTGAAATGAGAGCAGGATATGGGGYGAGGACAGCAAAAGTCCTGCTGAGCGTTTGATGTGCCAGGGAGGAAGAAGCCAAGGAGAGGAAGTTTGTGAATGGATGTGATCTGGGCAAAAGGCAGGTCCAGCCTGCCAAGAGCAAAGGATGTTGCACTCATGGAGATGAGATGAGACAACGACTTGGCCAYGAGTTTCAGCTCAAAAGGTTGAGCTCTTAGGGCTGAAAACATTTAGGGCAGGAGCAGGAAAACAGGAAGATGTTGACTGGCCAGAAAAAGCAGGAAAATCTCTCCCCACCACCTGAACTGCATCAGCTGAGACAAGTCCTCTCAGGAGATTTTCCTTCCCCTCCCACAATGTCCAGCTTCCTCCTTTCACTCTGCTCCCACCCCAGCTTTCTGGTGTCATGTGGATGATTTGGATCATCTGTGTCTCTCCTGCACAGGACCTGACCCAGGCAAGCAGGCCTTGTAAACCCAGGGCCTTTTGATGTCTGGAGCAGGCAGCCAGGCTGCTGGAATTTATGGTTTCCAAGGAGCACAGGGAAAGGGAGAAATTTATGTTAGGAAAATGTGACTGTCATCTTCGTTTATCTCCCAGTTTTGTAATGGAAAACAGGCATTTCACAAACACAGCCCCACAAACCCAGCGTGAAACGGTTCGGGGAGCTGAGCGTGTTAACCATGAACTGCTCCATAAATATCAACATTATTATTAACAATTGTATCAATAAGAACACTGCAATAAATCACACAGCAGCTGGAACATCCCATCCYCATGCACCTGGCAGGCTTGGAAAGCAAAGTTGCAGCATCTCTTCCTTCTTCCCATCCTTTGTGGTGTCTGGGTCAATCAGAAAATCCTTGGATGCTCTGGAGCACAAACCCCCCACTCAGTGCAGGAGCATCCCACAGGCAGCAAATAAAGTGTGGAGCTCCACCAGGATGCTCCAAAGTTCAGGAAAACCCATCCTGAAGGCAGGAATTACCTGGAACCCTGCAGCTGGAGCAGCAGATAAGGAGAGCAGCTCAAACTGAAGGAGTTAAACCACATAAATCAAAATGCTCCCACTTTGAGAGGAAATCCACACAAATTTGCATTCCCACTCCATGAGTTTGTTTGCAGTCCTTGGCAGCTCATGGGGAATTTTGGATTTACAGCAGGAAGGAGCAAGAGATTCTGCTCCAGACCCCCCCAGCTCAGGAAAACCTGAATTAAGAGATTACCTATTGCATCTGGAACCCAACAATCCGAATTCACCTCTGCTCCTGACCTTCCCCCCCAGCTATTCCCAATATTTCACCCATTTTCCAAGAGTTTAGATGGGAAATTTTCCCTACTCACCCTGGAGGAGGTGGTGGCACTGCTGCTCCTGTCCTGCCCTGCTCCCAGTGCCCTGGGCAGTTTTTTATGTGCTTTTCCTTTGACAGGGAGCTGATTGCAGAGCTCTGGGATTACGTCTGCATCTCCAAATCTTTCTTTCTCAGCTGGAAAGTCTCAAGTTCCAAGCTGGGATTCCCTCTCCACCCCCTTTCTCCAGGAGTTAACTCTCCTTTTGCTGGAAGGGTCTGTCTGGTCAGCTCCCACCAAAATATCAGGGACAAGAGGAAGAGGGAAGGGGGCGTTTTAAGAGAAAAATCAGTGTTTTCTTGGGTGTTCTCTGCTTATTAACTCTGTGCTGTAGGAAAGCTCTTTTTAATTATGAAGTTTTTAATTCTGGACTTTCAGAAACCAGCCCCACAGGATTAAAGGTTTCAAGGCTTTTTAAAATTGTTTTTATCTCAATTTTTTTTATTACACTGTTGATCAGTCTGTGGATTTCCAGCCAGAAATTTGCTGTCCCCCACAGACAAGGGGGACAAGAACCCATTGTTGTTCTGGTCAGAACCCACTAAAAAGCACTTTTAGCCCAACTCAACCTTCCTACTTTGAGAACTTCACATGAGCAAGACATTTATTTCCTCAATATTAGGAAAAATTTCTTCTCCAGAAGAGTTGTCCAGCCCTGGCCTTGGCAGTGMTGGGGGATGGTTGGACTCGATGGCCCTAAAGGTCTTTTCCAACCTGAATGATCCCTGATTCTCTAAATTCAGGGTTATTTCCCACATTATTGGGTGGTGCTTTTTGGGACAGCGAGGGAACAGAGGGACAGAGCCTGGGAATGGATCCAGGGACTCCAGAGTGTGTAGATTCAGGAGCATCCCTTGGGATCAGCCCTGCACACCCAGCCCAGGCTGCCACACACTATTCCTATTCCTATTCCTATTCCTATTCCTATTCCTATTCCTATTCCTATTCCTATTCCTATTCCTATTCCTATTCCTATTCCTATTCCTATTCCTATTCCTATTCCTATTCCTATTCCTATTCCTATTCCTATTCCTATTCCTATTCCTATTCCATTCCCATCCCATTCCCACTCCAAGGCACCTGGTGGCACCATGGGGCTGCATTTGGTGACATTTGGCAGTGGCAGAAGGGACCTGAAGATGAGGAATCCTCCACTCCAGAGCTGCTTGGGCATTGCTCCTCCTGCTCCTCCTCCTCCTCCAGACACTGCCAATCCCTCTGCCTCAATTCCCACCTGGATTTCCCCTGCAGTTCCTTCCCTGCCCAAWCTGAAAAGCTTTTCCCCAATTTTTCTTCCAACGAGCAAAACTCCAATAATGAGATTTTTAAATTACCCTCGACTTGACAAATTTTCACATGGATTAAAGCTGCCAAGATCTGGACTTGGAGCCCAGAGCCTGARGGACCCCAAATCCCAGGACTCCTGTGCAGCACCGAGCTGGGATTGGAGTGGGGAATGACACAGGTGAATCCCAAAATAAAACCACAACCAGACACAAAAACTCCACCTCAAAATGTTCAACCACTTCCTCTCAATGGATTTTATCAATGCCAAGAGTGTTGTGTTTGCTCAAAGAAAAGATCAGCATGGAAARCTGTCAATCCATGCACAGACATTCCGAAGTTTTTAAGGGAATAGTCCTACAAACTCGGTTTTCTGGCAGGAAAATTAAGACATTCCACTTTTTACAATATGGAAAATAAAAGGGAATCATTCTTGTCACTGAGCTCCAGGTTCACTGAGCTCTTTGCCACACAAGAAAACTTCCATGAAAACTCAGGGAAGTGTCAGAGGGGGACGAGTGGGGATGCAGAGTTTATTTTTGGAAAATCCTGAGGCAGAACCTGCCAGAGGAGCTGCTGGTTTCGTTCTAATGCTCAACTGAACGAAACTCCCAGGAATTTCAGGCAGAACCCAAACCAGATGTAATCCCCCCAGATGTTTACAGACTCCTTCAAAACCCAGCAAGGCATAAACAAAATGGGAAAGGAAAAAAAGATGGAAAAATCCCCCCCAAGCCGCTCCCCTCCGCCTCCCCCCTGCCTACCTCCTCCTGCTGCTCCTGGGGTGACCGAGGAATTTTGGGGAACTGTTTCATGCCAGAAAAGGAGGAATTTCCCAGGAACCCCCTCCCTGGGCTGCAGAGAGGAGGGAAAGGCAACCTGAGCATGGAAAAGGAGGGAGGGATCCAACCAAACTAACAAACTGCTCCTCGGTTTTTTTGCCTGGCTTTTCCCTGGATTCCTCCCTCCTCCTCTTCTCTGAACATTTGGATTTTTTTTTCTTTAATTTCTCTGCTGGTTTTGCTGAGGAGAGCAGGGAGCCCATTAGAGCAGGGGGATTAAGAGAGCTGAGGGAGGATTGAGTCATGCAATGTCTGTAAAATCCCAGGAATTGTGCAAGGCAGATGGCCCCGAGGACAAATCCCATGGGATGGGGCTGAGTGAAGCCCCCAGAGGAGCTGGGAGCAGAAATTTGGGGAGAAAAGGCACCAAAGTGGGAATTTGCTGTTCCACCCAAACTGGAACCAGCAGAATTCCCAGGGCCATCACCTGAGGGTTCACTTGGGCTTCACTGCCACGTGGGAAGTGCAGGGAAAAATCTGGATATCGACTGAAAATGTTCCTAATTAGCATCAAAGGCTGAGATTTCCAACTGGGGAATTTTGAGAGCTGTTAGATTAGCCCAGTAAAAATCATCTTCCCTGTGCATGAAATTAAGGGCTAAAATTGCTTTAGTTTTTCCTGATTCATGGAATCCAGAATGCAGCAGAGCATGGGGTTTATAAATATAGAAATATATAAAAATAAAAATTATTATATATTATTAATAATGTTATATTTATTATTATAAATATATGAAATAGAAATAGAAATAGAAATAGAAATAGAAATAGAAATAGAAATAGAAATAGAAATAAATAGAAATAGAATATCATAAGTATAAAAATAAAAATTAAACAAAAATTATAATAAAAGTATAACTATAACTGTAAATAGTGTATCTAAGTATAAATATATGTTGTATATATGATGTATTAATATAAAAATAAATATATATAGTATCCATGGTGCATATATAAAAATTAATATAGATATTGTATA
>JACDOX010000133.1:281818-353663 GCA_014549065.1 Cardinalis cardinalis
AAATATAAATATAAATATAAATATAAATATAAATATAAATATAAATATAAATATAAATATAAATATAAATATAAATATAAATATAAATATAAATACAAATATAAATATAAATACATAGATTATATATATATATATATCTGAAGCATACCTTTCAGCCACTCAGGCAGTGCTGGACACCTCCCAGTTTTTTCCCTGCTTTTCCCACAAGGCAATGGCAAAGGGAATGCAGAGTCCATCACTCCCAGCTGGAATCATTTCAATCCCTGGGCAGCAGAGCTCTGTCCCTGTGGCAACAACCAAACAGCAAAGTCCCTTTGATTTCCCTGCTCCAGAGCCAGCCAAGCCCAGTGCATCTGGAAAACAGAAATCCCAAAGGTTCCCTAAGAAAGGCAGGGAAGCAGGGACATTTCTCATTTTTATGGTAATTTTTTGAAATCCCATCAAAGTCCAGGTCATGGAACAATGAGGAACAATGAGCACAAGCTCAGCCTAAACCCAGTTTTCCATCCAGGTTTTGTTGTTGTGTTTCAGCACCACTTTAACTCACATGGAAAATCTGGAATAATCCATTTACTGGAAAATTATATAAATTATGTTAATTATAACAATTATATAAAATAAAATCTCATCAGAAATCCGATGGAGAGCTGGAACTGGGCAGTTTAATTAAACACCCAAAACACAGATTAAACAGAGGGACCAGATCTGCAGAACTTTTCCCTGCCTGTTGGTTMATTAAAATAATCCATATGATTAATAAAATAGGTAAAAGACATAAAAGATATATTTTCTGCCCAAAATATGAAATTTTATTATTTATCACTAGAAGAATTTTTTTTCCTTTGCACAAAAAGGAAAAACTGAAAGGAAACAAAGAGGAGAAAAYGTAGAGAAGTAGAATTTTAAAAAGGCAAAAAAAGTTAAACAAAGGAGACATTTGCTGCTGGATTAAACTTTGTATGAGACATAAATGGGGAAAAACAGATTTTTATCCAAGATTTGATTAAAAATCACCTTGAGAAAGAGAAGAGTTGAGCCCTGCCTTGGACTGTGGGCTCTGCACGGCTCCTCCTGCCGAAATTCCCATTTTTTGGGATCCTGGAGGGGTGGGAGGCATTGCTGTGTGCCTGCAGCAGCACAGGGAGCAGGAGCTCACTTTTTCCAGCTCAGTGATTCCCTAATTCCCAGCTCCATCCCAGGAAATGAGCTCTGAGTGCCCAGGGCTCCTCCGAACCAGCCCAGCTCCCGGCAGAGCTTCGGGATCAGCAGGAATGCAAGGAACATTCTTATCCCTGATAATGGGAAACAGCTCCTGCCCCATTTCAGCTCCAGCTCCAAATCTGCAGCTCTGGATAATTTGGGAATTCAGCAGGAGAACGGATTGCTAACAGGAGTTGGAGATCCCACAGTGGTTCAGGGTTTGGGGTTTTTTGTAGGGATTGGTTTTCTCCCGGTGTTTTTCTAACAGGAAACTCCATATCCATGGAATTGGGTAATAACACCCAGGGCCACCAGAGGATCTCCACACAGCAGGAGCTCCACCACGAGATGAGCACCACAGCAACTTTCTTATTTTTGGATGGAATTCTTTGCTTTACAGGCAAAGAAATGCCTGAAAAYGCAGCTCACAAGGACATTCTCGTTTATTTGGGTCACAGGAGGGTGAAGGTTTTTATAGATTTGTTTTGCAAGACAAAATACATAAAACAAACAGGGAAGAAAAAGCAGGCAAGAAATTCCCCACACCCCTCACTTTTCTGAGGCTGATTTCTTGCTGTACAATCCATGAAACCAGAATATTTTAGCTTTAATCAGGAAGCCCTTAAGGATTCTTCTTTTYGGGCAGGATTCAAGATTAAATGATCTGGTCCACTGAGAGAATTTTAGTAAAAATCAGGATAAATGGTTGTGGCTTTAGTGAACTGAATATTAAAAATAACCAACAGGGCCAAGGAGGGCAAACAGAGGCTCTTCCCCCCCACAAAAAAAAACCTGAACACCAAAATATTGCTGTCACCAAAATCATCCCAGGAARACTGCATTCTGCAGGGCATGGGGTGAATTCCAATAAAAGAAGCAGCTGATCCAAGTCTAACCCCACAAGAAATGTCCTCTGGACAATCCTGGTCTCCATCTCTGTTGGACAGAAGCAATGTGAGGAGGTAAAAACAGTGCAAATGAGGCTGTTGGAAGGTTTGCTGAGGGAAAAAGAATGTTATTGGTAGAAAAGCAGAGACTGGGAGTAAGAGGAGATGTAAATTGAGTGTTTCTAGGGGATTTACTGAAAATTGTCCTCAAGGATGGAACCACATCTGTGGTGAACCAATACCAACCCTCCCAAACTCGGAGCCAGGTAGAGTTATCTGCTTCCTTATCTTCCAAACTTCCAGGATTTCTTCCTGGTTTGTGGATGGTTCTGGTACAACCTCGAGATGAAGGTGCCTTCACCCTGCTCAGAACCTCACAGACATTCCCAGGAGGGAATCCATCCTGGAATTACTCATTTGGGGAATGATTTATTTGTGGTGGCACATCCAGCATTCCTGGAGACMTTTCCTACCTGGACAGAGAGATCAATCCAGCATTCCTGGAGACCTTTCCTACCTGGACAGGGAGATCAATCCAGCATTCCTGGAGACATTTCCTACCTGGACAGGGAGATCAATCCAGCATTCCTGGAGACACTTCCTACCTGGACAAGACCAATCCAGCATTCCTGGAGACATTTCTTGCCTGGACAGGGAGATCAATCCAGCATTCCTGGAGACACTTCCTACCTGGACAAGATCAATCCAGCATTCCTGGAGACACTTCCTACCTGGACAAGATCAATCCAGCATTCCTGGAGACATTTCTTGCCTGGACAGGGAGATCAATCCAGCATTCCTGGAGACATTTCCTGCCTGGACAAGGAGATCAATCCAACATTCCTGGAGACACTTCCTAACTGGACAGGGAGATCTAACCCTCAGAGAGGGAGTGGGGACAGGGAGTACTCACTGGAATTCTGGCTCAGTGCTGAAGCCTCCTCCTCCTGAACTTCAGCTGGAAAATGCAAAGAGGACAAAATTGAGTTCACAACCCAGAGGAATGGAGGGGAATTCCCAACTCTACCTGACAGGACACRGGGAATGGATCCCCACTGRGGGCAGGGATGGATGGATATTGGGAAAGAACTGTTCCCTGGGAGGGTGGGGAGCCCTGGAATGGATTTCCCAAGAAGTTGTRGCTGCTCCATCCCTRGAAATGTCCAAGGCCARGTTGGAAYARCCTGGGATAGTGGAAGGTATCCCTGCCCATGGCAGGGGGTGGATTTGGATGATCCTTAAGGTCCCTTCCCACCCAAACCATTCCATGCTTCCATGATTATTAAGATGTCCAGGCCTGACTTTATTTTTAGGCCTCTCTTTGGGTGCCAAGCTCTTCAAAGTTCCCCCAGGCTGAGGAACAGCACTGAAAAAGGAGCTGAAGAGCAGCCAAATTCCTGGCCTGCTGCAGACCCCGAGCCCCACAAGCTGTGGTTGTCTGCATTGTGCTTCTGTGTCAAGAAATATCCTAAAGAGAAGGAGGAATTTATAGAAAGTGTAACACTTACCAGKGACAACATTCCCAGAAGCTGGGGGTGCTCAACCCTTCCCTTGGTAACAAAAAAAATTAAAAATTCAAATTATCCTGGATTCCAACACGTGGGATTTGTGGCCATACCTCATTTATCAATTCATTAAATGCATTATGAGCCATATATTGGGAATGACCCTGTGGGAAATCAGCTGGAAACCAAATACAAAGCAACACCTCCCTCTCTTATTTTCCAAACCCTATTTATCAAACTCTTATTTTCCAAACCTTATTTTCCAAAACATGCATCATTAAAATAACCAGGCGACAGCAAACAGGTTTCCTTTGCACTCAGGATTAGCAAATAGGACAATGGTGTTTGGTCAAAAATCTGTATTAAATTAAAGGTGATTTCACCTGGATCTTGGATGTTGGGTTCAGATGGATGGATCCCACTCTGGGGAGTTGCTGGACAAAGRAGGCAGGAGGAACTGAAAGGGAGAGAGCTCAGAATTGTTCACATTACATAAAATTATTTCATAAATTCATTACATTTTGCACACTCAAAAATTCAGTYATCCCATTTTTCTTGCACTGGGAATTTAGATAACAAAATGGTCTGGGATTGGGAATTTAGAAAATAAAATGCTCTGAGATTGGGCACTTCCTTAGAGGCTGAATGTGGATCCAYCCCCAGCTCCTCCAGGACAACATTCCTGCCCAGCCAACCCGGACTCATTCCCAAGGCAGARCAACTTGGAGCTGCACTATTCATAAATACACATTTATTTTTCATTAGAAATGCGTAATTACAGCATTTTAAAGCATTTTCCCCTAGAAAAGTAGTTAAGCAACAGTACAAACAAAAGTGTTAGTCTTCTGCAAATACAGTTTTCATGACACTGAACAGAAAACACCAGCAAAAGGCCAAGACTTGCTGTCAAGGGATTTTTCCTTTTTTTAAATATTTTCCTTTTTTTTTTGTTATAAACACCATAACAAAAAAAAGAAAAAAAAAAAAAAAAGTCTGTTCCAACAGTGAAAAATATCTGAGCTCTGGAACTTTCCCTACATGGCAAAGCAGGTACTGCAGGGTAGCAATACCCAAACATTTGCAGACATTYCATTTGCACAGGAGGGACCAACGGGATGGCCAGGGATGCAGTCTCACAGTTTGGATGCAGGAGAGTTCTTCCTCTCCCCATCAAAGATTTGTTTTGTCCTCTCTGAGTGGATTTAAGTGCAGCCCACGGGGTTTTTTTTGAAGGCCAAGACTTGGATTGGTGTCGTGATGCAGCTCTGACTGAAGCTGGAATTATCCCAGGGGTGGGGGAGCAGGGCATGGCTGGAGGTTCTGAGGTCTGGGAGGATTTTCCAGCCCTTCCCGCTCCATTTCTGGCTGGAGTTCACTGCCAGCTCCCCAACATTCCTCAATCCTCTCACTGGATTTGGATGGCTCCGTGTTCTATCTGCATTTCTGGCTGGATTGCTGATTGAAGGGAATCGGTGCCCTGCAAAGGGGAACAGGACAGCAGGAAATCAATCCAAAAGTGATTTTTATTGGTGTGACCAAGAGAATGAGAGCTTATTATACAAATATAAAGTTCTTGTGAATTCCAGTGGAAAAAATTCCAAAGCAAAATCCGCATGGATGTGGGCTCTGTGACAGTGGGAATGGGAACACACTTACAAAGGCACCAAAAATAACATCAAGAGCCTCCATGAAGCCTAATGAGGAAGCTGAAATAATGCAGTTATGATAAACATCTACAAAATCATGAGTGGCACCAAGGCAATTATTCCCTCTCTCTCCCCAGGAAAAGAACCAGCTCCAAATAAAGGAAATAAATTCAGAGTCTGGCACCAAACTGAAGCTGTGGAAGGCTCATCCCAACAGAGAGACTTTGGGAACAGGGAGCTGGGAAGGGCACCAAGGATGAGCATGGAAAAGAGAGGAGGGGGTTCTGCAGTGCCAGAGCTGCTGGGGGTGAGGGCAGTGAAATCACCTGTTGGCTTTGTCCTTGGAATTTCCCAGCAGGAGCAGGATAGGGTCTAAAAATGCTGATTTTCCCCACTGCAGCCTTTCCCTGGTTAGGGTGAAGTGAGACCAGCACAACTACAGCCAGCTTTTCCTCAGGAAATCCCTCCTGCAGGCCTGCCTCTCCTCACTTCCCAAGGAAATCCAGGAAGAATTACAAGAATTACAACTGATTGAAACTTCCAAGGGAAAAATGTCTTTACAAACCAACTCACTGCCTACCAGGAACAACAGAGGAAGGAAAATCCAAATTTCTGTGAGTCAGGAAAGCACCTGCAGAGCTGGGAGAGGAGCAGCACCCAGAACAGCTGCACTGGCCTGCACAGAGCCCCTCACACCCAAAAAAGCTTCCCCTGCCAGCAGCCATCACAGCACGGATAAAATTCCAAGCCCAGGGCAAGGATTTCAGGATTTTAGGAYTTTTTTCCCTCTGAACTCCCCCTCATTCCAGAGATCTGCCCTGGCTAGATTTTCCCTCATAAACACCTCTAGAGGATGCTCTGTGCAGCACCCTGGCCACAGAATTCTCTCTCTGACAGGATTTTGGTGATAAAAAAGCCTCATTTGAGGCCCTGCTTTGTGCTTCAGCCTTGAACCTGCCAAAAGATCCACAAGGGGAGAAAATCCACCAGAATTCTCAGCTTTTCAGTTTTATTACACAGTTCCAGCTTATTTATTGTTCAAATTAAAACACCAGAAGTTCAAAATCCTAAAGTGCTGCTCCTAAATTCATTTATTTCCCTATGCCTTGTTGCCAATGATTGCATTTGGCTACAGGAATTTTTTCCCTGTTTAATTTGAAGGGTATTTTGTGTTTGCTTAAAAGYTCAATAAATTCATGCCAAGGTGCTGAATAAATCTATGAGATTGCTAAATTGGATACCACAAAAAATTTAAATAATCCTCAAAGTTTTCTTTCCCATTTAGAGGAAAAGTGTATTGAGTAAATAGAATTATCAAATATCAGCACAACAGCAACACCAAATATTGATCCAACCTCAGACCTGAAGGGATTACAAGAATTTATATTTGGAATGATGGTGGGTTTTTTTCCAAATCTAACAAAATTTACCACCAGCATTGCATCTGAGCACAGAATTTTAATCCAAATATTCTGTATTTCTAGACTTTGCAAACTGCTGTCAAAACATGAAAAGATGCCAAGCAAAAATCATTCATAAATAGACTGAAAATACAAAATTGAAGTGGATTTTGATCTGTTCCAGCTGAACTCAGAGCAGGGATTCATTTCAAGAAAAAAAGGGCAGAAAACTGGTACCTTGTAGTGAGACATGAAATAAATCCACATKTGTGCTGTTTCTAAGAGGGAAATGGCACAGAATCCAACCCAGGTGGAAAATAAATTCCACTTTAATGAGCTTTGATTGATAAAGAGCTGCAAAAGCCTTGGGAACCTCTCAGCACYGTGACAAAGAACCAGGTGGAAGTGTCAGTGCACTGGTGGTGGAAGTGTCAGGGGATTTTCCCTTCCCTCAGATAAGAYTTTTCTCTTCAGATGAGAGATCCTTCTCCACAGGAAAATTCCATATTTTTATCCACAAAAATCTCCTGAATGACRGATAAACTCAGAGCAGTGCAAACACCAAGTTGGTTTCTCCAGCTCCTTTCCACATCCTCAGTTTTCACTTGGTGCAAAGTGAAGAAATATTTACAGCTGACTTGTTTTGGGGCTTGTCTGCTTTTCCTTTCCTGCCCTTTTCCTGTCCCACTCCTGCCCTGCTTTCCCTGGAAAGCTCTGGGGTTCAGCACAGTGTAAAACCAACACAGTGCAAAGTGTCCCTGCAGAGGGAGGAGCTCCTGGGCTGCTGCTCTTGGGAATTCTGCTCCAGAATTCCTTCCTGAGGAGGGAAATGTGGGAATTCCCCAGGCTTGGAGTGGGGACAGCAGCAYGAGGAACAGCTCTCACTGCCTGCTGAGCTTATCTGGGGTCATGGTCCTTGTGGGTCCTTCCCAGCTCAGGGTATCCCTGTTGTTTGTGGCATCCACATTCTCTGTAAAAATCCCTTYGCCCAGCATTTTTCTCCTGGGAAGCTGAGAAGCCTCAGAGAAAAAGRAAAACAATTCTTATCTCATTTCTTCTCCTGTGTTGTGCTCATGTGSAATGTGTYTGGAGATTGTTTACCCACAGGTGATTGTTCCATTGGATTCTGCTGGGAGTTGTTTTCACTCTTTGGCCAATCAGGGCCAAGCTGTGTCAGGACTCTGGAAAGAGTCACGAGTTTTCATTATTATCTTTTTATCCTTCCSTAAGYATCCTTTCTGTATTCTTTAGTATACTTTAGTATARTAGTCTTTAATATAATATAGTATCATAAAATAATAAATTAGCTTTCTGAGCACATGGAGTCAGATTCATCATTYCCTCCTTCATTGGGGCTGCCTGCAAATACAACAGTTGTTCTTGGATTTATTAAATCCACAGGAGTAGCAGTGATGGAGGATCCATAAAAAACAAAGTACAGTCCCTGCAGAACACCATCAGTGTCCAGAGCAGTGTTAAAAATAAAATATTGACAAGGGCAGTGACGAGGCAAAAAGAATTCCACAACCACTTGAAGAAGCCCATGGAGTGGGATTTGCAAAACCACCAAATTCAGAAAAATGTGTCCCAACTGGTTTAAATCAGCTTTGTGGTGCTGTCACCAAAGCTTCAAGCTGATGACAGACTTTTTCTAGCCTCAGCTTCACGGCTGTTCAAACTGATTAAAAACAACCAAAAAAGCCCCAATAATTCCTCCTCAAGCAGAGAGGATCAAGTGTTCACTTCCAACTGGACTTGCTGTTGATCAAAACAACTGGAAAACTGCTGTCAGAACAGRAATGACTTTTCTGAGGGAAACCTCAGTCTGAAAATACTTTTTGGCTGATTGCAGCCACGTTTTTGGTGCTGTCCTTTGTGAGGCTCTCAGCCTCCAGGGACACACCAGTGACCAAAATAACTTCTCCAGAGGCACTGAGCAAGGACAGAAAAGCAAGAGCAGTCAAGGATCACTTCTACCTTCAAAAAAATTATGTTTCTTATTATAAATGATGAGTTTTATGGTTTGGAAAGAGGATGATGAGCTGCTTGTATTTGTGGGTAGATATAAAACAGAGAGGAGAGGAGAGGAGAGGAGAGGAGAGGAGAGGAGAGGAGAAGGCGAAGGCGGAGAAGGAGAAGGAGAAGGAGAAGGAGAAGGAGAAGGAGGAGAAGGAGAAGAAGGAGAAGAAGGAAGGGCTGGCTCATACTTGGCTGGAGGCAGCGTGGTCTGTCACGGGGGTCAGCTGCACGTACTGCACCTGGATGTCGCTGCCCTGGAGCGGGGAGCCGTCCACGCCGCCGGCCGCGGGCTCGGCCGAGGCCACAGCGATCAGCTGAGCCCCCTGCAGCACCTGTGGGAGGGCAGGAGAGACAGGTGAGAGCTGGCAATGCCACCAAGGCAGGCTGCCAGTGATGTTTAAGTTTTAGCTTTTRTATTTTCAGATTCTGGACTGCATTAGTGCATAACTCCGAACTCCATACGCAGTGTCAGCAGTTCTCCTCACAGCTCAGTCACACAGAACRATCCTTTTCCAGAACCAAGGACAATCCTTTTCCAGCCCCAGAACCAAGGACRTCACTGCAGCTTCAGGACCAAAAAGTGCAAACAACAGGGAATGGAGGAGAGCAAACTGGGAGGGTGGGACTGCATCACCTGGAGCTGYGAYTGGACAATTARCCCCAATATGGAAATGGACCAAAACTTACAAAAAATGTGAAAATTTGTGACACGCTGTCCATCTTGGGTGTAGCCCTGGCTGGRCTCTTGTACAGCCCAAGGTGTATCCTTTGAAGACCTTTWAATAAATTTCTATTTTATTCCTTTAATACTGTCTAGCCTCTGTTCTAGGCAGCCTCTCAAGGCATCAGGAGGAGCACAGAGAGCAAGTGATCCCAGCTCCCTGCCCAGCAGAGCTGATGCCWTAAGATTTTAGTTTTTGTGTTTTTCAAATCCTGTACTGGATTAGTGCATAGCTCTCAACTCCATATAGAAGTGTAGTTAACTGTCTTCACATTTGGGTCAGACCATCTCCCAGACCAGGAATACCCTGTCAACCATCCAAACAAATCCAACCAGAAACACCCCATGAACCACTCAAACAAATCCAATCAGGAAGACCTGGGAACCATCCAGAGAAATCCAACCAGAAACACCCCATGAACTTCCAAACAAATCCAACCAGAAACATGCCATGAACCATCCAAACAAACAGAATCAGAAACACCCCATGAACATCCAGAGAAATCCAACCAGAAACACCCCATAAACTTCCAAATAAATCCAACCAGGAATACCCCATGAACCACCCAAACAAATCCAGATCCAACACCAAAACCCACTAAAGGAACCACAAGAGAAGCTGTCCCTCAGTCTCAGCTGCTCCCAGCAGGGTTTCCCACAAAACACAGAGCACATGGATTCCCATACTGGATGCTCAATGCATTTGGTCTTGTGGGATTGATAATTATGTTAATCATGACAAGTTAATTGGGACAGAGTGACAGATCCTGCTGTGAGTGTGATACCATCAGAAATCACTGAGCAAGGTTTTCCTGCATGAACACCCAAATCCAAGATATTCCTTCTCACAGCCAAGGCATTCATTACAGCAATGTTTATATTCATATCAATAGGAAGGTGTAGATTTAGGAATTCCTAATTAATGCTGATGTTTATCCCATCTACATTCGGCTAGAGAAGACAACAAGTCCCTCACAGGCTTCAAACCCACAGAAAAACTGATCCATCTCAAAGCACTTAAAAATGGACTTGGGATAAACTCATTTTAATTCCCTTCTTGAAAAAAAATCAGAATAAAATAAATGTATATAAAAAATAACAAGTCCCCCTTGCATTTCTCAAACCCAGCCTCACATCCAGGTTTAACTTTTATGAGCCACAAATGAGGGATTTCTAAACATTTGAACACAACGAACAAAAGGAATCTTTCAAACCAAAAGAAGAGAACAAAGAGCAAAAAATAACATTGTTCACAAAGGTTCTGCTGACCAAAGGATGATTTCTCAGCTGATCTGAAGGTGGGTGGCCATGGACGAGGGGCTGAACCCGAATTTCCCCTGGGAGTGTGGGAGGAAGAGGAGGYGACCTCCAGGAATGACCTCCAGGGTGTTGTCAGGATTTTACTGGGATCTTGGGTGTTCTGAGACAGCACCAGCACCAAGCTGCWCAAGGATGTCCCAATCTGCTTTGAAGGAATAAGCAGAATTCTCTCCTCCCACAGTATTAGTTTTGGAAGCACCCCATGCTGTCAAGATCACCCTTTGTCCCAGTGATCCCCTGCAGSTTTAAAATTACTTTTTTCTCATTTATTTCTCAACTGGAATATTCAGAAGGGTTGGGAGCGACTGAACAACCCCATGAGCACAGAGTCCTGGAAGAGTTTGGGTTGGAGCACCTGGAGAGTGGAGGTGTCCCTGTCCATGGCATGGGGTGGGATGGGGTGACCCCAACGTCCCCTCCAACCCAACCATTCTGGGATTCTCCCCCTGTGTCATCCCACTGACCTGAATCTCTGCCTTTCTCTTCAGCTTCTTCCCTCTCCTCTCCCCCTTTTTCTCCCCTCTGTTGTACTTTCTTCAAAGTCTTGGTGATTTGGGACATGAAAACAACTTGATCTCCCAAATTTCTCTATTTTGACCCTTCTTCAGTGAGATGTTTACCACACAAAACATAATAAAATTAATATTAATAACGAAAACCAGCTAGTTTCTCTGCTCTCCTTCTTTCCATGTCAAGTCCATTTTATCCCATAACAAATAATTCCCATTTAACATTGAACTGCCAAGGCATGAAAGGGAATTTTTCAAAAAAGAATAAAATATAAGAAATTTTCTTTCAACTTCTTCCAAAATTATTCAAATTTGTTTAAATTCCTATCACATCCTTTGAACCTTCTAAACCCCATTTTTGAACCCTTCTTGCTACTSTCGTGAGCTCTTCTATTCATCTGAGCAAGCATATGTGTTTGCCTATCCATAAAAAGCTCAAAAGTAAGATATATTGGGTTTTAGTGCCTTTTTTTYCATGTTTTTTCCCCATTTCTACAGCAGGAATGCAGTAAAAGGGGATGTTTCTTTAAACCAAAGGGAGGTTTGGAATCTCAGAAGGAGTGGATGTTTCTGGAAGCTGAAAATCCTGGGACACTGATGGCCAAACACATTCAAATGACAAACACAGCTCCTCCAAATGATAAGAAGCTCTGCTGATAAGAGTTCCCTTCAAAAAGATAACTCCCTGTCCCTGATTCTTTTCAGTCTGAAATTTTTGGAGCCTTAAACTAAAACCATCTCCTGCACTTAATGCCAGCAAAACATTCATTTAGTGGCTCACATCCTCAAAAATTCYACTCTGAAGGAAATGCAGGGTTGTGGGATAAAGGCTTTGCAGAAAATCYCACTGCAAGAGCTTTCAGATGCTTWATTCCCATTAATATCCCAATTAATTTATCTGGAAATAAAAGTGTGCTGGGTTAAAGTAAAACAAAATAAAAAGCATACACTGCTGTTAAAGTGAGGGAATTTCATGAGCTGCTTCCTTGGAGACCTTCTCTTCCCCAACAACAACTTGCACCTAAATTTGTTATYTCCCTCTGACATGAAATGTGCCAATATGAAAATAAATTCAGCATAAATCAAAGAGTTCAGAGTGGAGGAACTGTCCCTGCTGTGCATTTCTGGGAGTGCTGAGTGGAACCTTGCAAAAAGTGACCTTAAATCTGTCAAAGCTTCATCAGGGAACCCCCAGCAGAGCCATAGAACAGGGAGCACCTCCTGGAAATCCCCCAAAATCACAGGCATGGAAAAGGAAACTGATTTCAGCTCCACGGAGAGGGGAGAAACCAACAGGAGAATCCCAGAGTGTGYTTTTAGCAAGGACATTATTTAATTGTGCAAGAAGAATAAACCATCCCAGCTGTGAGATTCCCTTCCTGTCCTGGAGAAATGCAGGAACACAACCTGCAGCCACCTAAATGTCCCCAAAATGTCCCTTTTCCTGCCTGCCATGGTCAGGATTCCCTTCACATCCTGGAGAAATGCAGGAAYACAACCTGCAGCCACCTAAATGTCCCCAAAATGTCCCTTTTCCTGCCTGCCATGGTCGGGTGGAGTGAGAGGAGTGATGGCAAAGTGTGGCTTTGCTTTGATTTCTGCCAGAGATGGTTCAGGCCCTGAACAATGATGTCAAATGCATCAAATCCAAACACAGATTTCCACTGAAAAGCCACTTGAAACCAGCACACATGCAAAGGTTAATTATAATTATAATTATTGGCAGTTTGAGTGCAGATGGAATTTCAGTAGAAATGACTGGTTATGGAAACAGGAGTTACCTCATCTCATTCCCTGTATCAAATTCGAGGGCATATTGGGAAGAAAAGAAATCTGGATGGTTCCTCTGAGTCATCTCCTGCTCTGAGATCCTCCCAGGGAATTGTGCTCCAAGGGAAACTCCTCAGGATGGCTCTGGAGTTGTCTGAGGGCTCTTGCCAAAACCAATCTGCACTTCAGAGGGATGGAGCACCTCTCCTACAGGGAAAGCCTGGGAGAACTGGGGTTGTTCAGCTTGGAGAAGCTTCAGGGTGACCAAAGTGTGACCTTGCAGTGCCTGAAGGGGCCCCAAGAAATATGGGGAGAGACTTTGGGCAAGGGATGGAGAGACAGGACACAGGGAACGGTGCCCAGTGCCAGAGGGCAGGGATGGATGGGATATTGGGAAGGAATTCTTCCCTGTGAGGGTGGGGAGGTGCTGGAATGGAATTCCAAGAGAATTTCTGACTTCCCCATCCCTGGAAACGTCCCCTGGATGGGGCTTGGAGCAACCTGGGATAGTGGAAGGTGTCCCATGGCAGGGGTGGATCTGGGTGAGCTTTAAGGTCCCTCAAGAGTCTCCAAATCTACACAATTGCAAGAGTTGGTGAAGAAATGGTTCAGTGCCAGCAGCAAGCACAGCAAAGCCCATGGAACTGCCTCCCAAAGGAAGAGTTTTCAGGAGTGGGCAATTCCAGATTTCCAGGATAATTCACTCTTCTGAGCAGTACTAAAGAAACCTTTGGCTTAACTTTTTTTTTTTTTTTTCCAGCAGAACGTTATTGCTGGGTTTTATTCAATGTACAACTGAGTAATGGCTGGATAATCCAGAGAAMAACACTCCAGAGTCAGGGAAGTCTTCCTAAACTGGAGCTGCTGAGTGCAAGAGCTCAAGGAAGGAGTCAAAGATGGKTGATGCAGACTCCTGCAGGTGACCAGCACTGGGAGAGGAGAGGAATAACTGAGGGTCACTCACACAGCATCTGCCTGGTGGGAAATCTGTGAGTGCCATGACCCAGCCAGGAGGGAGAGGATCCCTCCTTCCTGAAGGAATGGCTCCTTTCCATCCAAATGTGGCAATCCCTGCTCATCCCTGAAAAACACAAACCTGGCTTGAAATGGCACCCTGGTCTCCAATCCTGGTGGGATTAGTTCTGCTAGAAACAAAAGGTCAGGAGAAATGCTGGGGTATTTTCAGCACTTCCCATGACATTCTACTGAAGGCTTTCAGGCAAYTGCAGCAGGAAGAGCATCCAATCTTTTCCTAAATAAATTCAGAGGAAGATTTGGCCTCTCAGTGCTGCTGAGAAGCTCCATCCCCTCCAATGAGGCTGGCAGTAAATATGCCACTTAAAAAGAGTCTGAGCAGATCACTGAGGATCTCCCCAAATCCCACACAGCTGGGAGATGTCTGCTCCAATCCCTCACTCTGCCCTCGGAAGGGTCATTGCATTTCAATTCCAGAAAGAAAAGAGATTTAGGGGGAGCTGCAAATGTTTACATCATAACTGGCAGTGGGTTTTTTTAATAGAAGCAAAATAACATCTGAAAGTTTGGCTTTTGTTGCCAGAGTAACGAAACACTGCTCCTACTGTCCCCAACAGGATCCCATTAACCAGGAGAAAAATGGATGGGAAAACAAGCACGGAGACACAGAGAACTTCTAGGATTGCACAGCCCAGGAAAAGGCCTAAGAAAATGAATCTTCTCCCTCCTCCACTTGAATTCTGGAATGATGTCGCCAGCTGGAGTTCCATCCATCAGGATCAGAAGTTTGTGGTGGCTTCAAAGGAAAAGCAGGAGGAGGATGGCAGGAAAAACCAGAGTGAGGAGCCTGAGCTATAAATCAGGAGCTGGAGAAAGTTCTAAGCCAGTGCTTGTCAATTAAAGAGCACTTAAAGGAGCAAACAGTGCTCTGGAGAATTACCTGAATTACAATAATGAGTTTCTAACAGAAACTTGCACCAAAAAAACCCTGCTCTGGATATAATTAATGGAAAAAAATTCCCAAGGACAAGGAAAAGTGGAAATGTGACCCAAGTTAAAGACTCGGGCCCTCAGGGTTTGCTCTCTTTAACAGCCCCACTCCTTTGGGAAGATGCTCCTGGTTTCCTGGACAGGGAAGGAATGCAGAACCTGGAGCTGTCTGTTGTCTTTGGTTTCCCTTTCCCACCCAAATCTCGTGACAGGAGTGACAGAGCTCTACTGAACATGAGGAGTTCTCTGTTTTATAGGGGGTATTTCCATGTGGAGGGGGAATATGAATCCCAGAATTTCAGCTAAAAACAACCATATGGGGTTTGGAATGAAAACCATATGAGAGAACACCTGCACTTCTCCAAACACTCCTACAAAAGCTACAGACACTTGTAGGAAAGGAATTAAAACACCCAACTCCAGCTCCAAGCCTGGCTTTTATCTGCTAAGAAAGTTCAYGTCCAAGGAGTCCAGAGGAACAGAAGTTTTATCTATTTTATTTCAATTACTGGCAGTGGGCAAGGTGAGTGTGGCTCTGGCAGTGACCAGAACTCGGAGCAGATGGGCTGGATATTAAAAGTGATCCATCATCTCCCACCCCAGAAAATCATCTCTGATGTCCAAAGCCTTTTCCTGAAGAAAAGCAATTAGGAGAGCTGATGGATTTCCTCCATGGAGGTGGATGTTGTTCCACACAGCCGCTGTAGTTTTTAAAATATTGGGTTTTGATGGATTTAAGAAGATCAGAATCAGCACAAATCAGCACTCTCAGATTCCCAGCAGGGCTCWCAGATAAGCCATGAATTATCTCTGTTTTCTCCGCCTGAGGCCACATCATTCTGCTGGAATTCCACAGGTGCTTCCCTTTTGCCAAGGCACTAAGTGGACAAATGTTTCCAATCCCCTGGACAAAAGCTTGGGAATTGGTCCTTCTTCCACACCAAGCATTTGCAATGATGCAAATGTTCTTTTTCTAATTTCCAGCCATAAAATAGAAATGACTCCTCRGAGAGTGTCAGTTTGTTTAAGTCATGTACTACAAATTCTGGGACTGCCCATGATGCTTTCCCAATTTTGCAAATGAATTTGTGATCCCTTGAATTAATTTCCTCCTCTATGGACTTGTCTCAAGTTGAAGCCTGACATGTAAGAATGGTACAAATCCTTCAAAAATGGGATTTGCCAATTACATTCCACATTGAGCCCACAAATAAAATCCTTGTTCTGGAAGGGATTTTTAAAATTTAAAATTTTTTTCTGCTTGCATGGAAAGCAGTCCCAGAGAAATTCAGATTTTAGCACAGAACCAAAGCTCTGTTTCGAACAGGAACAAAGAGGAACAAGAARGGATTTGTTTATCCACTGCACTTCCTGCATCGCTTCGAAAACGGCATCGAGTCATTCTAAAGCCATTAGGTAACACATCCACCCTGCTCTGCCATAAATCATTAAAATCTCTTTGCTTTGGGGGTGGAAAACAATTGGCACAGGCGTGGAGTGCCTGTTCTCCCCCGTGGATTAAACTCCAACCATATGTGAGTTGTCAGGGCAGTTTTACCCTTGCTGGGGCTCTCGAAGGTTCKGTGCTCTCCTCACCCCTCTGTTCAYCCTTTGTGCTCATTTTCCTCTCCAGCCACATCCAGGGGATGCAATTACAGGAACCAGAACATCTCTGAACCCCTGCCTTTGCTGCAGAGCTCCAAGTTTCACCTACGTGGAGCTCCAGCCATCCCTGGCCTGTGCTTGAACCTCACTCTCCCATGCAGCACGAAATTTCTATTTTGCTACCAGCTGAGCCTCCAGGCCAGCCAAAGGTCTTTAATTCCCCTCTCCAGATTACATTTGCATACATGTTAAACTTTCCCAGCGTCATTTGCATGTTTGAAAAGGCATTTTGGAAGGCCTCTCCATTTGATTTTATTTTTTTTTTCCTGCAGTGTGAGTTTGAAGCAGACATCAAGGAGAGCTCTGGACCCAGAAGTGTTGTTTGCTCTGAGTCCACATCTGCTTTTCCCCAAGCCATTGCCAGTTCTGGAGCTCACTTTAATACCCAGCTGGGATAACGTAAAACGAGGATAGAACCTCAAATAAAGGCTGGGAGCACATATTTGTGCTCAGGAATAGTCGTGTGCAGCCAGTTCAGCTTCACTCGTGTTCTACCCACTGAAATTTGATCTTAATGGAGGGGAAAGGGGRGAAAATCCCACCCCAAAACAAGCCCTGTGTGTGTGTGTGTGTGGCCACACGAGTGGAAGTGGAACTAAAGCTCACCAGAGCTGTATAAAATCCACTTTTAGAAAGTTAAAGTGCCTTATTTTTACAATCAACYCTTCAGTTCTGAAAGCAAAATGTGATTTTCTTCAAGCAGCACACACAGAATGTTCCCTGAGCTGCTGGGAATCTTCYCCCTCCACAGCTCCAAACTTTCCTCTTATCCATGGGAAGTTTGGTAAGAAATTTTTTAATTCTTAGGACACTCCGGCTATTGGAGTAGAGAGGGAAATGCTGGACAAAGAGAGCTGAATAAATGGATTAATTCTATACAAACCATCATTTTTTGGCAGCTTTGGTGGCCCAAACATTCATCAGGAGTCGGGCAGCAATAAAAGTGATAACCTGATAAGGTTATCCCAAAAGCTGTGCAGAGAGAAGGAGCACAAGCTGTGCCTGACAGGGATTTGTGGGATGGGGAAGGAGTTTTGAGAGTGTCAGGGAAAGTTSTTCCTCCTCCCAGCCCATTAAGGGATGAATTATTTTGATTTAGACGAGCAGATTGTTCTTCACGCATCCTCCAGTCTGAGCCTGACTGCATCTGGCTGTTTGTGGAGATGAGGAAGGGCTGAAAATGGGTTCAGCATTGGAGGAAAAATCAAAACCCACCCACATTTGGCCTTTCTGGAGTCTGGGGCTGATACAAACGAGAGAATTTCCAGCCCTCACATGAATCCAGACGCTCCCTGGGAGTGCAAAATGCCAAGATCCCGTTCATGTGAGATTCCATCGAGCTCGGGCCCATAAAAAGCAGTTTTTCATATCTAACACAGAACATGCTGGTTTGGTTTTTTTTTTTCCTTAAAAATCCTGCAAAAAGTGTGGAAGTTCTGCAAAAGCAGCTCATGGAGAGACCCAGAATGACCTTGGTGCCACTGAGGCCCCTCAGCTGAATTCCTCCAGCTGGCAGCACCGGCAGCCCCAAATTCTGAGTTCCTAAGGAAATTCTGGGAATATTTCCCTGTGGAATTCCCAGCTCCTAAGGAAATCCTGGGAATATTTCCCTGTGGAATTCCCAGCTCCTAATACTGGAACTATTTCCACAATGAATTCCCAGTTCCTATCAGAATTCTGGGAATATTTCCCCAATTAATTCCCAGCTCCTAAAGAAATTCTGGGAATATTTCCCTGCTGAATTCCCAGCTCCTAAGGATATTCTGGGAATACTTCCCTGCTGAATTACCACCTCCTAAGGAAATTCTGGGAATATTTCCCTATGGAATTCCCAGCTCCTAAGGATATTCTGGGAATATTTCCCTGCTGAATTCCCACCTCCTAAGGAAATTCTGGGAATATTTCCTATGGAATTCCCAGTTCCTAAGGAAATTCTGGGAGCATTTCCCCCATAAATTCACAATTTCTGGCTGAACACGAGGTGTTTTTGCAGCCCGTTCTCCTCCTGGTACCAACATCTTCCCCTGGGSCTGGATTCTGCCAGGATGGAACAGTCCCAACAACTCCAAAGTTTATCCTTCAAAAATCACTCCCCAGCCCCCCTTAAATCCAAGTTTCACACTTTTTAAGGAGAAAGGAGAAATGGGAATTAAGGAGAAGGAGGCAATAAGTGCTATTTAAGCTTTTGTCATAACAAGGAGATAAAAGCACAGGAAAGAAAGGGATAAAAGACTCTCCAAGGAGATTTGCAGCTGACCAAAAATTCCCTCTGATCCTTTTATTTACCTACTTGGAGCTTTTTCCTGAATATATCGCTTAGGAATTGGATCACACAAAGCACAAAGAAAGCCACTGTACAGTAAATAARCCACAGAGGAGATAAGGCATGAAACAGCACTGAAAAAGATCAATTTCAATACTTTCTTCTCCTTTTTATGTGTGGTCAGATTRAAAATCTTTAGGAATTATCCATCCTAAAACTGGAAATAAATATTAAAGCACTGGACATGCCAGAGTATGGTTGGGCAGTGTTATAAGAAGAGCAATAACAGTTGATAATTAGATTTTAGATGAGATTTTAAAGTTCAAATGGTGGCACCCAGAACGAAGCAGACAAAGAGTGAACAGAGGAACTTTTAAAAGGTTTGGGAGTCTCTGTGAGAATTTTCATATTCCAAATCCATAGAAATGAAAATTTCTGCCTATTTTCACCCTGGATGTGACTGATCAGGGGTTAATTCCAGCGCTGGGGTGTCCAGAGATGGAGCAGGAGCTGCTGGAATCCTGTCCCACCCTCCTGGAGCTCGTGCAGATCCCCCAAATCCACGTTCCCACCGATCTGACAGGAACAAACCCTGCACTGCCCAAGGCTGCTCCTGCCCCACCTGCAATCCCAAATCTCTGTTTATGGGATCACTGAGCCTGTGCCTTCTCTCAGATAATTCTGAGGAGCTGATCTGATCCCAGGGAATGGAGTTTGGTTTGCTCCTCCAGAACAATCCCATTCCCAGTGTCCCCCTTGTGCTTTTCCCTGCTTTCCCTGCTGGAATTCCTGCTCAGCAGCAGCAAATCCCACTGACCCACCCCCAGATTCTGCATTAACATCCCAAATGTCAGGGGGCAATTCCAGGGAAAGCTCAGCTTCATTGGGGTGAGCTCAGCGCCACTTACAATGGCAATGACTTCATCTGAACCTCTGACAACTTCTGACATTTCCCCTCTCCGTGCAGCATTTTCCATTCCTGCCCCTGGAGAAACGTGCTGCCATCCCAGACCTGGGGACATTCCCAGAGTCCCCCCGGCCATTCCCACTTCATTTACAAAGAGCCCTTTGAGAGCTCCCTGGGGATGGACGCACGCTTCAAACATTCCAGATCCCACTCCATGAAAAAGCTGCTGTTGACATTCCTGAAGGGATTTCTGAAGTGTTGGGCCACAGGGAAATGGTTATTGTATTATATATATTATTATATAATACAATAGATATATAAATTTATTTTATTTTATTTTATTTTTATTTTATATAGTATATATGTAATAATGTAATATATAGTACCATAACTCATAATATAATTATGAATTATTAATTTAATATAATTGAAATAATAATAAAATTTATTGTATCATATACCTGATAGAATAATWTTTATTTCCTATAGAAATAATAGCTAACAATGTTATATATAGGAGAATATGATTTTTTCTATTATATAAGAAATTATAATATAGAATTTAATAAAACCATCTATATTATACAATATAATGTTATTGTATGGATTTTAGGGGAATTTTAATTAATAAGAAACCAGGAGAGAGAAACAGAGGGGTCCCTTTGCTCCTTCTGTAACTGACYCTGTGTTGGGAAGGAGTAAATCAGGAGTAAATTCCACCTGAGGTTTGCACCAATAACTAGCAAAACTATAAATTAATGAGCTTATTATTACTAATAAACATTCCTTCTTCAGACCAATACGTGCAAGGATTAAATTATACAAATTCAATTTGACCTCRGAAAAACCCACCTGGAATTTCTGAATGTTTTGTTACCAACAAGAGAAGTTTGGAATTATTTGGATGCTGCAAACAAAAGCCTGAAAGGGAGGAAGGTGCACGTGGAAATACTTAACGTGGATAAATCCCTAATAATTCTACTCATGGCACAGGGAGAAATCTGGGAATGTTTCCACCCAACACGTGGGAAGAGCAGAGCCCGGTGCTCACACGGATTGAAACTTCCCTGAGGAATCCAAGAGTGAGGATGAGAGCAGGGACAGAGACTCCACAAAAGGGATTAAGGGAGAAAATGAAAAGTTTGAAGGCAATCTCCAGGATAAAAATTCCAGCGGAATACGGAGCGCTCCAGGAAAAATAAACCCTTGGAGGCTGCACTGCCAAGCGCTGCTGTTCCACAAACCCGGCACAAAAACCTCCTATTCCACGGCAAGGTAAATCCAGGGTTTCTGCTCAGGGCAGGGCATTTCTGTGCTGATAAAAAGCTGAGAAAATCCACAGATGTGATGTGGATTACACGAAAGATTAGTGTAAGATAATTCTGCAGGAGGGAGAATTCCAGTTTATTTTTGGTGCGCTGGAGTTATTACGGTTAAAACAGAGGGGGAAAGTTCTGTAGTGAGAARCAATTAAAAGAATTACAATAATTAAAAATTTGAGGAATTGCACTTAGTTCTAAATGGAAATTATTAAAAAAATAATTACTTTAAAAATTAAGATCTTTATTCCTGCGCAAATGTAAAGCACTTGAGCAGCAGCCAATAGTGCAGGGAAAGCAACGTTCTCCTTCCAAAGCTTCCACTGGAATAGCTGAGATATCCTAAGAAAATTCAAAATAAATCATATTTATCACCAGAGGGGCAAAAAAAAGAAAGCAAACATCCATTTTATTGTTTTTCCTGCAGCTGGAAATGAGATTTGAGCCTGAAAAGAACAAACAATTGCGGGGTTTCTGTCTAAATCTGTTTGTTCGCTGCTTGGGAACTGGGGAGGGATTTTATCCAAGGAAAACAAAATCCTACCAAGCCAAAGGGTGAGGGAGCCTTGAGCCTGGGTGATGCTGAGGGTACAAATCATGTGAAATTCCCTGGAAATAAAGAAATTATTTCTTTTACAGCCCAACATTTCTCACGCTTATCCCACATTTTCAACATTTCTGGCCCCGATCCTGCTCCGAGCTGGAGCACAAGTGGATTTTGGCCCCCAAGGAGTCAAAGGGAGCAGTGCCAGGCACCCTGGAGAGCCAAGGCAGGGTTAAAATCCTGATTTAGGGTATTTGGGAAGGGTGGGTGATGTTGTTTTCAAGTTTAATTCGATAAAATCTCTCGCAGACCTCAAAAGCAGGAAGAAAAATGAGTAATAAGCTGTTAATTCCCTCCATTTTTCCAAGTTTTTACTCTCTCAGTGCGAACAAAAGGGAATAGTTCCCGAATTTCTTTACTAAATTATTGTGTCTGTTGGTCATTTACGACTTTAAGTGCTAAAAAGATCAGATGAACAATTTTAGGGGATTTTTTAAGACTGTGAAAGTCCTGTTTTCAAATCCCTTCCCAGCACCATCGGCAGTTTTTATCAAAACCCAGGAATTTCCAACAAGGAATATTTCAGGGACTTTATCTCCCAGCGCTGCCGTTATTTTTTTATTTATGGGGCGGCAAAATGACCCCAAAATTTGTTGAAAAGCGGCAGGATTTTGAGATATCTGCCTAATGAGTGACTTAATTGTTGAGTAATTCCATGGCTCCCATCCCTGCAATCCCAGGTAAATAAGAGGAACTGCCCAGACACGGAATGTTCCCGGGAAATGTCCAAGATTTGGGAAGCTGGCTCAGGATGAGCCGCGTGTTTGTGGAGACATGAGGCCGAGCAAGGACTTGGGGAAGGATCCCTCTGGGAGAAGCTGAGCTCAAGGAATGCTCAAAGGTTATGAAAGATCCCTTATGTAACGAATCCACCTGGATTTTTGATGGAAAACACTGAATTTTAAACGAATCTAAATGAGAGTGGTGGGGTTTTGTTTTCCAGAGCGAACCCGTGGAAATAAAGAATTTTGTGGRAAGCTGGGAAAACATCACAGTGACAAACACAAAGCAAATCAAATGAGAGGGGATTTAAAGCCTTGAGCAGATATTCCAAAGGAAAAACACTGAATCCCACTCCCASAATTCCTTACATGCAAAAATGAAGAGAAATTTTTAAGAGGGAAATCTTCACTATTGAAATTTTKTGTTAAACACTTGTTTCACACACCCCCAGCAGCACCAGCAGCAGGTTTGGCCAGTATTTGTCAGATAATTCTGATTCCCTGCATGCCTTGCACTTCCCTGTCAGGAGGGATCTGGCTCCGTTTAACCCAGACCTAACAAAGCCGAGTTTGCTTAACCCCGAAAGAGTTTAACCCCGACCTTTGGCCACCTGCTCCTTAAACTCCAAGGGTTTTCCCTGTCCTTACTCTCTGATTTTTTGTAACCTCACCTCACACCTCACTAAACACTGCCAAGGTTTTACAGACTCTGTAATTCCCTAATTCCCTGCTCCGTGGGGCTTTATTGGGATTGTAACCTTTTCATGAGCTTGTAAATCCCGGCTGTGACAGAGCGAATAAAATCYGAGGATGAACATATTCCATAGCTGTCGTGGAGATTTTTTTTTAATAAAAACATTTTGAAGCATTTCTTTTTTAGCTGGAAACAAATTCCCTTTTTTTTTTCTTTTCCACGCAGCTGTCAGCAACTGCTCAGTGTATTAAATATTCTGCTTTCAAGAAGCAAATGTTTCGAGTTGAGATATTGAGATTAAACCCAAAACTCATTAAAAGACACCCAGAGTTGACCTGGGGCTATCCCTGCTCTCATTTGGTTCCCACTTCAGAAGAGCTGCCAAGAATCCGTGAAATATTTTTCAAAATCTTTGGACTTGGGTTGCTCACGAAYGAGTTTTTCTCGAGGAGGTTCGAGCTCGCTGCAGCTTTAAGGAATTTGCACATCAAAAATCAATAGTAAAACTTCATCCATTAAAAGGGTACAAGGGGCACAAAAATCTGATTATTCMGCGTGGAAATTAAACACAGAAATCGTAAAATGCCAAATTTTCCACCACAAAAACCAAATCTGTTTGTTGTGTCAAATAAATTAAAAAATTAAAATGGAGAAGTTAAAATTCAATTAGAAGTYTCCTGTTCATTTTCACCAGAACAAAGGAGAATTTGTTTAGCTGAAATGGAACAGTGAAATCAAATCCATCCCAAATATTTTGAGGGAAAAACTGTCACAAATACATCAAGATGCTTTTGAATCCCAAAGATTTGAAAAGAGCCTTGAAAAGAGGAGCAGCCCTGGGAGCAGAGAGCTCCAAACCAAGGAAAGCTGAAAATCCCGAATTTTCCTGTAACTGACAGCTTGGGGATTTCAGAATTCTTTTTCCTGATCATTCCCCGCAAAGCAAAGCAAAGTTTTCTCCTGATCATTCCCTGCTAATTGACAGAGGGGGGAAAACGGGCARAGGGTTCAGAGCCCACTCTGCTCCTCAGGGAATGTGGGATCAGAGGGGATCCCCAAAAGCAGAAACCTCCTGTGGCTCCTCCCTTGGGAAAAGCAGGAGAAAATCCATTCAAAATCAGAGAGAACACCCAAAAACGTGGATAAAAAAATCCAGAATTTCTGATTTCTTATCTTAGTTCCCCACTGCAGGGATTTTTATCCAGGATGAGTTTTTATGTCCTGGAACATTTCCTGTCCCTTCCATTTTTGCAGGATCCTGTCACCCTGAGTGCATCCAAATTTGGCCATTTTTGGGGAAAATAATCATTATTCCCCCTACAAATCCAGATTTACAGTCACAGAACTGCATTGGGAAGGAACTTTAATTAAACAAGTTAATTCCACATTAATTGATTCACTCCTGGAATTATAATATTAGGATCTCACATTAATGAGGAATAGCTGTGATAATTCCTCAAGACATTTTCCTTCAGGTTTGTTAAAATGCAAAAGGTGGAGTTAAAATCAGTAATGGAGTACAAATAATTTATGGAGTAAAAAAAACATTCAGAGAGTAAAAATCATTAATGGAATAAAAATATAATTAATGGGATACACTTCAATTACTGTCTAACTGCAAATAATGGATTTTAAATCCTGCAGCACTGAGCAAAAGTAGTTCTGCTTTAAAATTGGCAATTTTATACTCCTTACACTGCACCTCAAATGTTCTTYGGTCTTATTAAAAAGTTCCATAAAATGTAAATTCTCCATTCAGCTGAAAGCAAATCAATTTTGATCTGCTAATTATGATTATTKAATTTTTACCCGTAATGAATAAAAAAAATTTCGACCCAAAATCCGTGTTTGACACCAAAAATTTGACCCACAGGGAAATAACCACAAGCCACGAGTTGTTCTCCTATTTCAGATGCTCTTAAATTCTGTATATTTGGGAATATTATGTGACAAACCAGCACATGCACACAGCAATAGTTATTTAAATTAATCCTAAAATGTTCCTGAAAAGCACAAAACTTTCACCTTCATGGAAATAATTTCTCAGGAAAAAAAAATTCTGCATTTTTAAAGCCAAAAGATCAGTTTTGCTTGTGGAATCCTTGTTTAATTTAAATTATTGYTGTTCAAACTTTATTTTTTATCCTCCTCGCTCTGCTCACAGCACCTGGTCTGTAAGAGTTGCTATTATCTGTATTTATRAAATGTTTTCTATAATTTTTCCACAGTTTTTCCCACTTTTTTTTTCCACTAAATCTCTCCGGGAACCAACACAGGAAGGTTTGTCAAGCATTTTTCCATGTATTCCACAGCTTGATGAACAAAACCCCTTGTAAGCATAAAAGGGGTTTCTCTTTTGATTTATCTTGTGGATTTTTCCCCCTTTTTTTTTTTTTTTTTGAGGAGATTTGTAGGAAAAAAAGGGGGAAAAACTCCAGGCAGAGCCGATCTTCCCGTGCCAAGAAATCCCCTCCTCTCCCTCACGGGGCTCTCCAGCCTCGGGAGCTCTGTTTAGATAGGGAAAAATGAGCAACAAATGGTTCCATTTGTCAGAAAGGGGAAATATTTGCAATCCTCCACTTTTTCTATGGATAATATGCATCCATATGGATTTCACTGGCTCGGTCAATTAGGACAAGTGATTCAAGATGCTYCTTAATTTCTCTTTTGAAGAAAAACAATAATAAATTTGGGAGCCCTGGTGTTGTCAGATGAGCACATTTTGCCAATTTGAAGGATTTTCTCTCTCCTCCCAAATCCTGGGGAATTTCCCAGGGGTTTCATTCCTCTGGCTCCAGAGAGAAGGACAGAAGGGTTTTCAGGGAGTATTTGGGGATGCTTGAAGGTTGAACTGATAAGGCAGCATGAGCTTGGCCTGGAGCGGGATTGAGGGATGCTGGCAGCTCTGGAGGGAAGCACAGGAAGGTGATCCCATCAAAACCCCATGGAAATCCCATGGAAATCAGGCTTGTGTTGCTCCAAATGCAGGACAAAAACTCCAGTGAAACACAATCCAGGGATTTGGACCTTGGAAAATGCAACCCTGATCTGACATGGAATCATGGAACTGCCAAGGCTGGAAAAGCCCTCCAAGATCATCAAATCCAAACATTCCCASAGCTGCCAAGGGAATGGATCCACGACCCCAAATGCCACATCCACAAGGCTTTAGCTCCCTGCAGCAATGGGGATCCCACCACTGCCCTGGGCAGCCGTGCCAGGGCTGGGCAGCCCTTTCCAGCAAGGAATTTCCCCAATATCCAACCTAAACATCCCCTACAAGTTCCTCTCACCCATTCTCTGTTCCCTGGGAGCAGAGCCCGAATCCCACCTGGCTCCAGAGAATTCAGGTCCCTCCTGAGCCTCCTCTCCTCCTCTTCCCCWGGCTGAGCCCCCCCAGCTGCTCCTGGTGCTCCAAACCCTTCCCAGCWCTGTTCCCTCCACATCACACAACAAATGCTGGATCTATCAATGACTCTGGAGCCCATAAAGCACAAAATACCAGAGAACTCAAATAATCCCCAAATCCTAAATTGGTTTAGGTTGGAAAAGCCCCTCCAAAGCCATGGAGTCCAACATTCCCAGCACTGCCAAGGCCCCAAGCTCTGCATCCACTTTTAAATCCCTGCAGGGATGGGTTTTGGAGCTGGAGCTGAAAACTTCAAGTTCTGGTCCAGGTCCTGTCAAACCAATGGCAAAATTCCGGATTGTTTCAAAGGGAACAACACGGAATGAAAGCATGGAGAGTGTGAGGAGCTGATGTTCACCCCCAAAAAATAATTCAGCTGAGAAAATGAAGAACAGGCACATGAGATAAGGCAGGAAAACACAAGGTGCCCTKCCCAGAAGTTCTGTGGAAGCTCTGGAATCAAGGTAAAAACGGAAAGTTGTGTCCTGTCCAAGCCCTGAGCAGCTTTACCAGCTTTTCCTGMAAATGTGTAACTCCATATTCCTTAATTCCTCAGAATTCCTCCTTAATTCCTTCATTCCTTAATTCCCCCTCTGCCTCCCGGATCCCCAACTCCAGAGAACGTTACTGGGAAAAGTGCAGCCACAGATGAGTAAAGACAAAACACAGATACAAAATATCCACACAAAATCCCGGGTATTTCCTTTTCCAGCTGCACTCCTGCAAAGAGTGGATCTGAAATCAACCAAATCTATGGACTATTTGGTTGATTTTACATGGACTGAGCAAACTAAAGAATTGTGTGGTGCTTCTGATCTGCTGGAATTATAGTCAGAGATCCAAAAAATCCCATTCTTGCCAGGGATTGTCCTGTTAATATTTCAGGGTGCCTATCCATAGCAGGAATAGGGAAAAATACTGGGATACATATACATACATATAGGGATAAAATATAGAAATACATATATTTTTCCCTGTAAATTTTATGTGTGTATATATATATAAAAATATAAGGATAAAATATAGAGACACATATAATTTTTTCCCAATAAAATACAGAGATATTTGTAAAAGTATGAGATTAAAATATAGGGATMAACTCCATTAAAACCCTCAGCACTCTCACTAATAATTCAAGTGATTTTATTAAATTCAATCTAATTAGGCTCAAAAGTGAATTAGGATCTAGAAATTAAATCCTCAGGGATTCTGTCAAATATTGCCCACACGGGGGTTTATTTGCTTTAAAATAATCTCTACATTAACTTTGTTAATTTAGAGAAGTTTTTGGGAATATCCTTGCAGAGAGCAGCCCAAAAGAATCTCTGAAGGATGGGTTTAGAAGAATTATGGAAATWATTCCTGTTATTATTTACAATTTTTTGATGATGCTTTTAAAGCATCACATGAATTTAATGTATTYACATTTTAATGCATTTTAAATTTGCTCCAGTTTGTGCTGAGCGCTGGCAATAATAATTCAGTTTTTGGATGCAACACCCAAATGCTCTTCACACAATTTCACTCTTCCCCCATTATCCTTCACTCTCCCAAGTCACCAAAGGAGTCCAAACGTCCCRAAAATTATACAAAACTCCTTCTTTTTTGTAATAGATCTGCCCTTCAGAACATAACCCTAAATGTTACTATAATCAATATCCTCTGCAGATATTTTCTTCTCTAACTCAATTACAGTCCCCTTTTAATTAGGAGCTTTATTGACTGGGTACGGTACAGCAATGCCCTCTAATCCTCACTTTGGCTCTGTCCTTCTCTGGAATTTCCATGGAAAAGGACTCCCAAGCTCTGGGAACACCCAAATATCACTCTCAAGTCTCACCTCCAACTCTGTTCACGCTGCACATTTCCAACATCCAAACAGAACTCCTTGGATATTCCCCTGGCTCCAGGGGAATGTTCCTGGAATGTGGGGACTGATTCCAAAAGCAGGTCCAGGTCTGGACCCTCTGCTTAGAGAGAAATAATGGAAAATGTTCCCCAGACACCTCTGGGACACCCTGATTCCCTCCTTCATCTCTCACACCTCTGACATGCCAGGTTTAATAAAGGAGAAGGGAAAGGCAAGAGGGATTCTGGATAGATTATAATTATAACTTTAATTTGTGATGCTCCCCCTTAATAACCAGAGAATTTGGCCACGTCCATTGTTATAAACCACAAATATCATCCCTCTGCTCCATAAATCATCATTAACAGAAAAGCACAATATACARCAATAAATTAGCCCATGAATCCCAAATCCACTTTTTTTTTTAGCACAAAACAGCTTTTCAGGTGTTAAAGACAAAGGCAGCCATGAGCCTCTGCAGGTCCTGTAGGAGCACAACCTCTGCGTGGAGTTTGTGTTGGATTTTCCATTAATCCCCCTAAAATCCCTTCTCAAAGGCAGCCAAAGCCAAATGGGAGCCATCTCTCCCTCATCTGGAAGCTTCCTGGAGTGAGTACCCCCAAAAATCCATCATGTGCATCTCCACACTTTCAAYAGGCTGAGAAATGACTGAAAATTTAATTAACAGAGGCATTAAGCRGTTCAGGTTTCCTGTTCTCTTTGGAAGCTGCTGCCTGTCCCCAATGAAGAATTGTTTTCAAGGAGATTCCTGAGCTCTGTTTTTGTTTTAAATACTTGTAGCTAAAGGCAGCAAGAAATAACTCAGGGAAATAAAATATTTACAGGAAAAGTTGCATTGAAATGTAGGTTTTATGGTTTTCATAAAGAAACATTTGGGTTTTGTTTCAATAGAAACTGGAATAAAACCTGCTGAAGTTTTTAATGCTTTAACCTACAGAAATAAACATCAATTAAAGTCAAATGGCTAAAAAACCAGGAGCGAGTTATATATTTCATGGGGGTTTTAATTTAATGTTTTTTTCTAAATTCAAAATAAAAAGCTGAACATTCCCATTTCTCCCGCTCTGTTATCCGAGTTTTCCAAAGAATCACTCAGTGGAAAAGATGAAAGTTCTTCCAATTTCTCTCTTTTTTTCTGGTTAAACAAATTTTAAAGAACAGAAGGTTRAAGTTGAAAGATGCCCCTGCTATTGCTGGCTGGGTGTTTGTGAGTTGTCTGAAAATACAGATCTGAAGTCTCGCTGTAAAAATGACCTTTCCTTTGGATAACTGCAAGAAAGATTTCCTTGGCAAGTGCTCTCACAGGGAAAAAAGCTTCACATATATGATTTTTTTCCATAAAAAGACCCAAATGAAATCAGAGATAGCAGTATAGAAGTCTGTGCGGAGAAAAAATACAAGAATTTTGAAAATTAGAGACTGAAGGAAAAAAAATCACCACAGAAAAATTCAAGTTCCTTTAGGTCCCACGTATGCCTTTGTAGCGAGGTCTTGTTCAAAGGCTGAACCCAGGGCCTTTGGAAAAGAGGAAAAAAACTATTTGGAAAAAAAAAGGCAAAAAAATCTACAAAAAAGTCTAGAAAAAACCTACTTAACAACTTTGAAAAGAGAAAATTTAAGGAAAAAGAGAAATCACCACATATAAACTGAAGTTCCTTTAGGTTCCAAGTAGGCCCTTTTAGCAAGGCCTTGTTCAAAGGGTGAACCCAAGACCTTCAAATAAAAGGAAAAAAACTATTGGGGGAAAAAAAAAGAAAAAAAGAAAGTTACATAGTAAAAAAACCTACTAAACAAATTTGGGGAAAAAAAGGGTTAAGAAAAAAAAGTATATCAGCACAGATATATTGAAGTTCCTTTAACTCCCACACAGACCCTTTTAGCAAGGCCTTGTTTAAAAGGTGAACCCAGCACCTTTAAAAAAAAAAAAAGGAAAAAAACTATTCGGAAAAAAACACTCAACAATTTTGAAAACAAAAGATTTAAGGAAAAATAAAATCCTCACAGATAAATTGGAGTTCCTTTAGATCCCACGTAGACCTTTTAGCAAAGCCTTGTTCAAAGGCTRAACACAAGGCCTTGGTGACTCTGGATAAACTCCAAAGTTCATCTTTTCATTTGGTGCCAAGTTTGGAACTGTCAGTTCAGCASAGCAGCCACACAAAGCCACAAAAATAAATCTTTAGCAGTTCTTTAGCACCCTGCTACTGTTATTCTGCCCTTGGAAATCCAGCTGCAAGCAAAGGATCTGAAACCCCCTGCAGCCATTACTTAATTAGGCCTTGAAATTTGGACATGAAACCAGGGTGGTTTTGGAGTATTTTGGATTTTGTCTCTGCACTGATAGTTCAGGGAAACAGGGATTTCATTGGGAACTTCCTTGGAGTTGGAAATGCAGGATTTTAAAAGAGAAAACTCACTGGCAAAACTTCTAACTCCCCAAATCCTTCCCTTTCACCAGAGTTCAAGCAAGGTTGAAAAGCAGCCTGAAAGTGCTGGGACAAAGCTAAAGTTTGATTTATATAATATACACATTTTTTTTAGCAGGTTCCTTGTTTTTAATCATCAATGCAAGACATTTTGAAGGGATTCAGTCCTAATCTGTCTCAAAAAACCCTCTTGGTTCAGCTGGGGCCCAAAAATCAGACTTTAGTTCAACTCTGTGTTTTATATTAAATGACTGAGGCAAAAAGTATCTATATCTTTTAAAATCCTGGTTTTTTAAGTGCATGGGAATAATTACAGACATGAGCAGAACTTAGGACTTAGAATTCTTTCCTTGGAGTTCTGTGTCTCCTCACTTGGAATKTTGTCTCCCGCTCTGAGCTTGCACATCATCTGTCCATAGCTGCACTCATTACTTTACACACATCATTAAAATGTATTAATTACCCACTTTWATCTGCAAGGAAATAAAAGACCCTTCAAAAACAATCCTCTTCCTCCAAAAGCTCACAGCCAGTGCTACAAAAACACACCCCAGCTCACAGCACGAGCATCTCTCGAGTCAAACAATGACTCCTTTTTCTTTTCTTGTGGAAGTGAATTTCGAAAGGCTGAACTCCCTGAGCAGATGGACCTAATTCCCCTCGAGTGATTTCACAAAATTAATTTCTATGGGGCGTTTTGAGTGATTTTCCCTCCCCCCCCAAATAAGAAATGCCAGAAATCCGAATTTATTCACAATTTAGCAGGCACAGAGTGTATCTGTTTAACAACTTAAAGGGGGGAAACAGTCATTGTTTCAGCTGTATCATATTTACTGGTGAAAAAGAGAATATGGTGAAGTAATTCACAATATTTTCACTTAAAATATACTGTTTGCAGAATGTTTTTCTTCTCAAATATAACTTAATACCAGTATAACTACAAGTTCTGCTGAGAATGGGAGTTAGTTTCTCTGTRAGACGGCAAATCTTTAGTCCAAAACTCTGAATCAAAAATATGAGGAGAAACACTTCAAGATTTTTAAATTGTCAGGAATTTTGTTTAACCTTAGCCTCAGAAAAGCAGATCCCAGTGCAAGGAGCACATCCTGGGAGATGCTGAACCCAAACCAATGCAGGAACACCAAAAAGCATCCCAAAGGCAGGTGAAAATCATCCCCAAGGAGCACAAGTTAATGCCACAACGATTTCCAAACTAATTCTGTAAATTCGTGGAAAAGAAACCAAGACCAAGTTTGTAATGTCAGCCTAAACCGATGTGAAAGGCTTGGGAAACAAGGAAATGCCATTTTGGAAAACAGAATTTAGTGCTATGCATATAAATAAATACGTGTCCAACTTTCAGCTTCTCAASCTTAGAAACAAACCAAAGAAAATAGAGAAACTGGCCCAGAGAAAAGCAGTGAAATACATGAGAGACCTGCAGGTTCTCTGCTGTGGAAGGGAGGTTGGGAATTTGAAGGATTCCCGGGACAAGCAGGCACAGCGGGGCTGCAGTTGCTGCACRGCGGTGCCGAATAAAAACATCTCCTCACACCTCCCTGGTTTAATTCAGCATCACAAGACACTTTTCAGTTTTGCTGCATTTTTGTGCAGCCTGTGAAGCCTTTCCCAAATGCAAGGGGACATTTCCCAGCTCTGGCAGCACAGCTGGTTCATGTATCCCCCAGCACTGCTTCGCTCCCAGATCCCAATCTCCACTGAGGCTCTCGCGCTCCTCCCGAGCTACAGAAATCCCCTGGCTCCAAAATCCACATCAGGAACCACCTGAGCAAGGTAGGGCWGCTGAGGATGCAGGGGATGGGAGAGCCAAGGGGAAAAAACATGGATAAAGGGTGGAATATTCTTTAAATGAAGGCACTGAAACGACTGGAAAAGGCTCCCGGAACACTCAAATGTTCTGCGTTGCTGTTGCAAATTAAGAAGAATTCCAAGAGGAATTTGAGCAGCACAAAGATGAGTTTGGAAGTGAAAGGTTTCATTGTAGGATGAAAATCCACATCTAAGCACTGCCACTCAGTTTTATTTAGAAGTGACCAAACTCCTGATGCTGATGCCACGGCGATCTTCAGCACACGATGTCTGCTGACAGCTGAAGGGACTGACAGGAATATTACTGATAACCCATTAAAACCCAAATTAATCAACAAAAAGAACCCCCAAATTATTCATTTTGGTAAATGCTGAGGCTATTAAAAACTGCTAATATGGATTTCACAGCCTGCCAGATGAATGTATTGCCCCCACAGCAAAAAACAACTTGGAGAACTGAGACTAAACCACAATTATTAAATATTAAAAAATAAATTCTTACCCCTTTCATGCTCTCCTCTATCTCAGGGTGTGATGCAGGAGCTAAACTAAGTGTAAGGAGGATTCCTCACTCTAAAATGGCTCATCCTGAACATTCCCCCTGAAATGTGAGCACCCTCTTCACGGCAATTCTCTATCTGCTGCTCAAATTTTCAGGCTGCTCCTTCCAAATCCATATTTCTCCCTGCATTACTGAGCAGAGCTGAACATTGTCACTGAAATAAAGCAGACCCAGCTGGAAACGCAGCTCCCACACCACTGAGACATTAAAGATTTAAACTTTCAGTCTTCAAAGCTCTTACACCAAGAGGTCTCTCCTTGCAAAGCGGCTACAGGGGAAAATCTAATTTTCTAATCACTCTCTAAAAGAGAAGAAGATGAGAAAAATTACATCAGGTTGAATGAAAATATTTCACTCCTCCTCTGTATTATGATTTTTTGCAGAAATATCCAACTAACACTTTTTCAAAGTCCATAACCCCCATGTCTGACAAGTATTGATATCAGATAGAATCACAAAGTTCAATCCATGGGGAAAAAACTCCCCTCTATCAGTAAAATCCACATAAAAATAATAATAAAAAMTATTTTTAACACATCTGTTTGACATCAAGAAAAGAAAATTTCTCTTTCAAAACCCTTCAGCTTAGACATAGCAGTAAAAACCTGGTAGTAAATTAGAGAGTATTTTTACGTAAGTCCATGGATTTTACCAATACACTAAAATCCTATTTCCACCCACGTGGGTTTAAAAACTTTTATGCATGATATTAATAAACAGGCAAATCCTAACAGAGACCATGTATTCAGTAGGGTATTTCTGCAAATTTCCTTTCATCTATTAACTTCTGGCTTGGTTTGGGATCATTCTTCAAAATAAAAAATGTAGTTATCAATGAAGAATGTTACCCAGAGAATGAATTACTTCAGGGATCAGGGAAACATTTGTTATTTTCCCATTTCTTAACAATAAAAAGCATCCAACCTGCTCTCTTCTTTGGCAGGAATTCATTGAAGCTTTGCAAAAATCAGCTTTAATAAGGGTATGGCCAAAGGTTCCTTTTTTTCCACGTAGGCTGTGGGATATTACTTTCCCCAAATAAAGGTTAACATGAAAAATCAGCTGTTTGGTAGATTTGGGGTTTAATGATGGACTGAACTCCAGCAATCTCTTTTTCCAGGAGAATTCTGGAACATGAGAATTCTCAGTTTTTCCATTCATGGGACAGGATCTTCTTTGCCCAGTTGGAGGTGGGAGCTCTGCTGGGATCCATCACCCCCACGTCTCATGGAACCATGGAATGCTTTGCCTTTGGGACCTCAAAGCTCAGCTCCTTCCCACCAGCACCTGCCTCATGTCTCACCAAGGGCTTGGCCACTCCTGACCTTAAACCTCTGGTCCCAAACCCTCTGCTTATTATTAATTAACAGTGAATGTAATCATCTTCTTCAAGAGAAGGGCTTGGGTCCTTCAATTAAGCCAAAAGGAAGATTGTGTTTATTGCTTTCTAGGCACCAGCTCTCAYATTTTTTTTTCCATCTAAATCAAGCCCAAATTTAAATGAAAAACACAGAAAATATTAGTGAAAGCAAATTGTGTGGAACTATTCATGATTAAAATGCAAGCACAGAAAAATCATTTATAAAAACAGCTTTTCTAGAAACCTTTCAATTGTTTTTGCCTTTTTTTCTCCCCTTTTCCTCCCYGATAATTTTTCAGAAAACCTTTTCTGACACACCTGGTGTGTCCCAGTCCGTGGGAGTGAGTGCTGGAGAGTCAAAGGGAAGCATGGGAGCTGAACTCCGTGCCCTGGTGTGGGTGCCAGGTTTGCTGCCTGTGTTTGCTCTGTCCCACTGGATGCTTTCCTTGGCATCCCCACAGGTGAAGCTTTGGCAGCCAAACTCCATCCGGCTGCAAAACCCTGAGCAGGCATTTGGATGTGGAAGAGAAGAGCTCTGAGCGCAGCTTTGGCTGGGATATTAAATTCAAAATCCTAAGAACCTCATAAAAGCCGAAAATAGCCTTATAAATATTTATAATTTATTCTTATTACATTTTATTTATTACTTCAGCAAGTCTGAACCATGGAAAATTAGACCGAAGCCATCGAGCTTAGCATTGACTGAAAGACTGTTTTGAACAGATAAACAAAAAGGCTCCTAAATAAATCCTGCAAAGTTCCCAATCCAAGACAAACAGGATCATTCTGATTTTAGGATGCTCCTGCAGAGCATTGTTGGGTGCTTTCATTGTTTTATGGGGTAGGAATAAATCTCTGCTGATGGGTCGTGGTTAAAAGCTGGGGCACTTCTAGGGAATCCACACATCCTAAAAACATCCTTGCCCAGACATGTAAAAACCTGGGAAGCCAACTGATTTTCCTGCTTTTGAGACTCCTGCTGGAACTCCTGGGCTGTGCCATTGGTTTTTCCAGGGACAGCAATGGTTTTCCTTGGCCCAAGGTGTGGCCACAGCCTGGAGGAGGCCGGGATTTGCTGGGTCTCCTTCCCTGCTGGCAGCTCCAGGGAGAACCTGCAGCTGCTCATGGAACACCCTGAGCTGGAAGGGAGTCACAGGGATCACCAGTCCCAAAATTCCAAACTCTCCTTGAGCTCTGCTGCCTGACCATTCCCTGGGCAGCTGTTCCAGTTTCCCTGAGGGAAACATTTTAGGAACATTTTCCTAAAATCCAACCMATCCCTCCCTGACACAGGTTAACCCTGACAACTGAGAGGCCAGAACTGCAATATCAGGATGTTCTTTCCAGTCCTATTATTTATAATGTGGAACCTCAATGTCAACCCATGGAAGGAAGTTCTCTGGCACTTGGTCTTAAGTCTCATTAACACAGAAATTTCCCCTAAATTTACACTGGAATTTGAATTGTGGCCAGATTTTGCCCTCTGACACCTTCTTGCACCAGTAACTGTTTCAGGCTCTTCTTTTTGAGCTGCTGGGAGAAATGTGGATGGTGATGGTGTGCAGTGAAACTCCCTTTGGATTCCTGGAGTGTGGAGAGGCCCTGGCACCCAGAGCAGCTGTGGATCCCTGGCAGTGCCCAAGGCCAGCTTGGACAGGGCTTGGAGCCACCTGGGACAGTGGAAGGTGGAATGGGATGAGCTTTAATATCCCTCCCAACCCAAACTGTTCAGTGATTCCATGATTTGAGTTAAAATGAGACTTCTGTTTGTTCTCCTACCTGGAATTCTTTGCCCACAGGCAGTATTATTATCCACTAAAAATGAAGCTGCTGCAATGAAACAGGAATTGGCCAACAATTGAATAAATGGGACTGCAGAAAACATCAAGCTCAGACTTTTCCTCCCAGTTCCATGTATTTAACCTACATTCTTCAGGAAGGAAGAGGCTGGATACCAAACTGATTGTCTTTTTCTGTGGATCACCTCCACTCTGAACTTTTTTTCTYTTAGCCTCCTCCTAACCCTGCAATCTAATAATGATAAAATTCCAGAGATATTCTGGAGATGATCAGGGCATTTAGTTGAAGTGCAGTGTTATAGATATGACATTTAAAACTGGGCCTGGAGCTGGCTGGACAGTCTCTAATATAATAAAAAATAGCCTTTTCTTTCCCACATTTTACTATCTGCCTTTGTTTATGCAACCATTCAGCAAACCCAGCTGGATCACAGGCATTGTCATCAAAGAAACATTCTAGGTCAGCCAGAAGTGGATGCCAATTGTCTAAAAATAAATAGAGGCTTTGTCACTGGAGTATAATTTTAAGGCCCTGTAATGAATAATGGAAGAGAAAATCTTTCCAAACAAGTGGGACACACAGATTTCCAGCAGAAAGATTTCACAGTTATTGTAAGCTCCAGATAACCTCATTTTTAGTTTATTTCAATAAAAGTGATACACAAAAAGGGTTGGGATTAGTTTGAAATCCTKGAGGAGCTGCAGAATTCCCTGGAAAATGAGCCCAGCAGCACCTATCACACAGGCAGGGCTGAAATGCTGTGGGGAACCAATTTCCTCYGGGTCACCAAGTGGCAGGAGTGGGATCAGATTTCACAATTCCCACTTCTTATCCTTGATAAAATGCACAAATTATTTCCTCTGAGCTAAAAGAAGAGACAAGATAAGCCCCCCTGGCTTTATCAGTGCAGCCTAATTGCTGAAGATCTTCAAGGAGCTGGAAGGAGCAGCTCCAGAAGCCCGAGATGTTGTAACAACGTGGCTCTGGAAATATATTCATTTAAAGAAAACACTTAGCTGAATTCCTTCAGGAAAGTTTGTAAAAGCTGCTTCCTCAATGGATAAATAGCAGAGTTTTCCAGCTGACTTTTGGCCAAGTCTCATCAGCAAAGACAGGATTTTGTCTCGAGTGCCTGACACGGAGGAGTAAAAGATTGTGTGGGGAAAATCATTGTAAAGCTGTAAATCAAAGGGAAGTTTTGCTCTGTTTTCTTTGGTCTTTATGAATTCCTACATAGGATATTTCCTGATTTTTTCTACATAGCTCAAGGTGCCCTAAAAATGGGATGGTGCAGGGAAGCCCCTTCCAAGGTTTGTCTGCAATGAGGTTTGCACTGGGCAACCTGAGAGGCCAAAAAAACTGGGAATAATTGGGGGAGCCACAGTAAATTCCCACGAAAAATGTCTGAGAGGTCAAAATCCCATTTGTGCTTCCCTGGAACTCAGCTGGCACAGGACAACCTCCAGCTCTCTTTTCACTGCTGCACAAAATCCAGGGATAACCCTATGGAGTTAAACACTGGTTCTGGACACTCAGAGAGAAAAAAACTCACTCAAAAGTGGAATTCAGCTGAACAATCTCCTGATTATTAACAGGGTCACATCACCAAACTCAAAGCACCAGGGAAGCCCAGAATTTGGGGTAGAGCAGCATCAAGGTCCTCTCCAGAGTCAGAAATGTTAGCATTTCAATTTTTCTATAGAATACCAGTTTTGCCCCCAAATTCCTCCAAATTKCCAGAATGAATCCCACCTGGCAAAATGAATTCAAGGACAATAATCAGAGAATCATGGAATTGTTAAGAGTGGAAAAGACCAAGCATCCCCCAGCAGCACTAGCCCTGTCCCGAGTGCCACATCCATGTTTTTTCCACACTTCCAGGGATGGGGAATCCTTCACTGCCCAGGGTTGCCCACAGAAGCTGTTTTACAACATCCTCCAYATGGAAATTTTCCTAAAATCCAAACTAAACCCTTACACCCCRCCACAGGCTGCACATTGTGTGGGTTCATGTTTTATATGTACATTTTGGACTGACTCAGCTTTTAAACTGATAAAATATCACATATTAAGAAGCTCCACAATGCAGTAACAGCCTCAATTTTTTTTTTTTTTTTGTGACCACTTTTGGTGGCTGTTCTCCCTCAGACCATCAGTGAGGGGACTTTTCTCAAGTTACACTTTGCAGTGGCAGAAGAAGCAATTTTTGGCTTTGTGACCAACACTCCATGGATTATATGGCATTAAGGAATGGATTCCATCCCCAAGAACCATAAATCCAAGYCCTAAAACAACAAAGTGTGTCAATATTTCTCTTACAAATGGGAGTCACTAAATTGATCTTCACTGAACTGGTGAAAAACTCGTGGTTTTCACTTGTTAAGTGTTTTGAAATCATCAAGAGCAAACATCCAAGGAATGACAGAGTAAGTGAGGAAGATGTGAGGGAATATAATCCAGTGCTTCATGCAAAACCAGGGAGTGCTGAGTGCTCTGCTGAGCTAGAAACCCTCTTACATTTTAACATCTGATGTTGCTGTGAAATATATTAAAAAGGATGTTCTATCTCTTCAGAAGGAATTCCAACCACTTCCTAACCCTCCATAAGCTGCAGAAATTGGTTAAAATCTAAAGCAAACTATCCCAGACACAAATAATTTTCTTTTCTAATTGGCTGGAACTTAACTGCTCCTTAAAAAAAACCAACCTTCTCCAAGTGCTCTAATTCCACAAATGTTACAACTCAGGTTTCAAAGCTTTCTCAAAGTGCTCACGGCTAAAAATATTCTGGAAAAAAAACCATTTCAAGGAGGCAAAAAAGAGAAGGAAGAAAAGGTTTTTTTGCACGTTTTTCTCATCAGGTTGGATGCTGGTTTTCCATTAAAGTGACTCCAAGGAAGGAATGATTCCCTCTGAAATGCTGAGATTTGTGGTGTCTCCCATCCTCACCCTGCCCGCTCCAATGAGGCCGCAGCAGCAGGAATGAGAACCACAGGACTGACAGGAACGTGGGGCCAGTGCCCCACCACAAACCCGCCTTTGTTTACTCTCTTGTGAAATCCTGCATCTTCCAGCACTGCTGGGCCTAATGAAGAAAATCTGCTCCACAGTTCATTGTGGGGAAGACAATCCCTGACAAATACTGATGCACAAACACGGCCCTGGAGATGAAGGAGATAAAGGCTGTCCCGGGCTGCTCAGAGAGCAACCTCCTGGTGTTAATTGACACAAAACAAGGGGAAATATTCAGCAGCAGCCTGATCTCGTTAGAGGGGAGAAATGAAGGCTGAAGGCCTCCAGAAGTGTCATCTTCTCCTCCTGAGGAGAGGCAAGCAGCATAAAAAGTGACAGCATAACACAGGTGGTTGCGCACAGCTGGCAGGGCTGGTTCTCCTGAATGAAAGGATCAGCTCAAGGGGAAAATGGAAGGAGCTGGGCCTGGTGTGGTGGTTTGTGTTCCCTCAGTGCTGACACCACTGCTGGAGTGAGGGCTGTCCTGTCCAGCTGGCTCTGGGRTGAAGGAAGCCTTTCCCAGCACCTTGCCCAGGCTCCAGCCCAGCTGTTCCAAGGCCTGAACATCACGTCCTCCCTCCAAGGCCCAGCTGAGCAGCCCTTCCAGCACCTTTCAGCTGAGCAGCCCTTCCAGCACCTTTCAGTCCCAGCAGCACTCCCAGCACCTTTCAGCTGAGCAGCCCTTCCAGCACCTTTCAGCCCCAGCAGCCCTTCCAGCACCTTTCAGCCCCAGCAGCACTCCCAGCACCTTTCAGCTGAACAGCCCTTCCAGCACCTTCCAGCCCCAGCACCAACACAACACAAAATATTCACTACAACTTCTGTGGTTACGTTATTCCTGTTTCAGAAGGAAAATGCTCTGTGCCACTGCTGGAGCCATGAGGGGAAAAGGGGGCTCTGGGGGGGGAGGCTTTCTGCTCCCTAAAAATTCCTGCCAGGAGGAATTTTGGAATGGTTTAAGCTGGAAGGGACCTTAAAATTCATCCCATCCTATCCCTGCCAAGGCAGGGACACCCTCCACTGCCCCCTCCCAGGGGGTCAGGCTCTGCTCCAGGGAACAGGGACAGGAGGAGAGGGAACAGCCTCAGGCTGGGCCAGGGCAGGCTCAGGTTGGACATCAGCAGGAATTTCCCCATGGAAAGGGTGGCTTTAAACTGCCAGAGGGCAGGGTTAGGTGGGATTTTGGGAAGGAATTGTTCCCTGGCAGGGCGGGCAGGCCCTGGCACAGGTGCCCCTGGATCCCTGGCAGTGCCCAAGGCCAGGCTGTACAGGGCTGGGAGCACCTGGGACAGTCGAAGGTGTCCCTGCCATGACAGGGGTGGAATGAGATTAATTTTAGGGTCCTTTCCAACCAAACCATTCCACAAAACCCCTGGGTTTCTACCTTAAATAAAATCTTTAGCATTCCCAGGCCTGCTGAGCTCACACTGACACAGGAGAGCAGCAGAGCAGCTGCCTAGAGCCTCCTGCTGCAAGAGCTGGAAGGATTTTCCACAAGATCCCAACTCTGTGGTAGCTCTGGCAGCTCCAGAGGCCACGCTGGGCCTGGAGCTGGACAGGCTCTGCCTTTGTGGGGTTGGTTTTGATCAGGTTGTCATGGACTAAATTTAACTCTGCTCTTTGCTCCMCTGAGCTCTTGGCAAAAGCTCCAGAACAACGGCTGCAAACATCCAGTGTCTCCCAGTTCTGTGCTCCACTGGGAATCCTGGAGCAGCAGTCAAAACAGCAATCCCCATATTCCACTGGGGTATCACCCATCTGCTCTCCTTGGCACTACCAGCTCATGGCCAGGCCTCAGCTGGACTCTCCCAGTGCAGATGGAAACTTTTCCCAGAGCTGCAGCACAGCCAAACCCTCCTCCTCCTTTCCACTGCACTGGTGACCAATTATTTTATACCAACTTCACACCCCAGTTCCTGAATTATACCAACTCCACATTCCAGCTCCTCATTCTATACCAACTCCACACCCCAGCTCCTGATTCTATACCAACTCCACATTCCAGCTCCTCATTCTATACCAACTCCACACCCCAGCTCCTGATTCTATACCAACTCCACATCCCAGCTCCTGAGCTCTGGCTCCTGATTACACTGAAGTAAAATACAAAGAGGCAGAAATTTTAGACCATTCTGGTCCCCTGTCTCAGTCCTGGTGCTTCCTGTGTTTCATTGCTTTGAGGGGAGCAGGGTGAAGAATTTGTGGATTTATAATTATCCCACAAGTTATCTTTATCCCTCACATTCCTTGGCTGCTGATCCAGACATAGGAATCTCTTCTGCATCTCTCCCCTGTCTAGGGCAGCCCAGGAGTGGCAGCTACACCTCCAGGGTGACCYTTCTGCACCCTCTGCTGAGCTTCTCCAAAGGGCTTCCACATCCACCCCATGGATTTGCTGCCTTCCCTGGAGATTTCTCCCTGGTCCCTTTTTGAAACTTTAAACTCAGGCTCTTTCCAAAGAGATTTCACATGTCTTTTGAACACACAGAAAATCAGTGCTCCTTCCTTCCTCCTCCCTGCTTTCACTCCTTCCTCTGCCCCAGGCTCACCCCACTCCAGGATCCCCCTTTCCTTCTGCCTCCAGACCTCTCCCTGTGTCCCAACCTGGACATCCTGGCTTGAAACCCCCCAGCACCTCCTGCCTCATCCGTGGGGCCCTTCCCAGAGCCCTGACCACCATTCCAGAGCATTATTTATCACCCCTCCCATCTGAGAGCACTTCCAAAATAGTGACAGCGCTGCTCAGGCTCAACAGAGATTTTTCTAACCCGACACTGCAGATCCCAACAAMCATGAACCCAGGCCAGAAATCCTTCTGGCAGCCCCAACTGTCCCCCTGGGCTGTCCCTTGGCCATGGCTGCTCTGTGTGAGCAAAACCAGGCTGCAAAACTCAACAGGGTTTGAGCTGAGCTCCAATGAGAATCTGACAAAACTGTCTGGTTTAAAGTGATTAAAACACAAATAAAAATATAATTGTGCCTCTCAGGGGATGTTGTTGTGACCCTCCTGTCCTCGTGAGGAGGAAGAGCTGCTGGATTATTCAAAATGAAATATTTCACAAATCTACTTCTGCTCAGCTCCAGCTCTCTGATCCACGTGGTTTGTGGCTCCAGGTCTTTTTTCCTGGAATATYTGGAATTCCTCCTCAAGCCCAGCAGCCTTCCAGCACCTAAAGGGCTCCCAGAGAGMTGGAGAGGGACTTGGASAAGGGCATGGAATGACAGGATGAGGGAAAAYGGGTTTAAACTGAAAGAATGCAGGGATAGATGGGATATTGGGAAGGAATTCCTCCCTGTGAGGGTGGGGAGGGGTTGGGATGGAATTCCCAGAGAAGATGAGGCTGCCCCTGGATCCCTGGCAGCGCCCAAGGCCAGGCTGGAGCCCTCTGGCACAGTGGAAGGTGTTCCTGCCACSGCAGGGGTGGGATGGGATGAATTTTAAGGTCCCTTCCAGCTTAAACCATTCCATAATTCTGCAACTGCAGCCACAGTTTTATCCCTAATCCAGCGCCTTGTTTTGATGGAAAATCCCAGTGGTTTGAAGAGCTTTTTGCTCCTGAGGCTCTTCCACGAGCTCGTTATCACAACCTCATCTCTCAGCACAGAAACAATAAAAACCTTTCAGAACTGAGAAAACACTTGTGGAATTGTGCTCAGTCCCAGGGCTCTCTGTGATTTCAGGCACTTTTAGCACCTCCTGCCTCAGGGGGTAAAAGTGCATCTCCTGGTGTTTCAGATGCTCCTGGAATGCAGCACTGCTCCCCTTTCTCTGACCCAATGTCCCAGTTACCTCCTCCTTTTTGAGTTAAAAGAAAATTAAGTGGCTCAAGTGTGTCCAAAGCAGCAAGTCCTGCCCAGCCCTATTCCCTGGAGCTGAGCTCAGYCCATTCTTGTTTCAACTTTCTCCTGTACCAAATTTTCACTCCACTGCATGTTTCACATCCTCTGCTCTCCCACTGAGGATATCCCTCAATTTTCCTTGTATGCCTTGGACCACATGGAATTCAGACATCAATCAGATCCTTGAAAAATCACATGWGCACATTTGGGCTGGGCTTTTTGAAAATTGTATTTCCTGTTCCAAGTTGGCTTCACAAGAAAAACTCAAAATAACCTTCACCCTGTGTATTTTGTCCCAAAAATCCAGCTTTTAAAAGTGCTGACCCCCAAACATTGCACCTTGCTGGTGGAGAGGGGGAGCTGGCACGATGCAGATTTTTTCCTGAAATAAGATTTTGGACCTCTCACATTGCTCCCAAGTGAAGCTGTGGGAGAAGGACTGATTATTGAACATAACAGAGCTGATTTATGATGAAAAAACCTGATCTTGATGAGGAAAATGACCTCAAATAATTCAGTGGAAACACCACCAGCATGGGAATATCGAAGCAGCACGTGGAAAATGAGCAGGAAGAATCCCAGTGGCATCCTGGTGTTTTCTGATCTCTTTCCAACGTGGTGATTTTTACATGAGGTCATCATGTGAGATCATATCTGTGCTGCTGAGCCAGAACCTCTCTGGGATCAAAGGTTTTCCCTGGAATCACCACACACAGGAGTTGCCCAAATCCCACATTTGTGAATTTACAAAAAGCTGGGAGGTCTTTGGGAGCTGTCCCCTGAAAGTGGAATTCCAGCAGGAATTCCAGCAGGAATGGCAGGGARGCAGGAGCCAGGCAGCCTTGCATGGGTAAAGAACACAGACCAGGGGAACCAAACCAACACRGGAAAATCCTTCAGGAGCCAAATTTTTCCTGGAGCAACTCAAGAAAAAAGATGCCAAAGACCCTCCTGAGGGAGAAACCAAGCCCTGATTAAACATATAGATGAATATTGTAAATAAAATGTAGGAGTGGAGAAAGTCTGAGGTTTGACCTGAAAAGAGCAGCTCAGAAAGGTCAAAGAATGGGATAAAAATGAAGGGTTTATTCAAGCTCATTCTCAAGGCAGTTCTAGATAATCCTAAAAAAATCAATTTTTTACCTGGTTTTTCACAGGTAAAACAACCCCAGCATCAAAATAATTCTAAACCAACTTGGAAATTTGCATGCAGAACAAGGTACTCACACAGAATAAAATACTGGAATCCCAAAAACTCTGGGTAAAACCAAAGAACTGGCTTCTGTCAACCCAAAAAACTCTGTCAGCTCCCAAACCCAAAGGCTCCTGCTGCCTGCCAGCACTGAGTCCAACCCCAAAAACAAACCCTGGGCTTTTTCTTTGGAATTCACCCTCCAAATTCTCTTATATCCATAAATATCTATTTAAGTGTTACATATTTCCAGGATTTCCTAATGGAGGGAGCATCATTTTTACTGATCACTGACAAGAGCTGGGCTGAACTCTGCTATGATGGTTTGAGTGCTTAGAAAAYGTTTGAATTCCAAAAYATCCCAGCCAGAATCAGCTCCCTTGCTGAGGAATGTGAATTCCCTGGGATGCTCCAGGATCCCACTCTGTGCTAACCTCCAGCTCATTTAATTAATTGTCAAACTTTGGTCAGAAAAACAAAATATTTCTATTTMATTGGAGCAGCACACACAGTCCTGACACCAAATATTCCCTCAAATTCTCCTTTGAATTCCACGCAGCACCTGTTTATTGGTCAGAAAAAACAATGGGAATTGTTGCTCCCAATTTCTTCCTTTCAAAGGAGCAATTCTCCCAACAATTCTCCTCTTTGTTACACTCAGACCTTTGCACTGCCCAGGTCTGCAGAGATGAGGGGAAAAGTTGAATTTGAAAGCAATTTTCTCTAGGAAGAGGTCACAAAATGCCAGGAGTGTTGCTGYTTTCCTGGGATGTTCATTCCAGCTGCACACAGCTGAGCAGGGCACACACCTGAGCCCACCTGCATCCCAGCTCCAGGGAGAAWATGGAACACAGAGTCCAGAACAGAGCGTGGAATGGATGATTCCTGCCAGGATGCTCTGACAGATAATGTCAGATCAGCCATAAAATTTAACGGAGCATGGAGCCAAACACATCCCAGGCAGCTGCTCCCAAATCCCTCTTCCTTTTTTAGGATGATTCTGAAGCCAACTGGATTTTTAATCATTTTTTTAATGCTGAAAATAATTTTTACTTTCATTTTTCCCCTCAAAGAATATTTAATTCTGATTTATTTGAGGCTGGATATTGAAAAATCAATTATTTTTGTGGTTTTGCTGCCATATTTCCCTAGTTTTACTGCTTCCCAGAGAAGTTGTGGATGTTCCATCCTTGGAAGTGTCCGAGAGCAGGTTGGAAAAATCAGGGATAATGAAAAGTGTCCCTGCCCATGGCAGRGGTGGARCTCAATCTTTAAATCCCCTCATCCCAAACTATTCCATGATTCCATGATATTGCAGTTTTTTCTCCCTGAAACAAATAACTTTCCAAATTAGGAAAAAAAATAAGGAAGTCTGGGAATTTTCGTTGCTTTTGCTTTTTGCACTCTGCTGGGTCAAAAAGAACGCAGTGATTTTTAGTTCATTCAAAAATTTTGTACAAATTTCTGCATTAATCATAATTACAGGCAAAATGCAAACAGATGACAAAGCCATTTATCAYTTTAATAAAATGTTTGCCTTGACACAGAAAACACCATCCCTCACAAAATCAACATTTGGAATTCATCTGGCATTTGAATGATTTCAGAAAAAATTCCCAAGGAATGGCACTTCTTGTACTGACAGCAAGGTCTGGCTAATAAAGCCCAGCCCAAAGGCTCAAGAATGTGACTTTTAAAGTCCTTTTCTTCATCATCAGTGCTTGGAAATGTTTGGATTAAGGCTGATGGATGCCACGGATGCAGAATCATCAGGAAAATCAACTTCTGATTTGTGTTTTCCCATCTAAGCAAAACAGATTTAAAGAGATCTTATTCACTTCGAGGGAATAATTTAAATATCATTGATTTTCTTTAGGAATTTACTTCCCTTTTTCACACTTATGCACTAATTCAGTTRAAAGGATTTGAGTTTTTCATGATAGCAAATTCTGAAGAGATAAAACCACAGATTTCCCTGGAAATGTGAATAATTTAAGGAGTAGAAATGAGAACTGTCAAACTCTAAGTATTGACAAAATCTGGGAAGTTGGATCCCACTGCTCTAATTTGATAATTTATACTTATCTGAGATATGAGGCTGAAAGGAAAACCCTTCCTATTTGATATTTCAGGCAAGGGAAAAAACAACCAAACAATAAATACTTACAAAACAATCTGGCTCAGCCTGATTAATGGAACAGGAAATAAGATTAAAACTGTTAAAAACATGGAATGTTCACTCTGGAAAGCTCTGGCTCTGGAGGGCTGTCATTCCTTTTTCATTATCCAACTGTCATCAGTGAGACCAAATTCTGCTCTTTYAAAGATCAGGGACAGAGGTTGAAAGAAATCAACTTTGACAGCAGACTCCAAATGGATTCCACTGGCTTCCCATTAAAATGAACAAGGCATTACTCAACACATGGAAAATGAAAGGATTTGATTTGTTCCATAAAATAACCCCACCTTGAATAAAATCATCTTAACCTTTGAAAGGACTTCAAAGAAAAGAAAAGCCTCTAAATGAAATCTTCACAATGGAGCATCTCTAATGAAGACTTTTACAACTGAAGTACCTCAAAAATATTCTGTACAATGATATTTTCCAGAAGAACAGGGGAAAGTCAGGCCTTGACCTGAACTCAAAGACCAACAGAGTCCTAATAATTTAGGGAATTCCTAATCATTTTCAGGACTTTTCCCTACAATCTCAGCATTCTTCCCTCCCAGCTCTCACACCCACTGGCACTGGGGCATCACAAACCCTGCACAAACTCAATGCAGGACAGGCTGGATTTCAGACAATCCCAGGATGGGCTGGCTTGGAAGGGACCTTAAAATCCATACTGTCCCCACCCGTGCCATGGGCAGGGACACCTTCCATTATCCCAGGCTGCTCCAAACCCCAATGTCCAGCCTGGCCTTGGGCACTGCCAGGGATCCAGGGGCAGCCCCAGCTGCTCTGGGCACCTGTGCCAGGGCCTGCCCACCCTGCCAGGGAAGGATCTATCCCAAATATCCCATCTAAGCTGTCCCTCCTTGAGTTGGAAGCCATTCCCTGTGTCCTGTCACCCTGTCCARGTCCACTTCTCCTGTGCCACTGCTGTGGGATGAGTCCCTCATGGGCAGCGCCACCTCTCCCACAAGAGTTAACTGGAAATTCAAGAATCCCATCTCTTCCTCCTGCTGAACTCACTCGTGCTGCTTAACACAAGCATTTAGCAACATTCCAGAGTGACAGATTTCAGGAATAAAAATAGTTGTTATTAAAAAAAAAAATTAAAAATAAAATCAAAAGGCAAATTTTCAAAGAGATTCATTCAGTCAGGCCCGGKGGGAGCCCAGAGTTTGTATCAAAGTGGCTGGAGCAGCTCTGATTTTGCTTCCAGCCTGGGCAGGAACTGATAGCTCTGAGTGGATAATTGATGGAGCAGGAGCCAATTAGTCCCAGCAGACTGGGAACCAAACACAGCAAGTTCAGCACTCAAATCCTCACTCCACAAGAGGAATTCTGGTCACAGAACACCAAAGAAATGGCTGCAGAGGATGGTTTTCCAAGCAGACTTTCCAAATGTTCCTCCCTAAATGAAGGAAATCTGTCCCAGCTAATTAAAACAGCAGCTGAGAGCAGGAATTAAAACTGGGCTGCTGAGGGGGGATTTTAATGTCTAAATCAAGGAGCAGCTCATTTCTCCAAATTCCCTCCTCATTCCTTCACAAAACAACTGAGGATCATCTTTAAGCATCTTAAAGTRCTCATCTGGTAGGGTTTTATTTTAATAGATGTGCAAACCTAATCCCAAATTCAGGATCTTGGATCATCCTTCTTCAGTTTATCAGAATTCTGTAGATAACATTTATTTATTGCTCAGTTAGTTTGAAATATTTGAAGGATTCTGGAAAGTTGGCCTGGAAATGGAGTTGAACTACGTGAAGGATTAAATCTCTGAACACAAACAAAAGTCAATCAACTGTCAAATTTCCCTGGATTTAACACTGCCTCGCTCAAAATCTCTGTAAATCACACAGGTCTGCTTTGAAAAAGAGAAACTGATCCTTCAGGTGAGGTTTAGATTTAAAAGGGATGGTTTGGTGCCTGAAGTTGGCAACAATCCACTTTTTTAACAGAGAGGAGATGAAAAAGAGGAGCCATTTCCCATTTTTAGCCATCACAGATTCCCAAAGCTGTGACCAGCCCAAAATGCCATTTAACCCTGCCACCCAAAATGTGGGAACCCTSAACTCCCCTGATTCCCTGCGGGGCTTCCTGGAGTGCGAAGGGAGAGGGAATTTCCCCTGAGCTCCTTTTCTCCAGGTTCAAAATCCCCAAATCCCCCCTGGCCTGGGACTGGGATGTGGGCAGTGACTCCCAAGCAGGGAATGCTCCAGACACCCCAAAAATTCCAAATAAATGAGAGGGGAGCACAGGGATGGGATAAGGGAAATGTGGAGCACCAGGACAGGGCTGGCATCACGTGATGAGAAAAATCATAAATGAAGAGCAGGAAAAAAAAAAACAAAACAAAACAAAAAAGAAATGATTTCTCCAGATGAGCCCTGATAGCTTTGTGAGCACTGCCAGCCTACAAGCAGAGATTTTTATTAGCAACAGCTCTAATAAGAGGCAGCTTAGACCTCTGCCTCCTATCAAGGTGGAGAAAATGATTTTTCCTTATATTTAAAAGATTATCACTTCCTATCTCATCTCTTCTTATTAAGTTTACAGCAATATTAAAACAAGATTTGGGTGAATAAAGAACATAATATACTCCAAAATAGAGAAGGTATTCTTTGGAGCATTATAAATGCTCCTGTCTGCTTGAATGGAATTTTAATGGAACAAACCCACTTTCTCTGAGGAGAAAAATCAAAAAACAGGCAGAAAATATTCTCCCTTTCCAAAGGCTTCATTAAAAAATCTTGTTTTACAAGCACAGATCACTGGGAACTGAGGGACTATCAAAGAACTGCCTGTAAGAGATTAACAAATCACCTCTGCTCATTCTTCCCAGCAGCCAGAACCTTCCACAAATGGAAAAAAGTCATTGGGGGGGATAAAATAAATTCCTGTTTGGTATCAAATGAAAATGAAAGCGGATTTTGCCACCTCTCTGCGGATTTTGATCAGAAAGGCAAAGAAAAAGGAGAGGTTTGTGAGGTGAGGGAGGGATTTTGGACTGGGACAGGGAGCTGGAGAGGGGAAAAGCTGCTGCCACAAAGGAGGAGCCCTGGAAATGCAGGGAAAAGTTCTGCTCCAGCCCAGCCCCTGGCCTCCCTCATCTTCCCCAGGTGGATCCCCTCTGGCATGGAGCAAAAATGGCATTTTCAATCCAATACCTCAGTTGTGAAACTACAGAAAATGTCYTTTCCCATCCAAATTCCTGAAGGTTCCTTATTTTCTCTTTGGTTAGGTGTCACTGCAGGTCTGTCCTTTGGGTTGGGGTAGAGGAATTCTATAATTTATAATTAAATTATTACTATTAATTATAATAAAATTATTTAACATAATTAAATTATAGAATTAATAATAATTAAATACTAAAATAAAATCACTGAAATAAAATAATGATTATCATTATGATTATTATTATTATGATGATAGTGGTAATGATATTGATATTGATATTGATATTGAAATAATAATAATAATAATAATAATAATAATAATAATAATAATAATAATAATAATAATAATAATAATAATAATAATAATAATAATAATTTTAAATTGGCATAATTTGTTTCAGTTTTTATCCTCCTGTTTGATCCTGTTTTAAGTTTCCAAACTAAATGCAAACTTCCTCCAAACCCATCCTAAATTCTGCAGTGAAACTACAAATTAATCATGCAGAAATCTGTGTTACATGCACATGTGTMGATATATATATTTTATTACACTTCATTTTTAAGCCAGATTTATTCCTGTTTTCCTTACAACATTACTTTTCCTGGAGATATTTTGGATTACACTGATCACCAAATCAGAGAATTTTCCTTCAAGTCTTTTTTAATCCTAGGTTTTAGGACTGCTTTAAAGGAAAATTTCTCCATTTTCAGTTGCTAAAATATTACTTTACTTAAAAATTAAGTTTTCAGAATGAAATAGGGTGAGTTTTGTGGTTTGGATTAATTATTCTGAGGGACAAAGTGGRGACCAGCTCTATGAACACCAAATTAAAAAGTTTCTGCACAAAAATCCTCAAGGAAACACAAAAAATCTTGCCTGTAAAATGCTTCTATTTAATTATAATTAAATATTTAAATACTTCTATTTATCCATAAATAGAATTTCCATAAATACTGTGGGATTTCACAGAGTTTGCCCAAAGCACAATTGTTTCCAAACTTTTCTTTTCCTTTTTGCTCCTAAAACCAGGAGCAAATTTAGGACAATTTACAACAATCCCTGAAGAACTACCAGTTAAAAATAATAATTWATTTATTTCCAAACCAATCAAGGARTTTTTAAGCTCCAGCTGAGCTGCATTGAGTTTTTAAATATTTTTTTTCTGGTAATAAGCATTTCTCCATGTGTGTTATTCCAGGAGCTGGGCTGGAACTGGGAAAACCTTTTGGAATTCCACAGCAGCAGCAGCAGCACAGAATTTCCACATTTTCCCCCCTCCAAATTCCCTCTCATTCCTTCAGAAAACAACTCAGCATCATCTTAATGCTACTGCCCTCTGCTGCTCCTGGACTGGGGAGAGGGAAAAATTCCTCCCTTGGATTAATTTGTGACTGAGCAACTCAAATAAAGGATTGCAGTGCGTTTAAATCTGGAATATTCCAAATAAATGAATTATATATAAATCAAATTTGTATATAATTTGTGCAAATTAAATTTGTGCAAGTTAAAAATTGCATTAGAAGGTTCTTGTCTTATTTTGGGATAATTTAAATAGCCATATTTTAATAATATTTTAATATCTGGAAAAGAATTCTCTGAGAATATTTATCCATCCTGGTAAATGAAATAAAGGTCAATTTTGAGAGGTTTAAATTACTTCAAGGGAGTAATTTAAATGGATCCCTGCTCCAGACTGGAATAAAAACATGGGAATAAGCAGGTCTGGGAATGGAAAACTCTGAATAAAAAAAATAACATTAAGAACATTCAACATTGTTAAAAATTAACATTGATTTTTGGGATAATATATTCAGTTTGGGGTTATATATTGAGTTTTAGGATAATAYAGTACATTTTGGGTAACACGGTATTATTGAAGTAATCAGAGGCAAAGTTCAGGGACAGAAAATGCAATTCCTGCTCCATCCAAGAGCAGAAGGRTGGGAGGGGATGGGATCCCCTCCCTCTCTCAGAGCACCCCTCTGATTCCAGGCTCACCTGGGACACTCTTGTGTCCACAATTCACAAAATCCCAACTTTTTGTTTTTAAAAAAAACAACCTGGCAGAAGCAATCCTGCAGATTTATCTCCTCCAAAAGCTCTYTGCCCTCTTTGCTGGTTTTTCCCTGCCAGCCCCATCCTGGATTTTCCTGCTTTTCCCACTCTCCCACAGTGAATTAAATGCTGCAATTGTCCCCAGTTTTTCATTCCTGCAGCAGAACAAATCATTGGCTCTCCTTGAACACACACAATCCTATTTTAGATTTTAAAGGACAACAACTTTTCCATTTAAGAACCAGGCAATAATTAAAGACCATTTCCCTGGTGCCACTTAATTAATCCCTAAATTGGAGAAACACTGGCAGTGAGGGTGTATAACATGGAATGGCTAAAAACAGAATTAAGGAGTGGGAAACTCCTGGAATTGTCCTGATTTTTCTATCCCAGGTGTATCCCTGAGGCACAGGACACACTGAACATTTCCTGSGATGATCAAAACTCCAAGGAAAAAAAGGATGGAGGTGGGGAAGAAGCAAGGCAGGTAATCAGAGGAGACAAAAGTGAAAATTTCTGGTAATTCCTAAGGATAAAATGCAAAGAGAAAAAAAAGAAATTCCCACTTTTCTGWGGTTTCAAGGCTCAGCTAATATGAAGCTTTAATTATTTTTGCAGTTTGGGTTTTTTTATTAAACGTGCATTGAAATCTGAAACTTCCAGCTAATAGAACACATGTGGAGGTAGACAGAGCTCCTCTGGAATGATTTCATTCATTCCATGCACAGGGATGCCAGAAAAACAAAATCTGAGCTCAGAGCAACCACCAGGACACTGAAGACAAGAGGGGGGAAAGTACAATCAGAAAAACTCAGCAGAAAAGCCAAGATTTGGKACCTGAGCACCTGTGGCACCTGGGAGATTTCCCTGCTAGCATCTCACCAAGGTTTGTGCTGTTTTCTGCTTCAGTTCCCAGGAACTTCCTAAGTTCCTGCTCTGTGAACCTTTCCCTTGGAAYTGGGATGGAGAAGCTGCAGCACCAAACCTCACCTGCTCAGGGGAACCCCCAGCACCTGCTCTGTGCCCARAAAATCATGGAAAATAGGAATTTCCACTGGAAAATATTCCCAGGGAGCATTCAGCAGCCAGGCTCAGATTCAGTCTGCAGTGAGGATATATTTATTATTCAGCTGAAAACACTCAGCCACAGAAGCCCCACGTTATTCCTGATTCTCCATCTTCCTGATTGTCCAGATTAGGCTTCAAAAGATCCAGGAAAAAATCTGGAAAATAATGGACAGGTGGGAAAACTGCAGGAGCTTCTTGGAGCAGCTGAGTGGAAGCTGCTGCTTTGTGCTGTGTTTCCCTGCTGGTGCCAAGGAAAAGGGATCAGTTCCACTCCCAGTCTTAAACCTCCAGCAGGGTTTAGCTGAGCCGGTTTAACTCCTGCTCCTGGGCAGTTTTGGGGCTCACAGGTCCCACACAGCAGCCCCAGAGCTCCCCTCTGCTCACCCYCCTCTGGTCTTCAGCTGCTGTTGAAGCTTTCAGTAGTTAATGCTAAAAATCCCCAAAATCTCTGCYTGGTCCTGGTTTTTAATCCACTAAAACCACAAATTTCCCAGCAAATACTTCAGGAGGAGCTGAGGGTTCCTGGGGATGCTCCTGGTGATGCTCAAGGCACTGAAGYTCCTTCACACCAAAAAGCAGATCAGTGAGTAAGGAAAAAGCAAAAACTCAGCACTTCATCCTTTGTTCTAACCAAAGTTTAAAAGCAGAGCTCAGATAGTTTAAAAAATTCCCTAAAAACCTGGATGTCAAACTGATTTCCCATCCATGTGGGTACAGCCAACAAACACTGAGGCAGGACAGAGGTTATCCCAAATCTGACTGATAGTACAGATAGATACTGATAGTACAGATAGATAAATCCCAAAAAAGATCACTAATCATGGTTTTCTTCCCTGTCTCACACCCATGACACAGCCCTGTGAATGCACAGACATGTGGGGACACAAATTTCCACAGGAATAGGAAATGCAAGGGGAAAATAATGCTGTGAGGTTTTAATTACAAATAAATTCAATTTGATCTACGTGCCACACTCAGAGAGATATAAACCCACCCAGTATTAAGGTGTCATTTGGACAGCAGTATTTCACAGAGAAGGAAAAAAAAACCAGTAAATACCAAAACAACATCTCCAAAAAATCACCTTTCCAGGATTCACTCCTGCAAAAGCACCTCTGACGCAGCCCTGAGCAAAGAACATTTCCAGGGGTTTATTTTCTTGTTGAAATCCAAATGCTGCCAAGTTCAGAGTGCTGGGGGCYCCTGTGAGCCCCAAACCTGCTGATGGCAGAGCCTCCATGGGCAGGATCCCAGATGTCTCCCGAGTTATTCAGATTCACCAGGAGCCAAACAATTCCTCACACTCTGATTCAGTAATTATTGCAGAACACAGTYAAAAATCCCTTAAATATTGCTTGCCCTTGGTTTTTAATCCACTAAAAAACAACCATAACTAAAGAATTCACAAAAATAACCATAACTTTAAAAATTCACTAAAAAATAACCATAACTAAAAAAYTTCCCAGCAATGGAAACCCTGCTGATGGCAGAGCCTCCATCCCAGGCAGGATCCCAAATGTCTCCCAGTTTATTCAGATTCACCAGGAACCAAACAACTCCWGGTGAATCTGACTTGCTTTGTTGACTGAAATGTTAATTCCATTTAAATATCTGGAAAACTCAGTTTTAAAACAGATATACCAACATTAAACATAATAATAATCACACTCTGACTCATGTGGCCTGGAAGCTTCTTGCAGGATGATTTTTGTGCTCTKTTTTAGCAGAATTTAACATTTCAAGTGTGTCTGAGATCAAATGTGAGCAGTTCTCAGAATCCTGAGAATCCTGAGCTCCATGATCCTGAGAATCCATGGTCAGTGACTGCTCAGCCAAGGAAAAGCTGCTTTTCCTCACCTGCCATTTGCAGAAGCATCTCTCATCACAAAACCTCTCATCAACAAAAACAAGAGCAGATCTGCTTCCCTCAGGACAGCCATGCCATGGAAAAGGATAAAATGTAAATAAAAAGAGTAATTTTTTTCAATAAATGTTGATTCCTGGGGATTGAGGAGAGCAGACAGGAACATTCTGAGCAGTCAATCCAGCTCCTCCTTGCACAGGGGACAGGCCAAAGGAGAGAAAAAACAGAGGGAGAAAACATCCTGCAAGAATGCTGAACCAAGCTGGGCCAAATATCAAATATTTCCATCAGGTTTTATCCTTTTGCAAGTTATTTTCATCACCAGAGCTCTTTAAAACAGGCACTAAAAATGGGGATTATCCCAATCTCCATTAAAGCCCAAGGAAAATGCTGCTGACACCCAGTGCTGCTCCTACCTGCCCGTCCTGACCCACATGCACCTGGTGGATCTGCAGGTTCCCCTGGAAAAGGAGACAAGGGACAATCAGCACAAGTGTGGGAATGCAAAMACTGCAGAAAAATCTGTTTCAATGTGAAGGAAATCTGTGAATTTAAAAAGTTCTGCTGAAGGTTCTTTGGGCAATCCAGCTCCACTCAGCCTCAACAGCAAGGACCTTTCCCACCCAGCATGTTTTGGTTTTTTTTTGGTTTTATGTAAAACTTTTCTGAGGTAAAACTTGTGGTTTTCCTTCTTTATATAAACCTGCAAATTGAAATCTAGCCCTTACTATCCCAGAATTAGCAATCTAACACTTTCACAGGGTTGCAGAGCTATTTACTATTTGCTTTTTATTTATCCTCATTCCATATTGAAAACCAACACAGTTCTATTACAGGGATTACATCTATAATAATAATAATTTAAAAAAACAATAAATCAAAGTATTTTAAGCTCCAAAGTCCAATCAGGAAATCTTTATGACATGAAGTTTTTATTCACATGCTCACTGATGTCTTTCCAAAAGTACACTTGGATTAAGGAAAGGCAGCTTCCCAAAAGAGCCTTGCAGTGAAACAGCACATTTTGGAGGACAAAATCCCCTTTTTTGTGCAGTTTCTCCTGCTGGCAGCTCCTCTCTCACTTGTGTACATTGTCATCAATTTAAAACCAGATGTTTTCATCTGTCAGGGACAAATGCAGCCTTTGAAAGTCCCACAGACAAGAAGAGCCAAAGGATCCAGGCTGTGCTGGAACCTCAGGATCCAGTCCAGCAATCTCTGCTGAATCATCAGTTTTCAGTGGTTCTTTACCCAAAAACTCTCTCAGTTTTATGGCAGCACCACACTTTAGAGCCAGGATATTTTAATCCTTTCTTCTCCCTCTCAAGGCCTGACAGGCTCTTCAAAGGACAAGCCTTTAACTATAATATTTATAGAATTTTTATGATAATATTTATTCTCCAGTAGCTGCCTGTGTTAACAATATTCCTTCACAAAGTGGTTTTATGAGCTGTGATTTGGGTTCTTTGGACAGGGATTAAACCAAGCCAGGCAGATCCACTTCCCAGCGAGGGAAAACCCTGACAGGGAAATGGGACAGATTCAAATTGTTGCCTGTATTAATGTTTAACCTGATTTTTCTATTCCTTCTGCATTTAAACAAAGTGCATGAGAAATTTAAGAGCAGTTTTAGGAGTCAGGAGCTTTTCAAATAACCAATAACTGCAGCACATACACAGGGAAATCCACCTGGATTTGGGAGCTGAGCCTAAATTGGAGGGTTTGGGATTGAAATCATCCATTTCCAGCTATCCATATCCATTTATCCATTCCATTGAACTACTTTTCTGGAAAAAAAATTAAGAATTGCAAATACTGCAGTGCCAGATAAGCTGGTCAGGAATGAAAGGTAAATTCATTCTGGAATATTTCTTTAGYAATTGGTGGCTGAAGGTTTCTCCAACTCCTGTTCTACCATTAAAGGCCCTGAGTGTTCTGACCACATTTAATTCATCAACCTAAACAGAATAATTTCATTTTTAAGCACTGCAAGCACCTGGCTTCCTATTAAACTCTGTCAGTACCAAATTTCCAAAGATCCTCAGCCTTATGCAACAATTAACACACATGGAGCTGTTTTGGCTGGTGAGGGAGGGGAAAATCAAAATAATAAAAATAAAAYAAATATAAATAATAATAATTTAAAAGAAACAACACACACACTGAGCTGTTTTGGCTAGTGAGGGAAAAATAAATAAAAATAATAAATATAAATGATAATAATTTTAAAAGAAACCCCTGAGACCCCAGAGACAGAAGTAGCAGGTTCTAAAGCACATTTTCTGCTGGTTCCAGCCCATTTCCTCATTTTCCCTCAGCTCTCAGGGTTCCACATGAGCCCCCAGGCTTTGCTCACCTCGCTGTCCTGCGTGATCTGGACCTGCTCCCCCTGGGGCACCTGGGCTATGTGGAGATGGCCCTGTGGGATCCACAACAAAAGAAAACACCAAGGAGCATCAGAGGAAAATCACAGCTCCAGGAAGCAGCTCCTGCCTTGCAGGCAGCAGAGTTCATGGAGAGAAGCAGAACGTGCAATGAAACCACTGAGGAGCTTTAAAAATGCAAAGTGCACCTGTACTGCCCCAGCTCTGGATGGAAACAAAAACAGAGGAACTTGGACCAAAGACTGGTTCATTTCCACTTCAGGGGAAGGAAAACAGGACTAACAATAATAATGATGATGATAATAGTAGTAGTAGTAGTAGTAACTAACAAGTGTATTTTTCTATTGCCTTTTTGACTGGTACACAAAGCCTGGGGTTGACTTGCTCTGTTGACTGAAACTTTAATTCAATTTAAATATCTGGAAAACTCAGTTTTAGAACAGATATACCAACAGTAAATAAAATAAATATCTTCAAGAGTGAGGTTTCCAATCTCATTTTTCACCTATTTTTGCACGTTCACTGGAGCACAGACCACACCAAGGACTCTCAGCTGCTGGCATGTGGCAGGAAATCATCAATTTGAACAATTCCCCTGATTTATATTGGTAAGAATCTGCCCTGATGGTTTTAATCCTGTAATATTTGGAATTGCTGCCCATTCCCACCACTCTCCTGGTCCCATTTGCTCTCCCAGCAGGGAGAAGAGTGGCTGGAATTCCTTGTGCATCCTGCCCAGCCCAGCCACTGCRATTTACCTGAGGGGAGATTGGATTCTAAATAACCTCCTGGAGCTTTTATAAAGCTTTGTGTTCATTTTAATATGCCTGCATGAGATGAAAGATAATCATTTGGAATTCTGTCAAAGGCCCCTCTGATTTTATAACACAAGAACAATTGCCTGTGATTTTCAAAGACACACAGATCCCTCTATTTCCAACAGTTTCATTTCCTTTGGAAGGAAACTGCCTATTTATAGGGAGAAAAACCACACTGAAAGTGTCCCTCTGACAATAGGGGCTGCAGAGAAAATTATAGCACTGCCCAGCCCAGGGGGAGATTAAAATCACTTTCCCTCCTTCACATCAAACTCTCAGTGCTCCCAGGAAAAAGATGGAATGTTTAGAAGATCCATTTATAGCAGGTTTTTCCCTGGATTCCACAATTTGAAGGATAATTAATATGTCCAGGTCTTTTAATGAGGGAAGTTTTTATCACTTCCATCTATAAACAAACCATCTGTTCTATTAAAGTCATCTATTTCATGTAATTTTCCTTGCTATCTTGTCTTTCAAGACTTAAAAAGYACTTTTCAGTCATCAGTTAAGTCTCACCCATAGATCCATAGGAAAATCCACTTTTAAAATCTACATGGGATTCAAAAGACAAAGAAATTTCCAGGATAACATTGAAAAGTTATGGCAAAAGTGAAGTGGAAAGGGAAGATTTCCACCCAGTTCCTGCACAAAGAGAATTATTTTCTGAGCACGYTTTTTAAAAAGAATTTGAATTTCAAGCAATCCTTGTGGTGCCCTGTGAGACACAAGAATTAAAGTGAAGGTGTTTTTTTTCAGAGTCCACTAAAACCACAGATAAAAACCATCAGGCCTGAGTGGTGGTGGGAGTGGCAGGCTTTAAAAATGTCAATATTTAGAACTTTCACTGATAGACACAGAGCTCAACAAACACACATGGGAAGAACTCATCTCCCAGATGTCCAAAAGTGCCTGTGAATGCAGTTTTCCAGAAAAAACAAATAAATAAATGTGATTTTGTTGTGGAAGCACACCAGAAGTATAAATCACTAAGTAAACACAGCCAGGAACAGGCTGATAATTCTCTATATAACAACCAGAGTGCACTGATTGTGTGAGGAAATCCTGCACGGATTTTTTTTTTGTCAAATAACTCTGATTTTTTTTTTTCCATAAGCCTGCAGGATTTGTTTTCTGGACACCTTAGGKGCTGGCAGGTTGTGATTTTCCCCCAGCATCCCAGTGCAGCTGGGGCAGGGATGAAGGAAAGGTGAGCACATACTACTTGCACTTGTCCATCCTCTCCGATCTGGTGGATCTGGACCTGCTGGGCGTTGGCCAGGGCGTAGTGCAGGGCCTGGGGCTGGTTCTGCTGCAGCTCACTGGAGGCTGACACCGAGCTCTGCGATCCCTCTGCAGGAAAAGAGACCARATTCCAATTTATGGCATGTGCAGCATCCCCCAAAGTGCTCCTAAAACCCCACAGCAATCAAATGCAGTCCCTGGAATTCACCGTTCGTGTTCCTGTGCATGGGGGAGGTTTGCTACAAACCCACAGAATTCCAGCTGGGAGAGCTCCTGCTTAAAAAGAAAAAGCACATTTTGGGATCTAAATCCCAGATTCTGCAGCTGGAAAAGTCCCATCAGAACAACACCACAGAGGTTTCCTGAGGAATTCCATTTTTTTGGTCATCTGAGAATAATTTCTGCCACCATCACCCCAAGGACACCTTTAAAAACCCCTCCTGCCTATTGTGGGAAATGGAATTATTGTGAGAAACGAAATTAATATAACATTTATTTCTAATCATAATATAAACTATTCTTATTCTTATTCTTATTATTAATATTATGCCATAATTTATTATTATAAATATTGGGAATCTCCCAATTGTTTTCCAAGATCCATCCCCTACAGTTCACACTGACACATGTGAGGTCGGGAATTGTATTTTTGAACCTCAAAATGACAGGAGGATTTCTTGATTTATTAAATTTAAACACAACTCAAACTGCAGAGTGGAAATGTCCCTGAAAAGGGAATGTTAAACACTAAAAATGGGAGTTATCTTCATGTAACAGGGGCAAAAACCACCAGGAAAACCACAGAGGGATTTCCAAAGGGTAAAAACTTGTAATGGACACATCATAGATCCATTCTGAGGTTTTCCAGCTGCAGAGAAAGGATTCTTCTAAACAGAACAGGCAAAAGGCAAGTAAAAATGACAGAAACCATTAATTTTTAATATCTCTACTAAATATTCCAAGATTTATTCTGCAAACACACTGTTAGTTCTGCAGGAATGAGTTTTATTCACTCAAATATTTTAATGGGAATGTTCTTTAATAAAACCAGCCATTTAAGGGTTTTTTTTCCCTCCTGTCTGCAAATGTTTGGGCACGAAGATAATTTTGAGGTTTAGATCTGAGCATGGGAACTGGGAACTCCAAACCACCAAGTTAATATTTATTTATTTGTTGAAAAGTTGGGTTGGTTGACAATTCAGGCAGYTCTGATTCTGAACGAGCTGGAACACAGAATTCCAGCCACAAATTTCCACAGGAACCGAGGGAAACACAACAAATCCACTTTTTTCTGCCTGTTGGGCACACCTTCAATCCCTCCCATCTCAGCAGGTCACTGCAGAGCCTTTATAATTCCTTAAATGCAGCCTTGGTGCTCCCTGTGCAATTCCAGCTTTTCCTGCTCTGGTGTAGAGTGGAATTTGCTGCACGGAATTCCAGGTGGGATTGAGGAATCCCAACTGGCTGAAAAGTGCTGAACTTTGTAGGAAAACTGCCCAAACCAAATAAAAATGGCATTTTAAACCAAATAAATGATAAATGGCATTTATCAACCAAATAAAAATGGGATTTTTCCAACTGGGATACCATTGCCTTTGTCATGGCCTGAGCCTCTGTCTTTCACTTTTTCACCCATTTCCATTAATTTATTCCTAATATTTGATGCAAGTCACTTCTCTATTTTTTAATTTACAAGTAGCATTTTGCTGGGATGACTGAGAAAATCCAGTGCTATCATCTGCTCCTTCAGGACTCCCAGCTCAGGATTTTGTGGAACAAATTCCCCCAGGATTCTGAGGAACAAATTCCCTCAGGATTTTGAAGGACAAATTCCCCCAGGATTCTGAGGAACAAATTCCCTCAGGATTTTGAAGGACAAATTCCTCCAGGATTCTGAGGGATAATTTCCCTCAAGGTTTGGTCTTTCCTTTTTGTTTCCCAGTTTTCCCCTATGGAATTCAACTGGGCTAAATTACAATTCAACCTCAGCCAAACCACAGAGTGCAAATACAGAATCCTTCATTTATAATATTTATTTGCTGATTAGGTTATGTGATAAAAGATTATCAAAGAAGTAAAACCTGCAGCAGAGAAATCTATATTTTATATATATTTATGATATTCACATATTGAAATGCATTTTTAACTGTAAGRCTCAAAAATCTTGATTTTCAAATCACTTTTGGCTTCAGAGGATAGAAATTATTGTGCTTTTTGAAGGTGCAAGAGGAGCCACAGCCTGGATGGAATCACCCTGCACCTCTCCTATGGTCACCTATAAATGGATTTAAATTTGGCTTCACTGTAACAACTGAAATTGGCTTTTCTTTGCTCTATTTTGTTGGATTTTTTTGGTGGTTTTCTTTCTTAGGAAGAAAGATGAGAGAGGATTCAGCCACATCTGAAAACAAAACATCCTTTCTGAGTCCTGTTTCCCTCTCTTCATCTCAGAGCAGACAAAGGGAATATTTATCCACTTTTATAAACATTCCTCACTACAAACAAACCCAGCCATGAGGAGCACAGCCAGCCTGGGGAGAGGAGCTGTCAGCAGGGAGAAATCCCTGGAAACCATCCAGCCTCACTTTCCCAGCTGGGATTTTGGAGAATCCCTGGCAGGAGGAGTCACAGCTAAATTCCAGAATTTTCCACAAGTTCCCAAGGGACAGCTGGGATGTGAACCCTGCAAAGCATTCCCTAAGAACCTTCAAGGATATGTGGGGTTAATTCTCAGCTAAAATCACTTTTTAAGGCAGAATCTTTGGTGTTTTCTAATCTGTTCTTATTTATCTGTTGAGGATTTTCATTTTCATGGAATCATGGAATTGTTAAGGGTGGAAAAGACCTTTAAGATCATCAGGTCCAACATCACCGCCATGGTCACCACCCATCACGTCCCCAAGTGCCACATCCATGGGATTTTGGACRCTTCCAGGGATGGAGACTCCACCACTGCCCTGGACAAACTATTCCAATGCTGGACAACCCTTTCCACGAAGGAATTTTTCCTGATTCCAACCTGAACTTCTCCTGTGCAACTTCAAGGACATCTCCTCTCATCCTGCCCCTTGTTCCCTGGGAGAAGGGACAGATTCCACAGAAGGAGGGATTCCCACTTAGGAATTCTGGAATTCAAAATGGTTTTCCAGCTCCACCCTCAGACCTCTCCTCACAGACAGGGGTGAATCTCCTCGTTGTAGCCCCAGCAAGGGAAGGGTGGATGGATTAACCATCYCCAAACCCAAAAAAAGCAGGAAAAAACCATTCCAGAGCAATGGAAATAAAGCTGTAAACCATCACCTCCCCCTGCCTCAGCCCCAGTTGTGTGGAACAGCTTTGAAGATTTGGCTGCACATCCAGTTTTCAATGTGACACCTCAGCACAGGCCTAAATCTACACAGAAATCCCAAAGTCAGGGAACTAATTAAAAATTCCAACATGGAAAATTGTGATAACAGCCTGAACAATCTGAAGAGAAATGAAAAGAAAGGAAGAAGGCACTTTTCAATTAATCCTCCTCCCAAACCCCTCATTCCCTGCACAGACTCCAACCCTTTCAAAAGGAAAATCCAGTGAAATTATCATGGCAGCCACATGGATGTCTCTGCTTGGGAAAAAACATGAGGAAAACACACCTTAGGTACTGAAATGTTGGCTCCAAGAGCAGAGCAAAGCACAGCAATCAACATCTCCTTTCCAAAAAAAGGCAATGGATTCAAGCAAACAGCCAGGGAAAATCAGGAAAAGCAACTTCTGCCTGAATTTAACAGTCAGTTAAGTGCAAAAAAATCTTAATTAACATCTCTGGGGGTGAAGGACAAAGAAAATCCATTTGTATTTTCCCAGCAGGCTCCCCAGACATGATTTTCCCTGCAGGTTGATGCCTTGGAGGGTCTGTGGGCTCAGCCTCCAGCTTTGCTGTCGTTTCCAGAGTTAATTTTGCCATGTGATGAGCAGAGCAGAGAGGAAATCTGCTGTCACTTTTCAGCACGCTGCAATCAAAGCCACGTGCTCCAGGAACTGTTAATCCCAAGCAGGAAAAGCCTCAAAGCTTTGGCATTTCCAACAAGTGCAAGAAGAGTGAGTTTGAACAACAATCCTGTTGTGATGCAAATAATTCAGAATTCTTAATTGCGTGTGCAATAATTCATTAAAAAAATTWAAAATCCCAAATAAATTAGGTAGGAGGTGGCCTCTGGAGATGATCTAATCCAATGTCCTTCTTCAAACCATGGGCAACCAGAACTGGAGGCTTTGGGCTGCACCCAGGTGGATTTTGATGTCTCCAGGGATGGTGACAACCTCTTACTGKGCTCAGTCATCCCCAAAATTCCTCAGAGCCAGGGAAAGCAAAGTCAGGGCACAGCTAAATGAGTTTCAGGATGCCAKATTTATGTTTTTTTAAAATTAGACAAATTCATTGCTGCTAAAAACAACTCTGAAAATCCCAGTCCTCCCATTCATAGGGAAGGGTTTCCAGCACTGCAATGCCARGGTTTGGGAATACCTCAGGAAGTGTTCCAGGCTGGATGGGGCTTGGAGCACCCTGGGATGGTGGAAGGGTCCCTGGAATGGGATGAGCTTTAAYTAAGGCCCTTCCCACCCAAAGCAGGCYGGGATCCCATGGGATAACCACACCAAGGAACCAACCCAAACTGATGATCCTCCAGCCTTCAGGGGACAGGAATCCACTGACTCTGAGTTTTACATCTCTACAGGTGGCTCCAAACCTCCAAAACAGACTGGAGATGAATAATTTGAATAATAAATCTCAACAGCACTCAAGGAGTACAGGCTAATGAGCACAGGCTGTAATATCCACCTACTGCTGCCTTTTTACCCTGAAATACTGATTGCTGAAAGACTGAAAACAAAAATCCCATCAACATAGAGGGCTTATGGTTATCATTACATTGATTAGTTGTTTTAATTTGAGATTTTTGGATGGGATTCCCTGTTCCAGCACATAAAATTTTCCATTGAAAGCAGATTTTGTCATTCTTTGCATGAGATACAGTGGTTAGTGTTAACATGCAACCAAAAWTTTTATGCAGGCAAATAAACTGACTTCCTTTTCTTTGGGCTGCCTTCCAAAGCCCTGGTTTTAATATCTAATGTACAAAAGTCCCAGAACACTGCTTTATATTAAAAGCATGAGCCAGAAATGTCCTCAGAGAACACTCCTGAGGTCAGGATTTTTCATTTGCTATCCAGGCCTCCATACCTAGATGGAAATATGGAATCACCTACAGCACATTTCATGTCTGCAGAGGAAAACACTTCAGGAACAGCATTTAGCACGTCCCACTGAATGGTGTGAACACACTGGGAAGGATTTAGTCACTTGATTCCTCCTAGGAACAACTGCAAGGATATTTGGACTTTCTCCTCAAAGAACTGAGAGTGGTAAAAAYACAAAATTCCAGCACAAAGCTGCAGGAGCTGAAGCCATGGGGGTGGACAGAAAGCAGGGYTGGGTGGGATTTTGGGATGGAATTGTTCYCTGTGAGGGTGGGGAGGCTCCCAGAGAAGYTGTGGCTGYCCCTGGATCCCTGGGAGYGAYCAAGGCCATATGCTGGAATAARCTGGGACAGTGGAAGATATCAGGGCTGGAATTAGATAATTTTAAGGTCCTTTCCACCCAAACCATTGCAGGATTCCACATTCTCAGCACCTCAGCAAAGCCAGGCAGCCAAACTAAAATTCACCTTGGAAACCAAGAGGGATTTATGATGTGGGGGGAAGGTTTGGTCTGTACCTGAGCCACTGTAGGAGGAGGATGAGGGGGTTCTCCTGGAGAAGCTTTTCACAGCCAGGCTCTGGCCTCTCTGCTTCCTCCTCCAGGCTGTCCTGCACTTGGAGTCGATGCTCTGCTTGATGCGGTACCAGTCCGACTCYGTGATGCCAAACTTGTAAAACAGGTGGCCTGGAATGGTGGAAAAAGAGAGAATTGTAGAAATACAGCAGAATATACCACAGAAATAAATACACCTTAGAAATGCCATGGAATAGGACAGACATTGTGGAGAGAGAGATGGAAATAGAAGYTTAAAAGGCCTTACMAAAAAGACTGGATACTTTGGAGAAATAACATTATGAAAGATGCATTGTAGTAGGACCMAGAAGGGTTAATTTTAGATGATTGGCTTTAAGGCTCCTGCAACATGATGTGGCTAAAGCTGATAGGCCAAGAAACACTTAAAATGCAATTAGGAAATAGTTAACTCCTGATTGTGATGGTGTGAATTATAACATCTGTATTGTTTCACCCTTCTCATGAGACTGAAAATGGAATAAAAGTTTAAACACTTCTCAGTTGCCCCATGTCTAGGTCAGAAAGGGGCTTAATCTGACAATAATAATCAACACAAACCTGTATTTTCCAGAAAACACAGAGGGGACACACCCAGTCCCACACACCAGGCTCTGCACCTGTGCAAAAGCTGAGCACTGACAGGACTTCTTCAACAAAACTTATTCCCAAAAGTCAGTAATTGTTGACCTGCACAGTTCTGGATGTAAAAATGCCAGGAATTTTAAAAATGTAAAATGTGCATGGAATTTTATCACCTGCACTGGGATCCGTGGAAGCTGCGCTGTTACAAACCAAGAGGARGATCCAGCACTCCAGAGGCAAAGCTGGAGCAGGGATTATTCCTCACTGACAGTACCCCTCAGTAAGTCTGACTGTACAAAACTGCAGAAAACTCCATATAAAGAAACAAAAAATKGACTCTTTTTAAAGCTCAGTTCAAAATTGATGCAAACCCAGTAAAAAACACAGCCCAAAACGAGGATTCTCTGCACAGCTGCTCCCAGAATTCAGGCACTTTAGGAGCCTCAGGATGAACTTTGCAGCCCCTGGTGCTGAGTTGCCAAAGTGTTCCATKAACACGGTGAGGAGTGGCTTTAAAGCTGGGAATTTAACTGGGAATGTTGTGCACTGTCAGCTTGAATTATTCCACACTTTCACCATTTCAYTGGAGCTTCTGAGGGGTTTGGATTTTCCTAAAGCACCAACACTGGAGAGCAAAAAACTCCAAGCCCCCCTTGGCTGCAGAATGAAAAAAAAAATCCTCTGAAAAATCCATAATTTGCCCATCTGAAAAAGAGGGAGATGGATTTTTATATGGACAGGACAAGGGGAATGGCTTCAAACTGACAAAGAGAAGGGGTAGGTGGGATTTTAGGAAGGAATTGTTCCCTGTGAGGGTGGAGAGGGGCTGGGATGGAATTCCCAGAGCAGCTGTGGCTGCCCCTGGATCCCTGGGAATGTCCAAGGCCAGKMTGGAGCACCCTGGGACAGATAAGGTGTCTCTGCCCATTAAATGAACTTTAAGGTCCTTCCCACCCAAACTATCTCAGGATTCTCTGATCCAAACCCCCTAAATTCAACCAGAGCTCTCTGAACATTAAATATGTTAACACTCTAAACCCTCAGTAATTCAAAATTCAGAGGTGCAACAGTGAACAAGCCAAGGCTGCCAGAGATGCTTTTACTCCACAGGGCAAAGCTTCAGGAATCTCTAAAATTCTCATTTTCCTTTCCCTACCCTGCAAAGTAAAATAATCTTTTCCACTTTTCCACTTACTGGGCTTTCCATCTTCCTCTCAGATGGGCTCCTAATCCTGTGAAGGACTTGCCTAAGCTGTTGTATATAGAACYTAAAGAACAGGATATGGGCTGCTCCTGCAAGACAAATGATTTGAAGCCTGGAGCCACAAAATTCCAGGTTTGCACAAACTAAAAGCTTCACAGCTTCCTCTGCATTACAAATGAGCCCAGAGTCCTCAAAGCCTGAAATCTGCAGGCTCTAACAGAGCCAAGTGGAGAACTGGATCTCTTGTGGCATCATTTTTTAAAATACAATTTATTTCTTCAATGCTTTAATTATTTTTTTGTCAGAGCAATYTGAAATGAAGGAGAGAACACACAGGAAGAAAACACTGGACCYCAAAATCTACTTCAAAAGTGCTCTGAAGTCCCCCAAGATTTCTCACTTCTAAGTGACAGCAAGAACCCAGCCCTGTGTAGAGTCTCCAAACTGGGAAAGGAGGAAAATGGGCTGAAATTCCAATTTGCTGCTGTGCAGGGTTCCTTTCCATGGGTGTCAGCAAAAGCAGAGAACAGAATGAATTTCAGATGTAAAATCTGTGCAGCCACTGCCACAATCTAAAATGCTGTTTCACAACCAGGTCCTGAGCAAGACATTTCCTACCAGGAAAAATCTCAACCTAAAGGCACTGGAGGAGTTTTTAAGCAGATAAAAAGTTCCCAGCRGCATTAAAAACCTGATTTACCTGCAGGAGAGAGAGAAATCCCCCAAATATGCACCCAATAATAGCAGAGTGGAGCGTGCTGAGTGCTCCCTACCCACAAATGATTGCAGGCAGGAGAGCCCCCAGCTCCCCCATCCCCAGCATGTCCCACTCCCAACCCAGCCAAAAATCTATTGGAAATCAGATCTCTCACTTGGGGAAATCCAGAGGAGAGAAAAGGCAGGAATGCTCCAGGGAGAAGGGATTTGAGGGTTTTTTGGATCATTTGTTCTCCAAAGCTGCATCAAACACTGGTATTTTACACAGCACAGCATCCATGAGCCGCAGAACAGCACAGAAAAAATCCAGGCAGGAATATAAATCAGCACTWGGTCCAAAAGACAGTGATTTGGAAGATGAATGCCCATAAAAGAAGAGAAAAGTACAGGATTTAGATAATTTAAGACTGGCTGAATGTGTTTTTAGTGATCTTTTCATGAATGGTGCCTCAAAAAAAAAAAAAAAAAAGTCTTTATTTTAAAACAATAAAAACCCAAAGTTTGCTTTTTTGGGGGGAGGAACCTCATTTCCTGAAGGAAGCTTTCCATAAAAAACACACCAGAGACTTAAAAATAATTCAGTGATTTCATAAATTGCAGGAGTTGGGGTGATTTATACAGACAGAGAGATCCTGGCTGCAGCTTGGGAGACAAAAAGGGCTGCAAAGAGAATTCAGGGAGCCACAGGGGAGGAAAGAGGAAATCAAGGATCAACATTCCAATCTYAGCAAGGAAAAGCTCAGGAAGAAGGCAAAAATCAGGAAAATTCAAGTCAGCTTTAAAAGGCAACAGGTGCAGCAGGGATCACAGACACAGGGAGAGAGCTGGGGGAGTTCAACTAAAATTAAAAAGAGCAACACAAGCAGCTCTGAAATAAATCTTTCTGTGGTTTTTAAAGGAAATAAAAACTAGGAAATGCAAAGGAAAAAACATTTGATTTGGTACAAACACAGAGGTGGTGTCTGAAATTATTCAACACTCCCAAATTTTTGGAGGATCTGCTGTACAAAAGAAGGAGAGAAAGGGTTGGAGCTTCCTAAAAACTAGAATTAATTATAAACTAAGAAAATCCCAGGAAAACCACATTCCTGGGGAAGTAATCCTCTCTTTCTGAAAGGTCAGAAGTCAAGGAGCAAAAGACAAAACAATCTCCACAGAACATGAAACTGTAAAGAAATCTAATTAAGAACAATTTGAGGAGGAAGAGATCAAAACCAGACATGAAATATTCCATCCTCATCCCACATTCAGAACCAGCTCCTAAAAACCAAACTCCATGGCAGGAGTTTCATTTGCACACCCTGAGTTTCTGCTGCTTCCCATTCTCCAGGAATCACAGATTTCCTTGGAAATTTCTAAGGTAAATCAATATTTTCATGGACTTGGCAGAGTCAGGCTGAGGTGGCCCAGAAATTCCTGCTGGTTTTGGTGCATTTGGAAAGATTTGAGAAAGGGCAGCACAGAATCCAACAGTCATGCATAAAATACAAATATGTTTCTATTAAATACAGAATCCAAGCAGATTGGGGTCACTGCTCCTTCACTTKCCAATTCCCTCTAATTTTTAAAACCCAAAGAAAAGCACGAGGGTGGGGAATTCATCTTTAAGTGATGGACAGAATCCTTTTAAATTGACAGGAACATGATGGATCCTGCAAGAAACAAAGGCTCCTGCCTGCTCATTGACGAGAACGGGCTGATTTTTTGGGCCTTTGGCTCCCAAAATTCATTTTTTTTCTCAGCAGGGTCATACATTTGGAGTCTTTTTGATTAAACCAAGAGCACATGACAGYAAAATCTGCTGCTCCAAACACAGAGGGAGCAGAGGAAAAGCTGAAGCACCTCTGGAATTCCTCCTTGAGCCTTCAGGCTTTGATYCTGCAAAGCTGATGCAGGGCTTGCCCTGCCCATATTGAAACCATTGGAAAACAGGGATTGTTTACTCCTTTGACAGCTGGGGGATGATCTCCACAGCTGAGAGCCACTTCCCCTGCTCAGTTTGGGATGTTTAGGTTTGGAATGCAGGAGAGGAGGGATGCCAGAGCTTTGGAGGCTCCTGCAATGTCACATGGCTGGAAAATCCAGCCTGGCACCAAAAATTCCCTTTCCAGGACATTGCTCTGATCCACAACGTCCAAAAAGAGACAGGAGGAGCTGCTGGGAACTTGGGGAGAGGGAGGAGGGAAGGCAAATTCAGCTACCAAGTCATTACTCTGTTCATTAATATTTATTTAGGATATTTGTCTGAATAGTTCATCTTCAACAAGTCACAGATTCAGAGGAGACATGAAAATTTAAGTTATTTTAAACRCCTTTGTTCTTCGAATTAAAAGAACCCTACCAGAAGTTTTAAAAATGAAAAATTAATGTTAATTGGGATCTAGAGTCTCCAAATTCCACCAAGGGATCCTGTTCCAGAGCAGGAGAGCTCCTCCACTCAGTCACACCTCAGCACCTCTCTGGAAGAGCAGCCAGGCTATTTTTACCCATTTTACAGCGAGCAGAACCTGGTTTATTCTCATTTATGGAARGAGCCATCAGCATTCAAATATTGCCATCTAGTGGGGTGTCAAATTCCCAGTGTGGCAGGAAAAGATGGATTTTTATCTGCTCCTGGGTTTGCTCCATCCCAACTCCCCACAGCACACAGCGAGTGCTCTGAAAGCTTGTGGAGCTGCAGGAGCAGGGAGAGGCCGGGGTGAATGAATTAATTAATCCCTGCAGAATTAACTAATCCCTGCAGGAACAGAATATTTGTGATGTTCCTGGAATTCCACGTGTTACAGAATTCCCAGAGGGATCCTTCAATCCCTTTCCTGATGGTGACAGAACATCCACAGCTGTTTAATAACCTGAGTACAATTATTATAAATTAATCTATCAACCCCTGCAAAAAAATAATCCTGGACCAAAGTACAATTATTATAAATTAATCAGTCAATCCCTACAAGAAAATAATTCTGGACCAAACAAAGGGTTTATAATCTGAAGAGAGAAAACTCTTCCTGTTCTCTGCTCCATGTCCCCAGTTACACCAGAGTGATGACACTGGACAAATGGCATTTGCTTCTAGTTTTTTCCATCATTAAAAAAAAAAATCCTACATTTATTCCTATTTTATCCCCCGTTTTTAAAAGAGAAGACAACAGCTGCAGCAGCAACCTTCCCAAAGTGCCCATCTTCAAACTTGCCCTTTTCCTCTTTGCACACCCCTGAAGGAGCCCTGGAAAAGCTGTTTTTGTGTGCCCAGGCTCAGCACTGTGCCTGCCTGTGCAGCAGGGCAGACCTGCTCACTCCAGCACGTACTCGAACCAAGCCTGGCCAAAAGGGAGAAGCACTAAGGGATGGAAGGAGTGTGGAAACAGATGGTCCAAGTGACCTCATACATCCATTTTCTGGTTTCTGGAGAGTCCAGCGCTCACCAGTGCCTGACAGCACATCACAAACAGTGGAGTTACAGCAGCGGGGACTGACAGCCCCACCACGGCTTTGCCAAGAAYGGAAAATTGAATTCTTCACTTGTCTAACACAAGGACAACAAGAGGAGTGTGAGGAGGAGAGAGAAAACACACAATTTATTTTCTTTCCCCAAAATTGCTGCCTTTTTTTTTTTTTTTCAGTTTATTAACAGAGCCTGGCCAGGAAAATAATTGAAATCAAGAGAAGTGCCCGGGAAAGAAGCAAACTGCAGGCAGCAGCGAGTTCCAGCTGAAAGCAAGGCCAGCACTGATGCCATGGATGAGAACTGTGGTGCTGAGATAAACTCAATGGGTTCTCCCATTATCTTCTTGCCTGGCCTCAAACGAGGTTATCAGTGCCCTGCATGTGGCAGCATTTAATTGATTCACAAAGCAGCAGCTCTGTGGAGCTGGAGCCAGGCTCGTGCAGCTCTGAGGGACACAGCGTGTGAGAGCAGCAGCAGCACGAGGCCAACAGAAATTAAAGCTCTCCAGACAGGAGAAAAGCCCAACAGAAAGGATTTCTTTCACTTCTTGCTTTTTCAAGATGTGCTCAACTCTCAGACTTTGCTCCTGAGGAGGAGAGAGCTCCACAGCTCTGCAGCCTCTCTGGTTCTGTCCCCAGCAGGTGACACCACTGGTGGCCTTCCCAACAGAGCCAGCCCAGCTCCAGGGGGAGCAGAGCCCCTGGCAAGGCTCAGAGCCCAGGCTGTGACAGCACAGAGCTCAGCAGGACCTGCCCAGCTCTCCCAGTCTGCCATGGGCACACTCCTGCAGAATTGGGCAAACTCAACCCTTCCACCCAAAGGGAGCCTGTCCTCCCCCTGAGCCATGCTGAGGAGCACAGAGCTCAGCAGGACCTACACAATTCCCC
>JACDOX010000133.1:360504-380774 GCA_014549065.1 Cardinalis cardinalis
CCAAGATTGCTCAAGTTTCCATCCTCTCCCCCACTTTGCCTCCTGGTGTCCGTGGGCTTTCCCAGCTGAGCGCAGCGGGATCGTGAGGGTGGCCACTGAGAGAAAGAAACCCAAATTCACCCAGCAGTGACCTAAAGTTATTGCTGCTCAYGTTCTAACCTACAGAGCAACTGGTGCAGCCAGTCCAGGCGTCCACCTCACTCTCAGAGATCTCTTTTATTGAGAAACCACTCCAGGCCCAGTGCTCCCATCCCCTCAAAGTGCAGGCTACTGCAGCTCTGGGATATTCTCAAAGCACAGCAAATTTCAAGCAGTCAACAGCTTTGAACCTTGTTYTTCCCCAACCCCAAACCCATGAGATTAAAGCAAGGCTAAGCAAGATTATAGATTTAGGAAATTATAATCAATAGTGAGCACTAACCCGTTTAATCATTAAAAAGGAATTCATCAAGCAACTACAATAATTTAAGATGTAACCAGAGATCCTAAATATAACTTGGGTTTTTCCTCATATTTACTGGCTATATTATTTTCTAAATAATAGTTTCCCAAGGAACAGGCCCAGGAGAAGGATAATTATTCAATCACTAATCATCTTCCCTCTTATTCAAATATAAGACCATCAGTACCACAGCTATACCTACCWACACAAACACTCAATATATTAAGAAGCTTTTTTATTTCTTTCCCWGTTTGTCAGGAGGAAAAAAAAGGAACACTATGGATTTAATTAAATAAAAAAATTGAATTCAAAGGAATATTAGGCCCTCACTTCAATTAACCTGTGCAGACAATGCCAAAAGTTGATGGATTCAAGAGTAACCAGAAACTGGAACAGAGCTCAGGACCAACCCCACCTCAAGTGGAGGATGGAACACACAGCCAAGGATGAGACTCCCATTCCAGACATAAACCAAACCTCCAGAATTCCTCACACTGCTAATAGGAGCTGGGTAGGAAACAATCCAGCAATATTTCAGTGTCTACTGACATGGACCATTTGGATTTGATTTCCACATTTGCTCAACTGTGGGGTAAAACAAGGCTTGCTGACTGAGGGGTCACTCAGCCCTTCCACAGAGAGCTTTACAGTAATTTATTGTGAATAGCATTCAGTTACAATTACATTAATGACTCTTCTTTCTTTAAGTGATCTTAGAGCAGAGTTTTGTGATATAGACAAAGTCCCCAGTTCCTGGTTTCCACAACCCTTCTATCCCCAAAGGAGGTGACAGAGCTCAGGTCAAACAGCATTTCCTTTTCACACCGAGCAGCACCCACGGCAAGCAGCATCTGGATATCCTGCCCTGGGGTTTATCAGACTACAAGCCAGAAGAACTCMATAAAATAGAACATAAAAGCAACTCCAAACACTCCAAGCTGCTTTTCCAGCACGACCTTTGGGTTGAGTCACCCCACATGTCAGGGCCGAGTTTGCAGGCTGAGTAACGACAGGATGAGGCAAACGTTGGGTTGTGCAATCCTGATTTATCACTGAGAGCAGCAGATTATCAGCACGAGCACAGCCACACAACCAGGGAATGGCTTGGGCTGGAAGGGACCTTAAAATTCACCTCCTCCACCCCTGCCATGGGCAGGCACACTTTCCACTATCCCAGGCTGCTCCAAGCCCTGGCCTTGGGCACTGCCAGGRAYGCAGGGGCAGCCACAGCTGCTCTGGGCACCCTGGGCCTCCCCACCCTCCCAGGGAAGAATTTCTTTCTTATATTCAGTAACTTGCAAGGAAAACTATTTATTAYTGACATATGTAGCAACTCATCCCTCCAATTTTTTTCTTGCTGAAATCAGAACTTCATGCCCTGTCCTGAATATATTTTTATACACTTGCAAATTGTTTGTATTTTTTTTTGCCTTAATTTGATCCTTTCTTTTTTTTATCCTGAGCCAGGATAGGTCACACTGGCTGCTTTCTGCTCCCAGCACCAGGTGCCATCTGAAAAATAAAGTGGTTTGGATGAGTTGTGCCTTGTTCTGCATGCCACTGTGTCTGGCCTCACCACAAGTCTGGTTACCATTATCAGGGAAAACAACAGGCTGTTCCTCAAGATAAATGGACTGGGTTAGAAAAATTTGRGCAGATCTGGCGAAGCAAAAACATCTCTGGATCAATGTGTACGTTTTTCAAAGAAATTCTAGGAAGCCTGAATAAATTATCCTCCAGCCTATCACAGCCTCACTGCCTTACAGCTCACAGGACTGCTGTTGGATATAGGAATTTTTATTCCTTATGGAACACCTTTTGCCTGCAGACTTTTTTAACAAACGTTGTTAACCTACATGAACCAAAGATTTTGTTCAATTTGCAAAATCTTCTCTTTTTTCTGCTGGCACAGAGTCCAGAACATACTGTTTTTACCACATGCAACTGTTCTTTTATTGCTCCCAGCCTGGAAAAAAAGACATTATCTTGTTATTCTGACCTATGACCGCAATCCCCCCGCTAAATTATCTCTTGCATTTTCCTCCTCCTTTCAAACAGAAAGGGAATTTATTTTATAACCATTTTGCATCAGGCATGACTGAAGTTAACCATGAACCCACTGCAGCTCTGTGAGGGCACAAAAGCTGAATTATTCCTTATTTTAGATCAAAATCATTCCTGCCAGGCTGCCAACACATCTGGCACTTTGCAGGGAGCAAACACAGGACTGGCACCCAAAAATCTGGTGGAAAGAGGAAATCCAGGGCCAGTTCTGAGTGAGGTACAAACACCCTGAGCTCTGGTGTGGGGTGGAGGAGAATGGATGAGGAAAGAGAAAACAGATTGGGGATGGGGTGGAAATTCCCTCTGAGCAATTAAATACATAAACACCAYTGACTAAATCTGGATGATTGTAGTCTCCCAGCAGTGAAATATCCTTCAATGCACGTGGAATGGTTCTTGAGGTGCGTTATCAGGCTTTGGAGGTGATATCAGGATGGAATCTGGGTGGAATAGGTTATTTAGTGCATGCACTGTAAAAGCCAGACTCCACCTCCCAGCACTGCACAGCCATACCCTGCTGCTGCTCCTTAAAGACTTCCAAAACCTGAGCCAGTGTCAGCTGGGGAGGAAGGGAACACTCAAAGAACCCCCTTCCCTTCAGCTCAGTGAAGCACAACTGCACACACTCACCTGGAGCTCAGCTCTTCACACACCTTCTCATTTTGCCTTATTTTTCTTTAATTAACTGAGGAAGAACTTCATTCCGTGGAGGGTGGCAGAGCCCTGGCACAGCTGCCCCTCTCTGGAGACATCCCAAACCCACCTGGATGTGTCCCTGCCAGGGACTGGGTGATCTCCAGAGCTCCCTTYCAACAATTCCCTGATTCTGTGAATTTTCCTGAGGACCCTGCTGCCCTTTCAGGGGAAAGGAGCTTCCTTGCCTTTTTTTACACCAAATATTAGATCACCACTGATCATTTCTCCTCTCAGTGCAGAAAGCCCTGCCAGGCTTTATCCTAATTCCTATCTGCACTCACAGCCCCATTTCCCCCCCACACCAATTTCTAGTTCCTCTCCATTGTTCTTTTTTCAACATCACAAAATTTGCCTTTATCTCCATCCTACTGAACCCAGTTTGCTTTCCAGTGCTGGTTTTGAGTCTTTTTTGCTGCATTTATCTCCCAGCACAGCTGACCATCCATCCCTGTTTGGGACGTGCTGCCACGCAAACGAGGAATTCTCTGGGAACAGGAGGAGCCAGTGTGGGGTCAGCAGCTAAAAAAGCCCTGTCAAGAGAACAAAAACCAGACAGGGGCTGCTCTGGACGTGCTCTCCCACCCAGGGAAGTGACAGACACTGAGCTGTTCCATTTTTCCATTGGGATAGGCGCCCCTGGTCTGACACGAACCTAAAAGCAAAGCCAGGCTCTGCTCTAGCCCCAGGAGCTGTCAGTCATTCCTTTAAAACTAGGGAAAACAAAAGGAAACACCTGCCCACAAAAATACTGGAATTAACATGTTCCATCACTCCAAGAAGTTGTGTTTATTTTAATCTCAAGGCTGGGTGCAAAGTTGGCAGTGGCAGCAAAAGACTGGTAGGTGCAGAGAGGCAGAAAGATGAATTAATCTTTAAAAAATTAAAATAAATCCCCAAAAAAACAAATCCTAACTTACAAAAATAAACCTCCATTTCTAGAGAAATTGAATAATGTTTTGGCTGATGTATAGAAGATTCAACATCAGCATCATGTGGAGGGTTAGAACGAGATGAGCTTCAAGGCCCCTTCCAAGCCAAACCATTCCATGATTCTGTGATCTTTTAATGAGCTCCTGTCAATTAGCAGAAGTTCACAGGGGCAGTGATTAATTGGCAGACACTCCAGAGCACTGACTTTATTAATTAAAAATCATTAAGTCTGTGGAAGGGAGGGACAACCAGGCTGTAACTTCACCTCCAGATTCAGGAGTGGGATTGAAAGCTGTGCTAAAAGAAAGGTTAAAGAGCTCTAAAGTCACATTCAGTAAAACCTCCTACAGCACAAAATGCAGCTCAGACATTGGGAATTCTGCCTGAGGAACAGCACACAAGGCCTGGGTACTGAGCTSAAGTTTTTCACTGGACTGTTCTTGYGGGGGRAGAAAGAAAGGTTTCATTTCTTGTGAATATCAAAGAAAAATAATGGAATTGTTTGGGTGGGAAGGGACTTTGGAGATTATCCAATTCCAGCCTTGACACCTTCCACCATCCCAGGAYGCTCCAAGCCCTGTCCAGCCYGGCCTTGGACACTTCCAGGGATCCAGGGGCAGCCACAGTAAATCACAYTTACTGATTTTTTGGAAGTCTTCTCTGGGAAATCCATTCCAGACCCTTCCCAGCCTCACAGGGAGGAATTCCTGCCCAGTATCCCACCTGACCCTGCCCTATTTCAGATCAAACCCAGAAGAATCTCATGCTCCAGATAAATATTCCAGAGCACCAAAAGCTGTGGCTGAAGGAGACCCAGTCCTAGCTCAGTCCCGGTGGATCCAGGCCCAGGAGGAATTTTGGGAACAGCCCCTGCACTCACAGGGTCTTCAGCCTCAGCACATCAGTGAGGTATCACTTGTTTAAGAATAAGGCTCCATTTTGGTGAAATCCAAGAGGGATTCCCTTACTTTATGACTCATGAAAGGATGTGATCAGATAAAAAGTTCAGATAAAAAAAAGATCCAAAAAAACCTCAGAGAATTAAAACCCATGGACTCAAAGGGCTTTTTAAAACCTTGGAAAATGTGTTTCACATTAGAAAATCAGATTTCTAATGTGGATTTTGCCCTTTTCTCCTTGTTTAATATATCTTTGTTATATTTGGGTGGAGGTGGGCCAGCGTTAACTCCAAATATCCCTGTGGCAGACACCTGCAAGAAACTTGTTCATCTGCTGGCTCCCAATAATTGAAAAAAAAAACCCAAAGCTATTCAATTTCTATAATTTTCCTTGGCTTTCACAAGTCCTCATCAGTGTCTCCACATCAGCACCACATCATTGTGTTTTAGGGTACAAAAGGTTCACTCCTGCTCTGCTCCAGCTCCTCTCACTGTCTGTGCCTGTCCTGAGGAGCCTGGCAGGAAACAGCTCCAAGTGCTCATCCCACGGGTGAGATCTGAGCCTGCCTGAGCTGGAAAATCCTGTGCACAGATAAGTCTGGGACACAGAGCTGCTTGGATTCCCACTTGGAAAGCAAATCCTCAGTGCTGCTTAACGCTGCCATTATCAAATGACTGCTTCAGATGCCAAGTTGAGGAGACAAGACGTGACCGACGAGTTTTCTCTGGAAAAACCATCAGTCATCCCTTAATTAACACCCAGTCTCCCCTTATCTGCTCCAAAAATACATGGTCACATTTCCAGCTCAGGGCTCTCTGCAYGAGAAACTGGAGGGACAGGACACAGGGAATGGTTTCACTCTAGGGTTACATGGGATTTTGGGAAGGAACTCCTCCCTGTGAGGGTGGGAGGCCCTGGAATGGATTTCCCAGAGAAGCTGAGGCTGTCCCATCCCTGGAGGTGCCCAAGGACAGGGCTTGGACAGGGTTTGGAGAAGCCTGGAACAGTGAAAGGTGTCAGGGCTGGAACTGGTTGGGCTTTAAGGTCCTTTCCAACCCAAACCATTCCATGATTCTAAGTCTTCAGAGYCATGAAGGCCCAAAGAATTGATTCACAAATGAGGTTCTGTGCAAGGAGGGCATTAAGGACCAGCTGCAGCATTCAGAATCTTCAGAATTTAAAAATGCACAAGAACTCTGGAAAGCACAGGAAAAGAATCTCAGAAGAACTGAACAGAGCAAACCTTTCCTCCTCTTACCACCCTGAAGGTGCAAGGGCAGTGTGTGAAAACTGAAGAGGAAAATAACACTGGGCCATCACATCCACCCTATGYAACCATTATAAAGTAAACCATTACAAAATAAACCTTTATAAAATAAACTACTATAAAAGAAATTTCCTCATGTTTCGTGTATAACACTTCATGGCTCTCCTGCTCCAAAAGTGTATCAGTGAAACTAAAAAAGCTCTTCCTGTGCTCTTTGTTCTGCACATGATACTGAAATGTACAAAGCTCATTGTTTTTAAGCCTATTTAGAATGTYCACAATTAAATAAAATGCACTGCTGTGTTTGTGGCACTCCAGAACTCCCAGTAAGAACACAAGCATGCCAAAATTAACTGGATTTTAAAAAACACGTGGATTGAAGTCATAGTGTTCAGTCAGCAAAGAACCAGTCTTGTTCTACACCATTACTGGAACTGGGCTCAAAGCTTCTGAATCATTRTTTTTTAGGGATAGAAAGGCAGTAACACTTTTTTTTTTTTTTGAATTATCACAATTACATGAAAGCCAGCAGAGAGCAGAGTGCCTTTATAGAAATCCATTCCCTAAATCCTGGAAATATCCACAGCTCAATGTCAGACAAACCCAACTCTAAGCACAGTTCAGTTGTGTTTTCCATAGCCAGGATGACAGAGTGGAGCTGTCCTGAACATCTGATGTTTGGTCTCAGTCCTGAGCTGRGATCTCCATCCAGGTTTTACCTCTGCACACCTCAAGAGTCACCTGGAATTCTGTCCCAGCTGATGAAAGCCAAAGGCTGCTGTGACTTYGCCTCTCCCGGCACACCAGCCCTGTTATTCTCCATCTCTTCCTCTATTAATAATTGAATTTGTGCCACCCTGCAGGTGAAGTCACTTAGCAATTCCCTCCTGTGCAAGGGCAAGGGCAGGTGGAGGGAGGTCACTGATCTGATCCTCAAACATTCATCAATCTCAGAGATTTTGAACGGATGAGTGTTCCAGAGGTCTGAGGGAAAKCAGATCTGCAGACATTAATGGATTAGGTGTTTCTTCAGAATTTACATGCACATCAATGGGTCRAACATCACATTTGTCTGTGCAAATCTGTGCCAGACCAAGGCAGAAAAGGAATTACACAACAAACATCCTCCTGGCACAGGCAGCTTTGCTCCTGGCATAGCTGACAGAGCAATATAAATTCTGGAATCACTGAGGCTGGAAAAAACCTCCAGGATCAGAGTCCAAGCTGTGCCCCATCCCCACCTTGTCCCCTGCCCAGAGCACTGAGTGCCACCTCAGGAATTGCTGGGACACCTCCAGGGATGGGCACTTTTCCCCTTTCCATGGGGAAATTCCTGCTGATGTCGGACCTGAGCCTGCCCCGGCCCAGCCTGAGGCTGTGCCCTCTGCTCCTGCCCCTGTTCCCTGGAGCAGAGCCTGACCTCCTGGCCAGACTCTTGTACTGCCCAAGGTGCATCCTTTGAAAGCCTTTTAATAAATCTCTACTTTATTCCTTTAACTCTGTCCAGCCTCTGCTCTCAAGGTATCATTGCTTTCTCAAGATCGGTTAGGGCTCTGAGGCCTCACACAAGGCCTCACTCTGAGGCCTTTAGGATATCAGGCCTAAACAACACCAGAACTGTGCTAAATTACCAGACCTAAGGAATTACAAGTCTGCACACTAAGAGTACTGAGGATACATAAAATGTACATTAAAAAAAAAGGCAAAATCTCCCCTTGGCAGCCCACGTACCTTCGGAGTTGAGGGTGATGAGGGTGACGTTGTTGCCGATGCTCTGGCTGCCCACCTGGCCGCTGTTGGACACCGAGTCGCTGGCCTCGGAGCCGCTCTCGCCATCCTCGTTGTGGCTGTCATCGTGCCCGGGCACCTTCACCACGATGGTGTTCTGCCGGCGGCCTGGCACCGCGCTGTGGGCAAGGAACACGGGTCACCTCCAGAGAACAGCCCTCAGCAGGAACGGGAGCATGGAACGTCCAAATTCCAGCGTCAGTTCAGCTCGTGGGCCTGCACGTCATTGTGAGGGCCAACATGGGTCACCTCAAGGGAACGTCGCCACATGAGCATGGAATATCCAAAGCCCAGCATCATTCAGTTCAGGTCATGGCTCTGCACATTGTTGTGAGGGCCTAGACAGGTCACCTGGAGGGGACAGCCCCTCAGAATGAACGGGAGCATGGAATACCCAAATTCCAGTGTCGGCTCAGATCATGGCCCTGCACATCATTGCGAGGGCCAACACAGGTCACCGCCAGAGAACAACCCTCAGAATGAACGTGAGCATAGAATATCCAAATTCCAGTGTCACTCAGTTCAGGTCATGGCCCTGCACATTGTTGTAAGGAACAACACAGGTCACATCGAGGGAACGGCCCCTCAGCACAAATGTGAGCATGGAATATCCAAATTCCAGCGTCACTCGGTTCAGGTCATGGCCCTGCACGTTGTTGTGAGAGAATTAAAAGCACTAATCACAAAATAAATGTGTTGGATAAAATCAGCCCCTTTAAACCACTCTGCTCCTGTGGAACTCAGAGCTATACAGCAGARTAAAAATCACACAGAATCACCAGGGTGAGAGATCATCGAGTCCAACCCATGTCCTAACACCACCTCAACTAAACCATGGCATGTGTGCCACGTTCGGTCTCTTTTTAAACACATCCAGGGATGGTGACTCCACCACCTCCTCAGGCAGATGAATCCAATACTTTACCACTCTTTCAGTAAAATACTTTCTCCTAACATCCAACTTAAATTTCCCTTTGTGCAGGTTAAGACTGTGCCCTTTGGGTCACACATAGCAGAAGGAAAAAAAAAATCTTAGGTATCAACTTCCTACATCTGCCTCAATGGAAAAGTCTAGGCCCCATGTGCAAAACAAAAGAAATATCTCAGTAATTTATAAAAATATATTAATTACAACCATTTTCCACCCAGAATCCCCAGGTCTGCTTGTTTAAAATTCACTTCAGATAGTCCAAGTTTTCCTTGGACTGCATATTCCTCCTTCAGCTGGTTAAATACAGGATTTTGGCCTGTTCCCAAGGGATTGTGCATCCATGTAAAAATCCACAGCTAYAGGAAACCCTTCTTTAACTTAACACAGAGATAATCCCAGCTCCTCCAGGATGCTCTCTCCCATCAAGAGGGAAACGAGAGAACCTACCCAAGCCCAGGTTCACTCTTTCCCCATTATTACCTCAAGGATTCCTCAATTTTCCCTTTAAATTGAAGGGAAAAACTTTGAGACTGGCCCTGCCCAGGGAAGGAAGGAGGGAGGGTTCCAGGGAATGGCACTCACTTGCTGAGGATGTTCTCCAGGGAATCTGCTGCTCTGCTCAGAGGCTCCTCCTGTCCCACCATCTTGGCCACAATGGAGTTCTGCCGGTCGTTGTTGAGGATCACCGTGGTCTGAGGGACAACACTGCAAAAAAAATAATCACAGAGGGAACAGGAATGTAAAGGAGCAAAGTTTATAAATAATCCACGAAGAGGGTTTTGGTTTGAGTAATCCAGGGAGGGTCTGGGCCTCGTCCCTCTCCCGGCACCGCTGACGCCGGCAATCCATYGAGGCTGACACCGGCACCTCCTCGAGCACTCTGATTTTCCCAGAGGATGGATGGCTCCTATGGAATTATATAAAAGTCCATGACCCCTGGGGAAGCAAGAAGGAATTCATCAATTCAGGACACACAGRGGGAAGTGTGTAAATCACAGCTCCACCAAATTCTTTCTGGGAGAATCTGAGTGGTTCAGAGGTGCTGTGGCCAATTTACATGGTAATGCATCAGTTTCAGTGGGATAATTCCTAGGAAAAGAGAATTTGAAAGGATTTATTGCAAAAGTGGACAATGAGCATGGTTAAAGGGCATATGTTGTCCCCTAGGGTGGGGAGATGAACAGCACAAGAAGCATCAGAGCAAAGAGGACCAGACTGTATCTGAATAAAAACAAGACTAAACTACTTCTTGTGTGCATTYCACACATTAGAAAGCCTAAATCCAAACACCGAAATCATTTCATGTGTGAGAAACCAGCAAAAGCTTCTCTTATCACTCCTGATGACAATGGAGAAGAAAAACTCGAGACAGGCTAAGTCTACACTGGAATGCAAAAGGAAACATGAAACAACTGTCTCCACATGCAGATGGGCACCTGACCTGTTTGCAGGGAATATTCACTTAGCAGGGAATATAAAATATTACTGCCACACCACACTCAATATTCCCAGGTGTGGATTTCAGACTTAAACTGYTCCTGCTGTGCTCAGGGAGAACTGAGGGAGAGAAATGTTGGTTTAATTCCCCTTTGCTCTCCCCACAGTAAACAGCTTGTTCTTGTTGTCACAGCTCCAACGTCCCAGACGTGACTGGGGGTCATTTATTTTCCCCTGGCTAATTACTGAAACACAAATTAAGCCAATCTGGTGATAGCAAGTGTGTTTCCTGCAGCAGAGCACACACTTGAACATTCTCGTGTCTGCGCGAGCCTCAAGTGCCAAATTATCCATCATCAAGGAAAGATAAGGCCCTGCTGTGGAGCTGAGGATGAATGGATCCCAAATTTGGCACAAACAAAATTCTTGACCCCGGATTTTTGGCTCCAAAAGCCCCAGGCTGCAATGCCCTGCCTCCCCCTGCCAGGGACTGCATGTGCTGCTGGCACTCCTGAGGGAACCCAGGGACCCCTGGCTGCAGAGCTGGGCAGGCTCTGGGAGATTTTGGCTCATCCCAGGCAAGGGCAGGCTCTGCCAGAGCTCCTTGTGTGCATTTGGAGCTCAGATTTCAGAAAGGAAGAAARAAATGGGGGCTTCTGTTGCTTTCCTGTCATTCTCTGGAGGATCAGGATTTAGGGTACCTCCTGTCACCTGTTCCAAGGGGAAAAACSCAGATATTTTTATTTTTGAAAAAAAAGACACCTTTCCTCTCTTTTCTCTGCACCAAACATTTAAAATCCCCCCAAACACTTGTTAAAAGAGGGAGATGTGGCAGTGCTGGCAGCTCCCAGGCCAGCAGCATCGTGTGTGTGCTCATTACATTTCCCAAATTATCCAAACAGCTGCCCTGCAAGTTCTCACATCCCAGTTYAAAATGTTCAAGTATTTTACACTTCCTTTCAGACACTGTTCTTTATCAGCATCTCCCTTGCAATCACTTCTGAAGGCCTGTTTAAAATGTCACTTACCAAAGCTTCTTTTTAATGAAGACTCTGAATAATTAATTTCAACTGGAGAGATAAATGCAATAAAATTACATTTAGAAAGTCCTTAGCATTTTGCTCTTATTAAGTTTGTATCTGAAGAAAAAAATAAAAGCCTTAGCAGYGAAAATTGGCATAAAATAAGGAATTGAAGGGTGTTGCTTTGTCTTAGGAATGTTCATTTTTATGGACTTGCTTGAAATTCTTCCTGATATCCAATCTGGACCTCCCTTGGAGCAGCTTGAGGCTGCTCCCTCTCACCCTGTCCCTGCTCCCTGGGAGCAGAGCCCAATTCCCACCTGGCTGCACCCTCCTGGCAGGGACCTGGGGAGGGTGATAAAGAATTTGCTTCCCKTGGAGATGTTCCACTCCCTGTTTTCAGATTTATTTAGAAATCTGATGAATAGACACAAAATAAAAAAACTGAATTCTACATAAAATCAAAATATTGGGCCAAGCTGACAAAAATCCATTAAAATTCATTAAAGTCAAGTGCATCCTTGGATTATTCCAATTCCTTTCTTCAATCTCTCCATCTCCTTCTGAAGATGAAACAATTTTAACCATTCCTTCTGTACTAAAACACAGAGAACACAAAGGAGAAGGAGGAGGAGGAGGAAAGCTTTGGATATTCCCTCAGACCCCAAGGGAAGCAATTTTGAGTGCTGCCAGTACTCAGGGGGAAGATGGAAGGAAAATATTCCAGGGGTCAGGGGGAGTTTCACAAACCCAGAGCGACTGCACAGGCCCCAGAACTTTCCATTTGTGCTCATATATTCCTTTCCCCACAAGCATTAGGACTTGGAGAGACTGGAACAGCAATCTGCCTCTTCTTGGACACAATTCTAAAAAAATTTAAATGCGTGCAACCTGCAGATATTTGGGAATTTTTTAATGCAGTTCACTGAATAATCTGTCAAATTACAGGTGAGAATATTCCTAAAAAATAAACATGCCAACTAATGATTGCATATTCAGCCTCTGATTTTTAATTTTTTTAAATACAAAAGGCCAGTCTATATTTTGCACAAGGAAATTGCTGGCAAAGGTCATTTTCAGTATGGAAAATGTGTGAGTCAGATCTGATCATTCATCCTAAAGGCTGGGCTCCATTGCCAATAACCTGCCAATCTCCCAGAGTGCAGCCAGAGACAGAAAAGAACTTTTGGCAATGCCAGGACCATCCTCTCCTCTTCCCAGCTGAGCTTTCCATTTGGAGAGAGAGAAAAATCAGGCAGAAGGAATGAACTGACATTTCTCTCTTCCATGAGATTCAAAAGTGTTTCTCTAAAAAACTGAAAATGACTTGGAGTGAGATTTTCAGGCAGGTTCTTCCCTTTGTCCTCACTCCCATGGATCAGCCCATGGAGAAGCATTAATGGGAAGAGGAGTTGGAATTCCTGGAAAACTCTGCAGCCTAAAGGAAAGCCAGGCTGAAAAAGAGCCCTTGAACTCTGGTATTTCCCAGTTTAAATTAAAATTTAAATGTACAGTTCATGTGTGGAGGAATATCACAACTATCTCTAGCAGGGAGAAAATCTAAATATAACAAATATTGTTGTACAATGTGCTGTTTTCCTTATTTTATCCCTAGTTTATCTTTCACTAACACTCGTGTCCATCCTTTACAACAGCCCCTTTTTACATCTTTTCATCATTATTTAGGCAGATAATGTCCCAATGCCTCTTCCTCCTGATGGCCACCTGCTTCCTTTGCCTGCTGCTGGCAGAGTTAAGGATCCCTATCCAAAAAGGAGAGAGAAAACCCACCCAGGATCTCCCACTGCAGCAAAGCCACCAACTGGCACAGAATCCATGAGATGGCTTTGGGTAGATGCCCCAAAATGAACAAACCTGTCAACAAACACACTGTGCACAGGCTCCTCAACAATTCAAATTTCAATCCCCAAATTCATGGTCCAGGCACAGGCAACTGCCAAAAAAGCAGCAGCAGCATCCATCATTTTCAGAGAGCTGAGGATTAAAACTTCTCTTTGGATTCTGGACATGCCCCAGAGCAGAGACCCCAGGAACAGCCCAGGAACAGGACAGGCCAAAGTCCTCCAGGCAGGGCTGGAAAAACTCCTGGAGCTGARAGGCCTGGGAGCAATTTATAATAAAAGATAAAACAAAGGCTGCTTGATCCAAACAATTTAAACACAGTCAGTGTCGGATTTGCAACTCAACTCAGTACAAATCAGAGATTTTCCAAATTATAAAATCCATCTTTAGCTAGAGAGGAGCYGCTGGTTGGCTGGAGGCAGGAGAACATCAATTACCAGCTTTAAGATTAATTTAATTTTTTTTTAATGTAATCTTAATCCAATTTTTAAACCTATTAAACTCTCYTGGGGATTATTGTGCTCTGAGAAAAGCTGAACCCACCTGGAGAACCAAACTCCAAAGTGACAACACCCATTTCCACAGAGTTCATCAACTCAAACCCTCCTGTTCCCAAGCCAGGCTCGCTCCTCCAGGGATTTTCCACCACCTCGATGGGGACACAAATTATTTTAGATCTTGGTTTAAAAAAATACAACAAAATTTTAAAATCTCTTATTTTGAACACAGCTGAAACTGTAAAAATTAAGTGTGGTGACACAGGGACAAGGAACGCTTTGCTTTTAAGAAATACACAAAACTAGGAAAARTAACAAAAAAGCAGGAATAAWAAAAAACAAGAAAAATTAGAAAAAAATACATATAATAAAAAAGGAGTAAAGAGAAAATATATAATTTTTTAAAATAAAAAATGGGRAAAATAYTTTAAAAATATTTTTAAAAGGAAAAATGGAAATAAACATGGGGGRAAAACCCCATCCAGGCAACATGTGACATAACCAGGATTGAAAAGTGCTAGAAATTACATTAATTATCATTCTTCTACTTTTGATTATGGCCAAGAAAAGGCCAGGTCATGCCATAACCAGCAGGTCAATACCACCCTTTTTGAAGATAAATGTACTCATAAAAATACAACAGCAGAGATATCTTGTTTTCAGCCAGTCTGGGAAGAAATTTACAGTTATTACCCTTCTTTGAGCCTCAACTTCCTGAGGCAGATAAGGAGCAGCACTGCAGCACGTGGAGATTGTGCTCAGTGGGAAATGAGGCAGCTGCCCTGACCCTCTGCAGGTTCCAGGAGTGAAATTATTGATTAAAATAGAAATTCTGGATGTTTAGAAAACACAGTTTGAATCAGGAGAAAGATTTGGAATCCGTCATTATGCAATTAGTGACTTTGAGATGGTTTTCCTGATTTTCTGACAAATTCTGGTATCAGCAGAAGTCTGATTTAAGCACTAAATAAATTTAGATTTAAGCAAAAATCTTGAGGGTGGAGGAGGCAGTGCTATAAATTGGATTTCAAAATATTAATTACAGGAAATGAAGCCTCACTGAYCACCAGGTAACAAATAAATACAATATCAGGTTCCTGTAAACACCCCTGAGCTCTTTCTGGGGGTTTGTAAATAATTCCCACCAGGTAATTCTGCTTTTCCMAGTTCCCAGCCAGGTCTGTGCCCTTGCCACCACCACAGACATTTTCCAGCCATTCCAAGGATGCTTGGAATAAAATTAGGGATTAAATCTCAAATTTCCAGATCCCCCGAGGGCACCCTAAAGAAATCCTGCTCTTCCCTTGGTATGAAAAACACAATTTCAGGAGTTATTGGGAGCAGATTTCCTGCTCATGGAACAAAGAGATGGAGCTCAAGATATGCAAAAATGTACAGTTCCTAAAAAAAGGGGGGGAAATGCTGTTTGGAAAGACATTCCAAGGGTTTTTAGGGGTTTTTAGGGGTGGAAATGCAGCAGAGTTAAGGGGCAGCTGCTGCCAAGGAAAGCAGAWGGAACAGGGGCTCCAACCTCAGCGAGATCTGGGAGAGGTTCTGGAGCCACAAAGGGTGGAAAAGACCTCCAGGATCAGCAATTCCAACCTTTTAGGGTGGTTCATCCTTGGGAATCCCTCCTTTCCATCCTGCTTCAAGTAAAGCTGGGGCCCTCCAAACCCACTGAAAGAAGTAAATTATTTCTTTTTTCAAACTCGAGTGTTTTAAACTACTAAATTTCAATTATTATATTATTTTCTAAAAGCAAGACTGGTAGTTTTCACAATTTTTAAAAACAAAATTACTGTTTTAAACTGCTCTAAACTGGTACACAAATTATTCTGGGACACCACCTAAATATCTGTTATTTCCAAACCTTGTCCCTTTAATCACTGATTGATTACCTGCTCTCCTCTTCATTCATTTTCTTGCACTAGCAGAATTAACTCTCCAGCCTACAGGAAAAGTCTCCAGGGTCTGCTTTTACTGCTGAATTTTCAAATTCCCAGTGACTGCACCATTCAAAATATTTAAATTCTGCCAGGAATTTCAACTGGAACCCAAAAGGATAAATAAAGCTTTTCTGCCCCCTTCTGTTTATTGTCTGCTCAATAAATTAAATATATTGTGTGTAACACAGGCTTTCACAACCCAGTGCTCTGCTTCASACTGATAGATTTGTAGAGTTTCACTGAACATTATCCCATTTTGCAACATCCACAAGTTAAAAAAAGCCAACTTTYACTAAATATAATAATTTTTTAATTGTTTCTTTAGGCAGAAAGCAAAGATGAGCCCTACAAAGGCCTGAACCAAATTCCACTTCATACACCTTTCCRTTTATTCCTGGAATAATAATAATAATAAATTATATTTTACATATATAATATTATATTGTCTATTATTATATAGTAGTATCAATATTATTAATATATTTAGTGTTGTATATTCAATAATAATAACAAAAATAATACTCCTGGCTGTGCTCATGGAGCCACGGAATTCAATGTTCTGCCTTCCCTGGAATTCATCTCATCAATGGGATTTGGCAAGCTTAACCCACATTTTAATATGTTATAATTGATTTTAAATGTTCTTAGACAGTAATTAGAGWGGTAAATGTCCCCCTAATCTGTGTCTAAACCCAAATCCTGTTTGATTCCCATGTATTCCTCTTTTTTTCCCTTCCCAGGCACCCTTACAATGAAAGGATGTTGATTCTAAATGGAACCAAAAGGATTCCCTGAGGTCTCTGACCCAAAGTAAATGTCTCAGCTGAATGGCAATAAATAAACTCTTTATCCACACGTGGCCAAGAGTGAACAGCAATCCTGAAAACCTCCCAAATTAAAGGGTTTCACATTTCTCCTGAGCTAAGTTAACAGGGAAAATGCCCAATTTCCTAGCAAAAAAGTAAAATATCAAACCTAGTAACACATCTGAAACCTGAAGGAGCTTTATTACCTAAAATCTGATTTCCAGTGCAAATTCTCTTTAAGAATTCAAAACCACCTCTTTGTAAAAGTTCRTTTTGGTGGTTTAAGCCTGACAAGCACATTTGAAACAGCACCAGTGCAATTAAAAAGATCCAAACCACGCTTTTTCCATCCTTTTCTCAGCCCTAAATCATCAGCTGCTACTTGCTCAGCTCTCAGTTGAATTATTGGACTCTCAGAAATGATATTTCATCAGAAACCATTAACTTTAGAGAAATKGCAGTGGGGAGAAGGAATCCACAGTTCAAATCTTGGTCAGCCTGAGAAGTTGTATAAATGAATTCCACCCCATCCATGCAGGAATTACTGAACTCTGTAAAACCCAGCTGAAGGGATGATGGTAAATTGTTGGTTTCATTCCATACCTGACCTTTCCCTCTCCCCTGAAATGCTGCAAGTCAGACATTGCCTCCAATTTATCAACAAATTCCTGGGCCCTTGGCTCCCCAAAATCCGAGTGCAGCACTCCTGGAATGTGAAATTCCACAAGAACTCTGCTGTGGGAGCTAATTCATGCAAGAGGCCACTTCCTCCTAATCCTGAGGGATTTGGAATTCATAAAAATTCCAGCCCTTATTTTCAATAATCAACCAATTTCAATAATCAACTGGTGTTGCTGATAAGTCAAACAGATCACAGAAATCTTCTCCATGAAATCCATGGGGCCAGGAAGGCAAAATAAAATTAAACCTCAAGAGGTTGAGGCTGACACATTTTGTGACAAATTAGGAGATTTTGGAAAGCACTGTCATGTTTTCCAAGGAATTAAAGATGTCAAGTTTTGGGAGGCTTTTTTTTTTTCATCCCACAGCCAAAGAAACAACAGAACTCTGGATAAAGAAAGAGGAACTGACAGATAATCTAATAATGCCTTTATTTCATTTGTTCTGTTTATAAACTCCATTTTTGAATGCAGGACAGAACTGTAATTTTCAGAGAAACTTCTCTACTGCACCTCAAGAAGGAATTTGGGGTTTTCACCACATATCCCAAGGCACAACAATTCCTGCAGGCTGAAACAYTGCTCAGTGCTGGCACGAAGGTGACAAACACTGACTTCCCTCATGTACAAAACCACACAAAACACAATTCACAAACTSAACCTGAAAACAAAGCGTTCATACACAAATGATGCGTGGGAAACCCTTGATCACTTTATCAGAACTGAAAACAGGGGACTCCAAAGGCTGGAAATGCAACAATTTTGTGGCCCAATTCACAAAATTACRAAAAACCATTCAAATTCTCACCCCCTAAACTGAAATTTCACTTTACCAAATTATTTTACTCAAAAGTAGCCAAATTTTGCTTCCACTTCTTCTGTACTCTTTAAAAATCTYGTTATTCTAAGCAGGATTTTTTAATTCATGAGGCGTTAATGATGATTTTCTCATGGTCAATATTGACTCCGTTTGCCCACTGGGAGTGTAACCAAAATGAACGTGGTAAGAACACACCCCAAACATTTGTGCCATTTTCCTGCAGCCCCTTCCTCCTCAATCCTTAAGGAAAACAGCCCCAGAACTCTACCTGGGAGAATCCCAGAACTCAAATATTTTAAAGAACTGTTGGTAATTATTTATGGAATTCCAAAGAAACATTTGCTCCCATGCCAGACAGGGAAARGTTGGGAATTCCTCCATCCCAACAAGGACAAAAGTCCAGCTGTGGTCATGTCCAGGCCTCCCAAAATTCACTTTTTGCACATTTGCTGCYGGGTGGGGCCGCAGGAAAAGCCAAGGATAAATAAATGAGAAATAAACCTGGATTGCTGCAGAATTCCTGCAAACCTGGCCAACTCCAAAGCTTCTCCAAATCAAACCCTGAGAGCTCACCCCAAATTTCTGACTCTGTATCTGACTCCCTCTCACTCCAGGCACTGCCAGGGAAATGTTTTTCCAGGCTGATTCATGGACCTGCACCTTGAAAAGAAACTCTTCACCCTGCCTGATCCTCTGCTCCTCAATCCATGCTTTGTTCCCAAAGAAATCAATTAAAATCTTCCTGCAAATTCAGGGTCTTCAGAAGCAATTCCAAGAAGGAACAATTAGCTCTTAAATTGAGTTAAAACCAGCAAAAATCCTGAAGGTTCCCAATGTTAATTTATTTATCACTGAGTGAAATAAAAGGATATAAAGTGGTTTACATCCCCTAATGAGTTATAATATCAACTGCAGTGAACACAGGGAAGAGACTCAGCAGCCACTGCTCACTGATAAGGGCTGAGGAATTATTATTTCTTCTAAAAGTCTGGATTAGCATAGCGGGATAGTTTATTATAATCAGTAAAAATCCTCCTGATAAAAATGCAATTAGGTTGGCCRAGGGGTTTGTAACTCACAGAAAGAATAAATATATAGATAAATATAAATTTAAAAAATAGAATTCTGGCTATTTTAGGCTTTATACACCAACACCTTGATTATATTTCTTTAGGTTTCTTTGTTTTCCTAAAGGTTTTATGGAGAAGCAAAAGTATTTTTGCTAAATCTAGAACAGTCCCCCTACAATTCATTCCACACCACATTCTCTGCTTTACAACCTCATTTAAGATCATCTCAGCTCTCAATTTTGCATTATTTGACCCCAAACCCACATGCAAACAAGGAAACAATGAGCAGAAACACAGCTCTGGAATTTAGGGGATGTGGAGCCAGGGGGCTTTGCCAAATGGCACACTGCAAAGTGCGTGGACAAGTCTTGTTCTCCAAATTCAATTAAATTGTTCTGCTGATTAAATTCAATGGTAAAACAAACATTTCAATGATCCACACCTACAAAAACACAGCAAATTCAAACATCCCATCTGGTACAAAACTGCATCTGAGGATTAATTAGCCACATTAATTAGCCAGTGTTCAACCCCCAACAAGGTTTGTTAAAGGACACCAGGATGGATTTTGGCTCATTAATTGAGTGCAATTAATCTACAGTTCCATTTACTACTGTCCCACTCTCATTAAAGACAAAAATATAAATGTTTTTATCTCTATACTTGTTGTCAATTACCCACAAATGCATATGGAACAGAACCAGGTGTTTGTGGTCTGTTTTTTAACTGTAGCAAAAAAAAAAATAGGTCCAGGAACACACCTGAGCTCCTTTTACCTCTGGATTTTCTCCATTTACATCTGAACACCTCCAGCCTGGCCTTGGGCACTGCCAGGRGTGTCACAGCACATACCATGATGTATGTGGAAAAGCAACAATTCTGTGGCCCAATCCATTAAATTATGAAAAACCATTCAAATTCTCACCCCCTAAATTGAAATTTCACTTCACCAAATTATTTTACTCAAAAACATCCAAATGTTTACTTCYGCTTCTTCTGTAGTCTTTAAAAATCTTGTGATTCCAAACAGAATTTTTTAATTTGATGATATACAGAGTATCAGCACACAATTCCAGAAAGTTTTATGCATTCCCCATCCACAGTAACACCA